>WEIV01025114.1:96204-133255 GCA_013390005.1 Calyptomena viridis | reverse complement strand
GGGGTGGGACTCTCTCTCTCTTCTGAGCAGCAGCAAAGACCACATCTAACTGTAACCCCCCCCTCCCACACACCTGCCTTCCCAAGCTGCTGGGGGAAGGTGAAAGATCTTAAAAGGGAGGGGTGGGGGGAGAAAGGTGTCTGTAACAACTATCAAACTGCTCACTCTTAATCTCTTAAGATCTGATTTTAGTAGTAGTAGTAGTAAATACTTAACATTCTAAGTTAGAGCCTGTTTTGCTTGTGTGAAGTAGTTAATAAACAGTTGCTTGTAATCCTTATCACAAAAGTCGAAGGGTTTTTTTTCCCTTCTCTGAGAAATTTTAGATCTATGTGTGGGCTCTCGGCTTTTAGCCAGAGTCAAACCATAACACAGCCTAAATCAATAATGATCCAGCAGTCAGAATTAAGCGTAAGAATTACCATTATCCATTCTTGAACTGCCATTTCCATTAGACAATCACAGTCCATATTTCCCAAGGGAAATCTGGGGAATGCTAGCAGAAACAATGAGATCCCCAACTTGAGTATCTTGAGAAAAACACAGTAGCAGGCATTATGATACAATATCCAGAAGAGAAGAACAGAATGAGTCAACAACTCTAAGCAGCTATTTCTCAAGCACGCTGCTAGTTTTGGCACTGCTGGCAGGATCAATCTTAAAAACTCTGCAGTCGTCTGACAAGCTGACACAGAAAGATAAGATACAGGAAAATAAGGTAGGATATTTTATGCAATAAATTTAAACTACAGCATTTTAAAAGGGATTGTCAAGTCAAAGTAAAAAAAAAAAATTGCTGTTCCAATTTTAATTAATTATTTCAAATCAAGTACTACAACTAACCTGGAGGAACTTGCTAGTCTCAGTTCATAAATTCTAAAAAATTTATAAACTCAACATATTTGAATATGCATTATCAGGTTGTATATATTTTTCAAGGAGTCTTAGGACACAGTCTAGTATTCAAGAAAGATGGGGTTTAGACTAAAAAATGCTGGGCAATCATCAGATATTTCAAGATGACTTCACTTTTCAGAGAAAGAAACTACTGTAGATAGCTGCTGTGAGCAATAACAGCAGGAACAGTCAAATGTCAGAACCTCCCTGTGATAACAGTATTTAAGTAGTTTGGTACAGCAAAAGAAATACATTTGGGATCTTGGATTCTTTAAAATCAGATTTACAGGTAATTGAATAAACCGTAATCACTCCTACCAAGCATCAGACCTCACTCGAAAAAGCTAATGCCAGGTTTTAAATTGGGATCATTTCTCTTTAACTGTACTGTAAGCACATTTGCTCTGGTAGGTCTCACATTTCAGGCAACAGATCAAATAAGACTGCAGTTTTATGTACCTTTCCAATTTGTTCTTAGTATTGTTTGGGCAAGTTTTAAACATTTGGCTATAGCATTTCAGTACAAATTAGCCAGAATAACATAAGGTTTCAATTCGCAGCTTTAACTTTGCCAGCGTCCCAACTACTCTTGCCTTGTATTTGAACTCTGGTTTAAATGCTGACTGTAATTGTATTGCTGTAATTAGCAGAACAATTTCGCAGGAACCCTGCCTATTAGATAGCACAAGTATATCAAGATGTGGTTAAACACAAAGAAAATAGTGTCTAAAAGCAACCTCTCTAATGCTTCATACCTCCACATACTGCTTGAGGTGATTATATTTGTGTATGCATTCAGATATGTTGGTTAAAGGAATTTAAATAGTGAGCTCCATCTATTCTGCCAAACTGTTTAGAGTTCTGAATTTATTAACTGTCACGCTTCTTACTCCCCTCTTATTCTCCCCCAATTTTTTGGCTTCAAATTATTCTGTTTTGGCATATTCAGCAATGCAACACTTCACTTTTCTAGAAAACTCCCCTGCTACAAAAGTAGCACAAAACCCCAGGAAACTTACCTGGTCTCCAGTTTCACTACCAATTCAAAACACTCATCATTCACTCCAAGCCAACTGAATCTTTGCCCAGTTCCAAACAAGCAGAGGCAAATTCAGGCATTCATAGCAACTTCAGACACAGTGTGGTGTACAGAAAGTCTGCTTAGACAGGACTTCAACAGTAGAACCAAGAGCTCAAACACTCAATAAGACAGGCTGCAAAGACACGAGGACAGAGATAAAAAGGAAGAGAACTGCCATCAAAAGAATAGAAATTATACATCTTAGCATTCATCCAGAAACATCATCTATAGGTTTTCCTCTTTGATACTGCGTTAGTAAGCTTCTAACGTTAAAGAGAAAATGAAAGGAAAAATGGTAAAGAACTGAAGTGGGAAAAGATTTCTTGACAGGCACTAGATGAAATAAGGGATGAAAATAGCTTTCTGCCAAAGGAATCATCAAGAAAATCTAGTGGAAACATTTTTCAGCAACAGCCTTTTGCCACAACAGTGCCTCAAGAAGTTACACAAACCACTCAAAAGCTTCAGTGAAACTCCAGTATACTAAACATAGCTAGTTACCTGTTCATGTGAATCATAATACACAGAAAAGATGTGTATTTGCAAAATGGTTCTCTTTGAGCTGATCCTCTATGAGGAACCATTTTAAATACCAAAAGCATTCAACACCAAAGAAGCTGTCCCATCTCCCCAAATTTTACATAGTGTATCACTGTGCACAATGAAAGAACTCCTCTAAAATTCATTGAATAAATTAAGAATTACTCGGAGATCAAAAATATACCCCGTCTTTTGAAAAAAAGTGATTATGAAGCCAAGAGAAATTAACAGAATTAAATCCTCCTTGAAAATATCCTATAGCATATACTTTGTTCTCTCACTTGTCAATTGAAATGAAAGGCACCAAACCCAAACAAATCTGTGTTTGGGAAATATCTATGCCTGTGCAGAACAGTGATAAATGTTTTCTGATACAGAAGTAATTTTTTTCTGGAAAAAGAGTTATTTCTCTATAGAAGCTTCAGTGGTTGGGTCCCACAATAAAAGGATGGCTGATGGTCACACAGCCTGATCAACCTTAGCCAAGCATCATCTTGCCCAAGGCACAAAGTAGCACTTTACCATAAATAATTAAAGCATTAGAGATTTTCAAAGTGCTACATTTTCACACAGTAAGCTGGAAAAGACCCTTACGATCATGAAGTCCCATCATAAACTCAGCACTGTCAAGTCCATCAGAACCACTAAAAAGCCCAAATAAAACAGAAATGAGGATACAACTAACAGTGGGGGACTTTTCTAGTACACACCTAAACTGCAGAAGAAATACCTGTTCTGTTTAGATGCATATAAACAGGTACTGCCAAAACAAATGCATTTGATCTTCACACTAGACATACTCTAGAATTCTGAGTTTTACTGAAGGAGAAAAAGTAAAATATTCACTTTTTGAAGACCCCTAAAAGTTAGCATCACTAAAAGCAGATAAAACTTGAACTTCTTCAGAACACAGCAGCTGGCTTCACAGTATTTTGAATTTTGCAAAAATACAAAGATTTAACAGGTCATATTCGGAGGTCTTTTAGCACTGAGCCGCTCTGCTAAAACAGTGTTTTGCTTCAGGTCTAATCCTTCAATTTGATTTTATAGAAATTGAGAAATAGATTAGAATTTATGCATGGAGCTCATACATGAGCTCTCAATTTAAAGCTGCCTCTGGATTACCACTTAGCCACCCTATATATGAAGTGCAAATACTATTGATTTTTTTTATGTGAAAAACAGTCAGGTTAATATGAAGCATTTAGTTTGGACATAACATTCCATGCTCTGCAGGTAAGTGTTAGAAAAAAACTCCCTGATTGAGGTAAGCCCATATAAAAACAATCATTTAGTCTAATCTTCAAAATCAAGTTTTAGACAATAATATTCCAGCTGAGACTGTGTCTAGCAAAATGCATTTAAATGGCCCACAAAAATCCATTTAGTCTTTCACTTGCCAGAAGAGCAATGGGGGGTAGCAAAAACTCATGGGTTCTCAAGTTTCTAACTATAATTGATTGATAGGGTAAAGAATTGCAGAATGTCCAAGACTGGAAAAGAACTAAAAGGCAGTGTATATTCAAAGCTAAAGAAAACTGTATCCTCAGAAGAGGAGACTGTGGAAGCACCAGTGTGCATGCACACACACAGGCTACCATGGTCCCTCCTGAGCCAAGCTGCAGCCAAACAGGCTCTACAGTCCCCTACTCTGATTTACAGAGGTACCACACATTTGGTTTTGCCACCTGCCCTTCACTAAAGTACTCTAAGTGAGAGCCACAACAAGAGCAACTGGACTCTAGTTACAGCACCAGTACAGCCTCACCTTTGCATCCCTCTCAAGTGCATCACTGGTATCTCAAAGTTTGAATTTAGGAAGCTGCATGGTCTGTCAGGTTACTGTCTGCTTTCCTCCACAACAGAAACAGGAGTAGTTACTTCTCCAATGCATCACTGAATGAAGCTTGTTTGGCTGACAAGCCACAGCCCTTCTCTGGTGGAGGATGTGCAGTTCATTCAGGCACATTTAATAGCAAGACAAACATTCTCTCTTTAAAACAAAATATTCCACAATTCTACAGATGCTATCAATCCACAATGTGAGGGATGGTACCATTATTTTGGCCACAACTGCACCTCCCAATCCCATCAAGAAATTTAACTGATACTGCCTTAACAGCATACCTAAGACTAGAAAATCACATGAGCCATTTCAAGCATCTTGTTTCCCATTTCTGGTACCCATTCCATTGAGAGACAGCACAGCCCAGAAACTTGACTTACAACATGGTTGCAGTAGTCAAGATGAAGAGTGTGGTTCATTTAATTGCTTGAACTGATGGAAAGATAACACCTGCTGTCAGATATTTCCCAAGATGGTTTGCTCTTTCAAGCAAGAGTCCTGTTTAATTAGTATTTTACATGACTGCTTATCTGCTGTAGAGTACCACAGAGATTGTATGAATTAGTTTCACAAATTTCCTCTCTAGTTGTTTCAAGGCATTCCATTGATTCAGCTTTAACAAGTGTTGTGTCACCCATCTTACAGAAACATAAAACAAGCTGTGCAGGACTGAAAAGAATTAGGTCTGTTTGTAAAGCTGGAAAGCAGAAGCTGTGAAAGGCCTCCAGCTTCAAACAAATTCTATGCTCTTCACAGCACTGGGCACTCAGGAATTCAGCTGGCATTAGAAATTCAAAGGATGCAAAGAAGCTGCCTGACACTTGTTCAATTAGGATCATTTCCCATGACAATGAAGGTGAAAAAGAGTTTACCTGCAGTGTTTCTTAGTCTTTTCCACTCCGTATCTATGATGCACACAGCTCACCACATACAACATGTAGCTCATTCACAGGGTCATAGAACAGCACACAGTGCTATGAATTTATGACATAGGCAGAATTGAAGCATTCTGTTCCTGTAGTAAACCAGTCTCATGGTGAAAAGCAAGACACATTTACCAGACTCTGAGGTGAGCAGATACTACTGTATCATGGCAAGCAAACACTAGAGTGGAATAAGTAAATTTAACTAAGTTAGAAGAATGTTAGGCAACCCCCCCAAAATAAGTAAGTGTCATTGCTTGTACAGAATCTACCAAATCGAACTCCTGTTCTTAACTGGCATTACTCTATAACTGAGCACTACAAAAGCATTCACTCTTGTAAGCACAGAAGTTTAGTCATCTTGAAGAAGGTATGAGTCTTTCTGATGAGCAGAATCCTCCTTCAGCTTAAGTCTACAGTACATGAGGAAAAGAGGCAGCATTAGTAAAAAATCCAGATACACAACAGTTGATAAATGTGCCTTTCAGTAACAGCACCAGTTTCAACAGTGCCTGTCTTCCCACAACACTACTTTGATGTCTCTGGTCTCACTTGCCTTTACAGAATTCTTATGCCCCCTGGTTATGACATTCAAAATATCTGCCAGACTTGGCAGCAATCCACATAATAAAGTAATTTGTACTAAACTGATCCACATTAATAATTCCTCAGGAGAAAAAAAAAAAGGTAGGGAATTAGCACTGGCTGCAGAAGTTACTTCTGCTGTTGTCAAAATTAGTGTTTGTGGAGTCCCACTCTTCTAGGACACAAAAAAATTAGGCTCATATCTGAAACTGCCTCCAAGTATAGATACACAACTCCACTGCTCTGAACTTTAAATCTGCATGAAAACTCATGAAAACATATTTACTACAGCCTCTGCTGGCCTGCATTAAAGCCTCCCTCATTAATGAGTTAATCAGCTGCAAACCAGTGATGAAGATTTCAGGGTCAACATCAGTATCCACTGACTCCAAAATGAGCTACATTAGTAACATAAATCTTAGAGATTAGAAAAGGATTATTTTGCATTATCTGATTTGAAAGTAAGGAAAAAATCCATGCTTAATAGAACTGAATTAGAAATTTAAAGCAATTGTTAAGTACTGACTTAGAGTTTCCACTATTAGTTGGTGGTTTCTATCCTTTTTTATTCCTGGCTGTCATAGAGAGAATATATTTCCTAAATTTTTTTTTTGTGTCTTGGCAATTCACCTTTTTCAGGTACCTCAAAACTTCTGAATCTAAGGCTCAGAAGACTACTATTCAACTTAACATTATTAACCATTTATTTATTGTTAAATTTATTTCCTGGACTAAAAAGCAGAGATTCTAAACCGGTATCTCTCATGTTTCATGGGTGCCAGATATTCATTCTTAGTATAGAATTATTCATGTCTAACAATAAAACTCTTCTGATTTATGTGGTCATTTATTACTTACATGAACTGCTTTTACTGAACAGATTCTACAGTAATAGTCAGACTTGCCAAACTAGAACTATTCAAAAGTCTATTATTTCTTATAGTTAAAAGAATTCAAGCTAGAATGAGAGCAGAGTAACTTAGTTTTTAGTGCCAGAAGTGTAAGAAATAAGAATTATTTGATTAGTATCCAGTAGAACAATTATTATGAAAGAGTTGAGCAGAAATATCAGTTAACACCCATAACTGTACAATTTAAAAAAACCTCTCAGCTTACCTCATTAAACTACATATAATGATTTCCTCTCAGCCTTCAAAAACACTTGTGAAAACTAGGGCAAACAGAGCAGATTTAACAGAGCAAACCTATTGACATATAAGAAGGCAGCAAGGAAGAATCAGCATTTCTCTGTTCACAGGCCACTTAATGTAACATTGTACTAATACTGACACATAAGACATCTCCTTTCTCCAGACATTAAAAATCTAGTCCTGGGTGATGACACACTCCAATAACTGTAGGTGAGGTGTGTTGATCAAATGAAAGCTGTGTCAGCTCTTCATGTTCATAGTTACACTTTTGAAAAACTTGGCTCCAACAACTCACATTTTTATGGTGTTCACAATATGAAAACAAGAGGCTGATATTTGACCTAGAATGTATGTTAAAAAGCTTCCATTAAGTATATTCTACAAAAATAACTGCAAAATCATATAAAATCCTAAGTATAAAAGTCTTTGCTGAGAAAGAGAGGTGCAAAATTACTCTAAACCTTCTATTTGGGTTCCACAGAAGCATCTTAAATCATTTGTCACAAGCTTAAATCAGAAACTACAGCAGGTAGGAGTGAAAACTGTTTAAAGGGAGAACTCTTTTCGAATTTCTAGTAGACCAATGGTACTGTACACAGAAGGAATGAGGAGGAGGGGTTGCTTTTCTGAAAACTGCTGGGATTCTGCTGGGGGGCCTGACCTGGGTGATGAGTACCAGCTGCCTACCTTCACTGGTTGCCACATTCTTCTGGGCTTTGGTGGGGGTGTGATCCGTACTGGAACTCACGTCGGATGAGATGCTTGAGCTGCCCTTGCCTGCCAAGAGAGAAACAGGTGGAGAGGGCAGGAGAGAGAGAGAGAACAAACATGGTTATCAGCAGCACAATAGCAAGACCTTCAATATCTGAACCTGAAACAAGAGCAGGCAGCTTTAAACTACGTTTAAACTACGTTTAAAGCAGCTCATGTTCGTTTTGTACACACCAGGATAGGAGTTAACTGCACCATAACTTTTACCATGTGCCTTTTCAGATGTATGAAGCCTGCAGTAGTCTCCTGTGTCACAGGGGCTCTCATTACGTATTTGCTAAGCCTCATTGTTAATGAAAAGTTTGTGATTAACAACATTAGGGGACCATTCATATTCAGTTTACTCCTTCAAATACCTCTAATACAGATCAGGACAAATGGTTAAATTCAAAATGTGTTAAATGAATTTAGATTTGTATGTTCACATCACGAATTCAAGTCACTTGGTCACATGAAAATAAAAGCAAGGTATCTGATTTCTCCTGCACCATGCTCACTGCTTGATGTAATACACCATTTTAAAACTTACTAACTTCTAACTAATGGAGTTTTTTGTAAATCATAACCTATGGAAGTTTCTTATTTTCTTTGTTAAGACCTTTTCCTGCATTTTCTACATCAATGCCTTCAGACCTACGTGTGGGATGTCAAACCAGCTGCAAATTACCAGCAAAACAAATCCAAATAAAAAGACAGTATTAACAGATATAGATACTACAGAAGAACAGAGTTGGCTAAACCAAAACTGTCTTTTTGTTTACCTCTAAGGATCCAAGAAAAAGTCACTTCTGTTTCCCTTCACCCATTCCACTCAGCCTCAGGAATTACTAACAGGGAATACATTCTATTCCACAGCAGGAACCAGACCAACCACCCAATCAACAATACACAAGATGGTTCTAGAGAGGAAGTGCAATGAACACTGTTACATTTTAAGAAGTTAACTATCCCCACAAACACTGCATCGGTGAAGCCTTTAGGAGCTATGTTAGTTTTTGGACCAAAATTAGGCTGCATGCAGAAAGCAAGCAGACACCACATTTCTGCCACTTGAGTAAACTTATAATCCTAGGAATGTTAACAAGAGACTTTTCTGATCTGTTATTTCAATCAAGCATTCCTTAGGGTTCTGGGTTACAGTATGCCTGGTTTTCATAACATTTAGATGTAAGGGAGAAGTCTGCTTTTTAAAGGTGCCACAACTGAACAAGGATTTAAGTTTTAATGGGAAACGACTGGAGAATGTGCAAATGTAGGTTGCTTCACAACCAAGGTACTGCCACTTAATCTGTCAGCCAGCCCTAGAGAATTATTCTCTACATAAAGTTGCTTAAGTTAAGATGCTTAGATTTGAGATTTGGTTGTGAATTGGAGAGAGAAGATATTAAAATGGCCAGAAGGAAGTAAAAAAATAAATGGCTAAAGCTAGTAGTTGGGTGGGGTAAAGAGAAAGAAAAAAAGTGTATTTTCAGTGGTTCACTAATTACTTTTTACCGTCCTTTAAGAAGTTAAGCAAAACCAAGAAGCATTGCCTCCAGAATATAATTTCAATTGCTCTCAAGCTGCGACATGAGTTGGAGACTGTGGTCTTTATAGAAATTACAGCCCCAAAATAGTTCTCCAGCTAAGGCAACTATGTTTGTGGTAGAAAAAAGGCAGAAGAGAAAAGGGAAAAACAAATATAAAATGTTTTTCCCCAGGAAGAGGCCAAAGAACATGGAATACCTGCAACAGCTGATAATCAAACCATTACTGACAAGCAAAGTGTTTACATTGTATTGCCACTACCAGCAACTCCTCTTGTATCAAAAACTGCAACTGCAGAGGCAGGAAACAAAATTCCAAGGAGTATCAGCCCTCTTTAAGAGGTTAATAGAAAGAAAACTAAACAGAGTAACTGGAAAAAATTATTTCCCCAAAACAAAGAAACAGGATTTCCTCCAAAATAGAAATTATCTTTTTGTTGTTGTGGGGGAAAAGGAAGTCAGTGATACCAATTAACAGCAGAGTTGCTAGTTGGTCATCTGTGGCATAGGTTGTTTTTTACAAAAAAATGCTTCCCAAGCTCCATAACTCCCCCATTACCATCAACAATGGTTCTATGTACTGCACATACAAGCATACAGATATTTCACCCACTGTAGGCTGCTAATTACCAGTACACCTAGTACACAATTGAACATTTCTACAGAAACTGTGAAATGCTAGATATAAGTCTAAATATTTACCATTTAAATCTACTTGAACTTTAAAATACTTTAACTCCTTGGAAGAAGTTAAAACTACAAATTAAGAAAAAAACAAAAACAAACCATATTGGTTATTGCTTTGGTTAAGTACTATTCCTCCTGCAACTCTATTTTCAGATAATGTTAGTCTTCTCTCACTGTATACAGCCCCATAACAAGCCTTTCTTCCTCATGGTCTACTCTGAAACTCTTCATACAGCCAAGGGGGAAGCTGAAGATATTTTCTAGTAATTTTCAATGTGTTTTAAATAGCCTAGCTGACATGACACATCTTTTTTTTTTTTTTTAGTTCAAAACAAAGCTTCTTATAAGCTAGATCTGGCTACTGCAGACTCATGTACACACGCCAAATCTAACACATCAGAGTATCTAAGTATTCTCCAAAGAGGAAGGGCTGAGACAGATGTGACTGTTCAGCCTCAAGATTGTAGTTGGCCTCTTCTAAGTAAGAAGTGACAGGATAAGAGAAAACAGAATCAAGTTGCAGCAGAGGAGGCTTAGGTTCCATGTGAGGAAAAATTTCTGCACTGAAAGGGTGATCAGGCATTGGAACAGGCTGCCCAAGGAAGTGGCAGAGTCTCCATTGCTTGGTGGTATTTAGAAGACATGCCAATGTGGCACTTCAAGACTCAGTTTTGTGAGGAACTTGTCAGTGTTGGGTTCATGGTTGGACTCAATCTTAAGGGTCTTTTCCAACCTAAATGATTACATGGCATATTAGAATCACAGAAATTCAAAGATTGCCAATTTCCCTAATGCCATAGGAAAACTTAAAGCAAAGTATAACACTAGTCTTCAGAAATCAGTTCATCTCCAATTCCAGAAGTGCACTGAGAAAGTCCTTGCACATAAATACAACCTGACAAGGCTTCTAATGCAATGACAACTAGAGGGATCAAACAGAAGGCAATACTGCAAAGACTACAGAAGTAATGACTGTATTTGATCCTCTGCTTAAACTAATTATAGGTCTGCCCAATGCTTCCCTAGCATGATTTGCAACCATGTAGAATTTTCCTCATACAGTCAACAGTTCTTTTGTTTCTAAACCAGAAGCTGCAATCCAAAAGAAAGGAAGCTGCACTATGGTAGTAAGTAGATGTGGCAGCAGAAAGCTATTTTCCTAGAATACAACATAATTCACACCAGGAGTGAAGGTAGCATGTACTGCACAACACCTGCAAAGAATCACACAGCTACAGTCAGAATTCAAATCATGTCTCTGACCCACTTCTGAAGAAGCAAGAGTATGGATTTTTTTTCCATCTACTAGTGCCAAAGTCTTGTAATAATCATACGAACAAGATTCCAGCCATCTAACCTAGCATGCCATTTCCTACAGATTATAATTTGATCCTGCTGGAAATAAAGTTAGAATAAGGTAAGCATGTAACACATACTTCTCCTGAACACTGCCTCTGGCTCCAGGTCTTTATAGCCCATGGAAGTTTTTTAGTCATAGATGTCTTTCTATTCAATAGCCCTACAGCCTTATTAAATCTACCTTGTCTGTTTTTGACTCATTACTATTAAAATAATGTGTTTCATTTTCTTTTTATCACAGATGGCTATACTGAGTCAAATATTAGGTTTGTTTTCTGAAAGTGTTTGCATCTTCAATTTTGCTATCAGAACAAATACTTTTGGTAATAAAAGAGATGCTATGCATTATCTAATGAAACACCATCAGAAGGTTGTGCACGGAACTGGATGGTCTTGCTCCACATTCCAATACAGCTGAAATAAAGCAACAACTTCTCACTGCTGCTTGTAGAGAAAGTTATAACCTTTAATTCAAAAGCATAGTAATTAGAGCTCAAAACACCACTATCAATATACTTCAGGCTGTCAAAAACTTGCAGGACAAGAGTAAGACAGAACACAAGAAATCTTAGCCAAATGGAAGCGATTAATAAATACTGGAAAAGAAACAACACAAACTTGTGAAAAGAAAACTTTGGATTCTGCTAGTCACATTCAGTGCTGAGAAGTGTCAGACATCACAAGTCAGTCAGGACATACTCAATGCAATTTAAAATTTACCAGGGGAAAAACAGCTTACAACTGTACGAGACTGAAAAACCTTTTTCAGAAGCACATATACAAAGCCTGTCTTATTCCAGACAGTTTCTGACTGTATGACTGCCACCTCTTCTGCTGCATTCTGTTATTTTCCTCATTTACTTCACGTTGAGCCAGCATAAACAGAAGATGCTTGAATTATGTGATTTAAGTTCTAGGATACACAAGGCTCACTGACCTATATGATAGATGAAAATGTGTACCAGCAGCAAGTCACAGAATCACCAAGTACAACTCTGACCCTGCACAGGATCATCTCCAAGAGTCACACCATGTGCCTGAGAGTATCATTCAAACTCTTCTTGAACTCTGTCAGCCTTGAGGAGCCTGTTCAGTGCCCAACCACCCTCTGGGTGAAGAATCTCTTTCTAACATCTAAAGCCTAAACTGCCTATGACACAACTTCAGGCCATTCCTTTGGGTCCTGTCACTGGTCACCACAGAGAAGAGAGCAGTGTTTACCCCTCCTCTTCCCCTTATGAGGAAGTTGTAATAGCAATGAGGTTTCCCTTCAGTCTCCTCTTCTCCAGACTGAACAGACCAAGTGACCTCAACCGCTCCCCTCAAGGTCCTTCACCATCTTCATGGCCCTCCTTTGGACCCTCTCTAACAGCTTAGTATTTCTTATATTGCAGTGCCCAAAACTGCACACAATATTCAAGGTGAGGCCACCCCGGATCAGAGCAGAGCAGGACAATCCCCTCCCCTGACCAGCTGGTGATGCTTTGCCTGATGCCCCCAGGACACAGTTGGCCCTCCTGGCTGCCAGGGCACTGCTGATGAATATTCAACTTGCCATCNTAAGAGACAGTATTGAAAGCTCTCCTGAAACCTAAAAAGATTCCATCAACTGGCTTGCCTTTATATCAGTGGGTTACCTTGTCACAAAAGGAAATCAAGTTTAATAAGCAGGACTTTTTCCTCATGAAGCCATGCTGGCTGTGACCAATGACTGTGTTGTCTTTCAGGTGTTTTTCATTATCTCCCACAACAATCTTCTCCATAACTTTACCAGGCACATTTGCTCTTGGATTCTGGTGTACAGGCGTTCTTTTGCCATATTTTACACGCCCTTCTAAGACCTCCTACAAACAGGCTGACCCGACATTGTTTCTTACATGTGACCCTGATAAATAACAGCAGTATTACTCTTGACATCAAGTTTTAATGTGATGACACCTGCCTTCAGTAGGCTATAGTAGGTACCTCAGGAGTTAAATGGATAATAGGACCAAATCCACTGTTTGCCATGCTGAAGCAAAACATTATAACATTAGACAATATGCCAAAACAGACAGACAAAACAATCATTCAGAAAAAAAAAGCAAAAAGCAATTAAGTCCAGAATAATAGCCATTAATCTTCTTAACTGTCCAAAAGTGTTATATTGCAATGACTTTGAAGTAAAAAAAAATCTGAAAGTTTTGTTTATTTAAGCCGTCAATTCTTATACAAATGACATTATCCAAATTAAACTTCTCAACATGAAAGGGCCTATGCTCATGGCTTCCCTACCAAATGATCATTACTCTCTTTTATATCTTCAGACAAGTTCTTTTTTACATCAAATACATGCCAATTACATCAAGAAGAGATCCAGAAAAAAATGAGTCCAAACCCCAAAGCATCAGGGATCATGCAAAAGGAAAGAAAAATCTCTTTTCCTTTTCTTGTTTCCATGACACACATTATGCTGGTCCAAGTCTCCAAAATCTCAAGTGTATCTCTTTACAATCTGCACCTCCAGAGACTGCAGACTCCTAGCACGTTTCCAAGTATCCCTGTGGGAATCAGGAGCTTACTGAAAGGCTGCCATATATCTGCAAAGGCTGTTTTTAACAATGCAATAAATTATTCATTTATCCAAAGTAAGAGCAAAGTTGGACTACACACTTTGGACAATCATTCTCCTTGAACTTTACATTTGTACCAATGGAAATTATGTCATAAAACCAGTTTCCACCTATTAATTCTTAACTGTTAAGCAAACTATCAGTGTTTCAACACTGAAGTTATATATGTATAAGCATTGTCACTCATTGAACTGCCTTCAGGATGAAATATGTTCATTTACAAATTCAAATCGACCTTCTGCCCTAAACATCTTAGGAGTAGGGTTCTCAAGTGATTTTGGGTTTTTTCCAAATCAAATTAAAACATGTGCCAACATAACACACAGGCTCCAAATTTCATTCCACCCAACATTTGTCAGGATACGATAAAACAATTAGTAATCTGCACAAACTCCAACTACAAGGAAGGGAAATAAACTGAATGTTTCACAGAAACAGGAGTTTGAAGAGTTTGCAGATATGTTGTAGCACTGAGACTTTGGGATAATCTTCTTAAAACTTTGACAAGTGTAACCTCCACAAGCATTTTTTTTTGTTGTTTTTAAACCACTACTCCAGCTTTCAAGATTGTGAAGTTTGGCTGCGAAATTTGGCATAACTTAGCTATGGAATAGTACAATTAGTTCTGCAGCACTTTTGTAAGTTTTAAGCTAAATTTCAACTTGGGTCACACAGATAAATTTGACCACTGTAGTTCTTCCAGTCAATGCCTGCTTCAGCTTTTCAAGTACCTCAGCACACTGCAAAACCTCCTGCAATCACTAAACAGGATATACCAGAGTACATTAGGTAGGGAAGCAGTCACCTTACGCATTTTTTACTTTTTTTAGTAATTTGTGCAGGTACCAGCCAGTTCCAGTGGCCTCCTGACAGGGCAGAGCTGAGCTCCTCAGCCTTGGGCAAGTGGGCACATTTGAGTAGCAAAGCCTTGAGGCAGAGCCTCTCAGTATCATCTTTGTCAATCTATGTTACAACAAGATGCAACAAGCCACTTGAAAAGGTGAAGCTGTAACACTGAGAGCAATAAGCATTATTTAATTCTGATGTCAATATGACTGTGGAAGTTCTGCAGTTAGCAAGGCACAGTGCTGTATGTACTATATCGTAAAAGGCCTGAAAAACGTACATAAGAGTGCAGGTGTCAGATTGACTTTTTCAGAACCATTTAGCAGAATGATGTTTATTACTAGCAAGGCAAGACTAAAATCTTGACACAAAGTAAAATTGTTCACACAGGCATAAATTCTAGTTGCTGTGCCTTGGTAGAAGCCTACTGGGTTTGTAGTCAGGACATCTTAAACTGACATCTTTGTGCTAAATAACTCACGATGAGTTCAGAATGGCTAAAGGCTTTATTTAATGAAGTCTTCAAGTGGACTCATCTAGTCTGAGTACAAAAAAGAGGCAGTGCACATATTTTATGTCTCACTCTTTTGCCTCCTCCATGTAAGAGATATTATCAATTCCTTTCCTGGAGCCCTGCAGCACTCACTGATGAGGCTTGTTAATCAAGAACTGTTAAATGGGACTACCGAAGTCACCATCTTTTTTGAAGACAGTATTTCTGCTTATAAAAGCATTTTAAAACAGTAAAAACCAGCACATACCGCTACTGAGTTTATAAAGAAGGAATAGTGTCTAACTGCTTGGGTTCAAGGCCTCTCTTTGACACCTACTAAGCAGCCTGAATGACAAAAGGTAATGCTAATTTGCAGCCAAACTTTGCACTCAATTCAAGAGTTAAGCTCTACATCTCAAACACATACTGATAAAACCCTATGAACTGTTTAGTCTAGAAGGTAAATATTATTTAACTAATGCTGCCTGAGAATGAAAGAATGCAAGTAACTTTCTTAGTTGAACTCAAAGTGAGAAATCAAGACGAGAAATATCTAACATCCTCTTTTTATTACTTAACCGGACTAGCAAGTCTCATGACTCAGTATTAAAATACTGTCTTTCAACAGAAATGGCTTGGCCTGTACTCCAAGTGTTTCCTTCTCTGCAGCTTTCTACTTTGCTATAAAAACAATAAATAAAATTTTGGCCTTCCTACCAATCGGAATTTTCTTAGAAACTGTTACTCTCATTGAATATTGGACTTTGTATTACAAATCGTCTTTCAATCGCCAACATGTTTTAAGAGGAGCATTTGCTTGAGACACAATGTTCTCAAGTTTAGTTAGAAACAACACTTCCTTAGTATCTATTACTTAGCCTTAACTACTATTTTAATCCAACAGCCAAAAATAATTATTAAACCAACACAAGAAGTTAATCACACAACTGAGAGTCAAATCAAAATCCTTTTTTTGGCTTTATACTTTCTCTGAGAATGTCACTTCATTGCCAAATTCTGCACTAATGGCTGCTTCAAATTTATTTTTCCCCAGCTCCACTGTAATTTAAACAAAATGCTAATCCTTTATATTCAGAAAAGACAATGGCTGTTCAGTTCAATACCAAACACAAACTGACAGAGACTTCATTTGCATATTATCACATGAGACATGCCAGAGGATGGAGGTAGTCTGAGGGGATAAACTTCACTATAGATTCTGAAGTGTCTGCAAACCCTGCTGCTGCATTGGAGCACATCAGATGCTTGGTATACATCTGACTTCCTTTATATAATGACATACTTTCCAAATTCAAAAACACCAAATATATGTTTGTCTTTCACAATAATACCATTAACACTAGTTTCAGCATCTGAACAAAAAAGGTTAATATTAAACTTATACTATCCATTTAACTGCTCCTTTTAGTTAAAGCACAGAACTTAAGATAATTTCAATGACAATTTTCATCCATTTATTAGAACTGCATCCACTATTTGCACCAATATTTCACAGACAAAAGTAGTTGTGAATGTTCTAGCATTAAGGCCCAGCTATCCATACAGCTCATAAAACATCAATCTTACAGATGGAGTTTTAATCAGCACTTAAACGAGTAACTACAGGGCATGCAGAACCTTTTGAATACAGTGTTTAGTCCTCAGTCATGCCTCATCTCTCCACCCAAAAGAAAGTCTAAAAGCAAAGTTACCCAGTCTTGCTCATCCATGAGGAGGATTCAAAGCAAGCCTTGATTCCAATCTACTCCCCAGCTCCCAAGCCCTCTTCAATAGCTGACTGTATTGGGTTTTCTGTGGCCAGGTTTTTGGCAGGGGAAGTTTCTTCGAGAGGCTGCTGGAAGCTTCCCCCATATCCAGCAGAGCCAATGCCAGCAGCTGCAGGCTGGCCACAGCCAGGCTGATCAGGAGTGACAGTAATGCCTCTGTGATAATATAGTTAAGAAGAGAGAAAAAAATGTTAAGGGCAGATGAAGATGGGAGCCAGAGAGGAGCAGAGTGAGAACATGTGAACAACAATGCAGGTCCCAAGGTCAGTGCAGAAGGAGGGGCAGGAGATGCTCCAGGCACCAGAGCTGAGGTTCCCCTGCAGCCCGTGGTGAGGACCATGGTGGGGCAGCTGTGCCCCTGCAGCCCAGGAAGGAGCACAGGGGAGAAGAGATCCCTCTGCAGCCCAGGGAGGAGCCTGTGACAGAGGAGGTGAATGTTTGAAGAAGGCTGTGGAGGTCCATGTTGGAGCAGGGGCCTGGCAGGGACCTGCTGACCCGTGGGGAGAGGAGCCCACCTTGGAATGGGATTTCCTGGTAGGACTTGTGGCCTGGGGGCGACACATCCTGGAGCAGCCTGTGCCTGAAGGACTGACCCTGTGGAAAAGTGACCCACGTGGCTGCAGTGTCTGAAGAACTGTTGTCTGTGGGATGGACTCACACAGGAGCAGTTCCTGAAGGACTGTCTCCCATGGAAGGGACCCCTTGGGAAGCAGGGGAAGGATCCTCTCTCTGAACAGCAGCAGAAACAACAACTGACTGTAACCCCCATTCTCATCTCTCTGTGCCACTGGAGAGGAGGAGGTAGAATGTGGAAGGAGGGAGTGGAGGGAAGGTGTCTAAAATTTATCTTGCTTCTCATTCTTAAGTTCCGATCCTGTCAGTAATAAATTCAATTAATATCCCCACTTGGAGTCTGTTTTGCCCATGAGGGTGATCAGTAAGGGATCTCTCATGGTCCTTAACTCATGAAACCTTTCATTATATTTTCTCTTCTCTGCCCATTTGCTGAGGGGAGTGAGAGAGTGGCTTTAGTGGGTACCTGGCCTCCAGCCAGGGCCAAACCAATACACTGACTTTGATCTCTTCTAATAAGTTTTATCTCTTCTACTGAAATTCGACTACACACTACTCAGTTAACTTCACCAGACCTTTCCCTGGCTGTCCCTTTCACTGCTCCCAGCTCCTAGCCACCCTTGTGAACTTGGTTCTTTGCACAGCTAGTTTGCAGAACACCACTTGGGAGAGGCTGACAAGTGAAGGCCAATTCTCCAATTCATCAAAACAAGCACAGCAAGAGCAGCACAGAGCATGAAGGCAACAGATAAGTCAAGCTTGATAGATATGATAAGTCTAGAGTTTACAGAAGTCTTTCCACTAAAATAGGAGTGCATATGTCAAAACCTCTCCCATGGTATCAGTATCTCCACAGTTTACTTTTGACACTATTATCTGAAATCTAAGTTTGGGTACCATGCTGAGAATATTCACACAGAATTTGCTACTAGAGGTGTTTTATTTTCCTAGTCTTACTTCCTAGTCTGAATTGCCATGAGGAACAGCATACACTGCAGATCTGCTTATCTGCTTAAACAAAGTAACTCCATCAGCAAACTAACACTTGCTTTCCATAACTGCATAGGTGCTAAATCAGGTGTTTAAGTGAAGAGTTAATGGTAAAGAGGTG
Organism: Calyptomena viridis; assembly: GCA_013390005.1. Taxonomy (NCBI): domain Eukaryota; kingdom Metazoa; phylum Chordata; class Aves; order Passeriformes; family Eurylaimidae; genus Calyptomena; species Calyptomena viridis. The sequence goes on along the minus strand of WEIV01025114.1, from coordinate 114,467 downwards.
AGGCTGTGAAAATAGCTGTGACAACACAGATCTGAAAGCCTAAGATGACTTCTTTACTTAAAAACAAAAGAATCTTACAGCTAAGGAAAAGGAAAATCTGACAGACAAGGATCACTTTACTCTTTTAGATAAGCACAGTCACTTCCAGCTTTTCTTTATTGCTGTTTGCGGAGAGGTGAAGAGGGGGAAAGGGAAGTGGATGCAATTAAAAGATTTTGAAAAACTGTGGTATTACAAAAACTAAATAAAACAAGATTTGTGAAAAGACATACAGTGATAGAAAGCGGTACCTTAAAGGAAACTAAAAAGGGAAAACCTACACACTTGAGAAATCTCTCTACTTTTTCATCTGACAATCAAGTTTGGCAAAATTACAAGCCACATACTAGCAGGTTCAGAGGTCAAGCTCATAAGCACACGTAACGAAATTAAAAACAAGAATAGAAAAGAAGCCCTACTCACAAAAGAAAACTGGATCAAACTAAGGCTTCACACTGTACTTTTGACAATCAACTTTAGATATCTTCTTCATTTTTCTCTGAATTCTGTGAAATCCAAAGTTCTAACATTGCACTAACCACAGATGTGTGGCAATGATGGCACAAAAATTAAAAAAACAAACAAAAAACATAAAACAAACAAGAAAATAAATGTCTCTGATTTTTTTTTAAACAGGTTTAACAGATCATTTTAGTATAACACAAAATTCTATTATTCTTATTGAAAACTCTCTGTAGTTTCAATTACATAAATTAATCATCCTCTAATCTCAACTCCGTACAGAGAACTGTGAACACTGCTACAATTTGCTGCTGCATTCACTGCCTGAACACTGAGTACAAATCTTATCCAAAACAGAGAGCTCATCTATCCCCAGAATATGAGGATAGTAATTCCCCATAGAAATAATTTGACTTTCAGTATCAATTCAGCATTTTTATTGCTTCAGCACCATTATTTATATTTTAGCTGTCTTCCACATTAAAACTTCCTTTCAGAGAGCATGAAAATATGGCATGGAAACTCTCAGAAGAGTTAAATATAAATGCACCTGCCACAAGACATTAGAATTTCCTCATCTATTTTAAGCATAGCATACTCCAAGATATCACAACAGACCAGCAACTAAAAGACAAAGAACACTTTTTTAGCCTGCCCTAAAATTTTTACCAGGTCTATGTTATTTATAAACCAAACAGGTATTCAGCAGAAGGACACATTAAGGAAAAAACAAACATAAATAATACCTACCCTGTTGATTATTCATTACTTCATTTTGAAATGAAGTAGTATGTGTGCCACTGGCATGACAAGTGGTCATAGTTGGAGGATTAAAAAATCCCTTCTGAAGTTTATCTGTCAGATAATTCAGATAGAATTGAGTAATGCTGAAAAAAAATCAAAAAATGGCACTTCTTCCAAAAGTATTTTATCTAGTATCTTTGTGAAAAGACATGCTTCAGCCACCTTTCTTTCCTGCAGAACAGACAAGAAATAGTTCTGGTCTTAGGTATAACCCACTCTTGTACTACTCAATATTAGCACCTCATTAGAGGGAAAAAAAGCATTGAAACCAGGGTACATCCACAGCAAAGAGAGCACAAACAACAGAAAGAGTGTATGTCAGTGACCATTACATTTGACAGTTCAAACAATCTTTTGCTCATGATGTTCTGGTCTGGATGGTTTCTGGGAACAAGAAGTATACCAGGAAAAGTCCTAGTTATGGACTGGAGGGCTCTCCCTCCCCTTGGGTGTCCCCCACCTGCCCACAGCCCTGGACCCAAGGACGGGCCACCCAAGAGCCATCACTCCCTTCCTCAGCAATGGTGCAGCAGAGCCAGTCTCCAGCTCCAAACCAATGTTAACAACTTCTTGCTAAGTTTCTTCCTCTGACCCAACTCACTACCTTTACAGGAGAGACAGAGGAGGATGTGATGCTGGCATTAATATTCTGTCATTTGACACCAAATTTTCACCTCACTTACTACAATGTCAAGTAAGCATACTACAACACTTGGTGTAACCTCAGTAAATCATCTCTTCTTCTTGATCCCGCTTTTACACGTTTTAATTACTCAGTACTGATAAAAAACTAACAGAAGCCACACCAAAGAAACAAGGATCTTTTTAGAGAATTTTTTTCTAACAGAAATTTGAAACAACCATTCACCCATTATTAAACTTTATAATAACTGAGGCAATTGTTAAAAGTTGAGAGAGCACATCAAGTGGTACAATTGCCTGTGGAAATGTAACAGCAATAATTACAGAAAAAATAATTACAGCTTATTATAAAAAAAACTGGTGTCAAGAATCAGGTTGGTAACACAACAATGAAACTTGAAATCCAAATGGGGCTGTCAGCTGGTCTGAGGCTAATGGTAAACACAGACCAGGCTCCATGGTCAACATGATAAGGCCCAAGCACACTATCTATAAGCTCCTTATGGTTTGTTCCTTGCATAAACTTCCACTCAATTAGTCATTTTAATGGCTTTTGTATCACTCTGAAACCAGCTAAGCTACCTATGCTGTGCAATGAAGGGAGATGGCTCTACTTATTCCTAGTGCCTGTAAAAGATGTGGCCTGATGAACCAAATTAAATTAAGCAATGTCCAGAACGGCACCCTTTATGGCAGACCTGTTAGGCAAGGGTAGCCAAACATAAGTGAATACTTTTGCCATTGAACAATACACCTCAACTCTTTCCAGTTTTCAGTCTCTCTGGTTAGCTTCATTTTGCTGAAAGCAGTCATCTCCACTAGTTCATTTCTGTGAAAACTATTCCAACTCCTTGACCATAATCTGTCTGACAAGCAACAGTCTCAAAGTGTCTTTCAAGTGTGGAGTAGAGATGTTCAACAAATTATCTATTTGGGATTTATTTTGCATCTTCCTGCATTTGCCCCAACCTGTCTGATGATTTCTAGCAACTAAATTTAATAAAATTTACATTCACATTAGTACATTCTTGCAGATAAAGTAAGTCCAGACTTTTACATGCAGAAGTAGAGCATGGAGCAGAGAAGTTAAGTCCTGGGAACTGACAACCATTGTGCATTTCCTCCCACTTCCTCCTCTTTGAAAAATCTTGTCTAGTGCCATTTGGCATCTCTCATACCCAAGCACTTCCTTAACTAGTAGGCATCTACTTTTGTAGTTGTCAGCAATAACAAGCTGCATTTTACTTCCAGGAAAGCACAGTTTACAGGAGCCAGAGGGAAACACCTGCATCTCTCTGGTTTTGGCATGTCCATAGCTGCATATCAGATCAAAACACAGTGATGTCAAAGAGACACAGGTGCAGGAAGCTTGCTCCACTGCTCATTTCCACAATATCCTTTTAAAAGGACAGCTTATTCTTCACTAACTACACTTAAGAGAGCTGCTAACTGATCACATGATTTTTTTTCTAACATATGTTTTAACTAAATGCCACTATAAAATTGCAATTTAAGAAATATGCCATGCCAAGAACCTGACTTTCTCTTAAAATTTAGTCCTCAGAAATCATCTGTACTGTGACATCAGGAGCAATACTGCTTGTTCAACCTAGTTACAAGTTTTGCCAATTTGTCTTGTTCTCCATTATGCTTTTCATGGGAAAGTCTATGAGCTAAACTATTGCTCTAACACAGCAAGGGCCTCCAGAAGGTTTTGAGATACTTTTCTACCAGTTCATTAGTATGTAGTGCAAAATATAATTGAATTGAAATGCAAAACATAATTCCATGTGTCAAGGAATTATTGAAACCAAATCACTCATTTACTATAGTTGACTTCTCCAAAGCTAAGCAATATAGTGGAAACAATCTGTGATTATTTCTCATGTAGGAATATACGTAAAATGTTGGGTAGTGGTGGTGAGATATACAAGTAGCACTTTCTAAAAAACATCCTATGCTTCCCACAGTGTGGAACAGCTATCTATACCACAAAATGAATATACTACACCTCTAAAATAACAATCCATAGCTACCAAAAGGAAGTTGCCATAGGAAATTACGAGTTTTAGACAGATTTCTGCTGCAACTGATCAACATGGCACAAGTAGTAATTCACAATTTAGCCAAGAGTAAATGCCATTTGAACATTCATGCTGACACAAAAACGCAGTGAGGTACCTCATCTCTGCATATAAATGCACACACAGAGACACACAGAATCAAGAAATGTGCCCATATTTAAGACCACTTCAGAAATGGAACAACTGAACCAGCTGAACAACTGAACCAACATGAATACTTTGAAATTCATTGTCTGTATTTCACCTCAAAGTAAGCTTTCTTAATGGTTACTTCTTCATCCACAACATTCCCTGGCAATACAACATACTTTCACTGAAGTAAAAAACAGTCTAATTTGAGCTATAGTGGTAAAATCAACTTCAGAAAGTATCACTACAAAATCTGAAGCTGTGGACAGAGGCACTTATTACTGTCAAACACCTTTGGTAAATACGTCCTCTCACAAATAACAAAATACATTTTAAATCCAATATCTAAAGCATTTAAAAATATATACATAACTATTTAAGAACCTTTGCCAAAGTGGTTTTGGCTCACAAAAGAAACGGATACTGAGCAAGCATCTACTGTTCTAGGTCAGACAGAGGTTGATCCATCTCCAAGCTCTGGCGGACAATGCCAGACAGCAGACACCTTTTTGGCACAGTTACCATATCTGACTCTGAAGAAAAGCAGAGTCCTTTCCTCTCAGAAAGGACTACTATGACACCCTTTTCATTTTCTCTTACCTCAAAATCATGTAACAACCACTAGTAAATACCTGTTCAAAAGGAAACCTTTTCCTTTTTTGAAGAAACAATCATATACAGCTCAGCCTGTCACCAAGGTGACCTTTCACTATGCAAGACTATCCCTATTTCAGAGGGATAAATTGAAACCTCAGTTTTCATTATCCCACTCCACTAGTGTATAACACTGCATAATAACCTCTCTTAAGCACTTTGGCAGTTTCAAAATAGGCCCTGATAAAAAACACCTTATGGCAATAACTCATGTTGTGTGCACTATTCACTTTAAAAATCTAGACAGTGAATACTATCCCCAGGCAGTACCTCACACAAGTGAGGCAAAACTGCTGGACTCAGGTTGATTCACCATTTACTGTACCCCATCCTGCCAACTGAAAACAGCCAAATCCCTCTTCCTTCACAGCCTTCCATTCCACCTACTCCCTAGAAACACCTATAGGTACGTCCCCGATGTGCTCTTCAAGATCACAAAATCTCTTTGAAGCTCCCTCCCACTGTGAATCTCTCAGCTCAAGTTCTTTATGACTTAAGCAATCTACTGGTAAGTAGACAAATATCTATCAAGACAACCATTATTAAATACTATTTGTTTCTTTAAATCTGCCTTTCCTATATCCATCTGATTCTTTCAACACATAAAATAAGCTCTGTAGAACTGGAATTTTATTCTACTGCTGCAGTCCAGCAGCCAGAACAACCAACCCAACCAGTGATTCAATTCTAAGAGTCCAGGAAAAGCTATTTCTCCTATTCCTGGCAGGAGTGAGCAGTTAATCTTCTAATTTTCACTAAAAAGAACAGCAGAGAATAAAAGCTCTACAAGTTGACCAAGTACCCACCATAGCAGATAAAACAAACTGCCAAGTGACATATAATAGGATCCCTGCAAAAGAATGCAGAGTCATGAGACACTATCTTCCTCAATGATTTAGTCTTCAAAAAAGCTGCAAAAATCAGGGGATAAAGTAGGTGGTCATGTCACTCTTCATCTAACAAGTCTGCACTGATACAGTGCATTGAACTAGACACTTCCAGAACAGCATTGTCAAAATGCACTACTGTATCACTAACTGATGAATGACTGAGCCGTGTGCTTGCAAGTGTCTACTTACTACTTCTGCACAAGCAGGAAAAGATTCAGTTCACTGAAAACTTCACAGTTCTGCAGATGAGCTTCTTTGCTCCCCATCTGTTCATGTCCTTTTGGTCTCTGTTCAAACTAGAACACCACCTTCCAGAAAACACAATCCCTAGGATGCATCAGGTTTCTGATCCACACTGAATGCTCGGTCAGAGCTTGACTGTGGAGAATGTTTTAATTACACCATGCTGGAATTTGGCAAGTGTCCTAGCATTTAATTAAACAATTGCTTTTTGAAGCAAAGCTCACAGCAGGGCAGACCAAGAGACACAGAGGCCTAATGATGTGCTTCATAGCAGTGCTTTCCCTATGGCCCAGTGCCTCCTTTTAAGCAGTCCTGTTCTATCAAGAATACAGCATTTCACATCGCTAGATGCCTAAAATCAGGTTAAATGCAGTGGTCTACACCCGTGAGTACTAAAACCACTCATTTTCCCAGAACAGTGAAAACTGCAGTTGACCGAGTTCAAGCACATGAGCTGTAATAGTCAGTACAAGGAAAAGATCAACAGGGTCCTTCCAAATTGCATTCTCCTGTGAGTAAAGGTCCACAGACTACCCATGACACCATATTTCCATAGTCACTTACAAATGTAAGGTCCAACAAGAAGATAACAAAACAGCAAGCATGATGGCCAGAATTTTTTAGGTATTTTTACCTAGAAAATGACTTTTTCCTGATGTTACAAAGAAATGTCAGGATCATTTTAACAGTTTAAAGAACTCTTGCTTAAAAATAGAATCCCCTGCTCTGATGTCAGGTCTAGAAGATAATTTAAAAACTTCATTCCTGGCATCAAGCATTCCAACTTCTATTTTCAGTAGTCTTTTTCTTACCCATGGGTGACTTATAACACTCTGAACATTTGCAGAGGAATCAAGGATGACTCTCCAGAAGCACACAGTAAGCACATCCACCCAGAACACATCTGTTCCACCTCTGGGAGACAAGACCCGTTTCTAGTTTCACAGTCCTCAACAAAACAGTCTTAAAGGAAGTCTAACACGGAAGGTAGAGTTCCCACTTCCTCCAAGCAATTTCCTACAGATGTTCTGGTTTAGTTAAATATTGCTGTTTTGGCCCTTTAAATAGGATCTTTTACACAGGTTCTAATATTCTTTTGTTGAAAATACTTCCCCTGATGTACAATAGCCTTTTCCCTCCCTCCAGCTACATACTAGGCCATGCTGATCGTCCATGGACAGTTCAGACTCAAGCAATATGCTCTTGATCCCTCTCCTCATCTGCCTCCAATCAATGAGATGCCAACTAAAAATTTTACTGTCACGGTCTCCTCCCTGCATTATTCAGCATTTTGCACCAGGGAGTTCATGCCATTTCTTCTTTTACCACTTCACAGAGTATAGTGAATATAGTACGTCATGGTCCCTTTTCAGTAAGGATATTTCCCATGGTTACTCACAAATTGCTGGAGTTCATCTAATTCAAAGTCAATCACAAAAATGTTAGACAAGACAGGTCTCTGAGGGAACACCACCATTGTGGTAATTCCCTCTTGAAAACACCTCATGATATGCTCTTCACATGTTTCATTCACTCAAAGACTCATCTCATTCCACCGCTCATTTTTTTCCCCAAAAGGAGGTTGTATCAGAGAATTTAATTAAAACTACACAGGCAAGGCTAATGCAGCCAATGTAACTAATTGCCTTACATTTCAACTAGAAACAACCCACCTTTGCCAAGATAGCATCTCTCATCTGAGTTTACATTTAACTTGTGCTCAATCTCTCACTTTCAAAAAAGCATAGAATTGGAGAAGATGAAAATCAAGCCTACTACCTGAAGAAATTATTTCCCATTGAGTACTTAATTTCTCCCTTCTCCACTCAAATCATTATTATCTGCCCCCCAACCTGATCAGCTACCAGAAAACCACTGCTGTACAGTTTTTTTTCTTTGCAGTTTTTATTCTGTAGTAGAGATCTTTCGCCCTCTACAACAGAGGCTTTACCACCCCATGCAGATGGGGATTCAGAAAGAGGGCTGAAAGGTCACACAAGCAAACTGTGTGTGAATTTTGTTTCCCTCAGCCCTTGAAAGGCCTGTGACATTCAGAATCTGCACAAGCTGGCATCACTAGAGAAAATTTGGTCTACAATAGCAGTAGCCCTTGCCTGCTCAGAGGCTAAATGCCTCATCCCAGAAGACAGGTTTGTAAGGATTTCTGATGGTAGGGAAAAAGGAGATGAGGCAGCAAAGAGCTGCATTGAGTCTGTGGGTACTGGCCAGTGGAAAGGACACTGTACTTTGGAAAAAGCACTTCCTTTCTAAAGCATTAAACAAACGAGGCAGAGTTTCCTTTCATTAAGGAACTAAAGCTGATGTGTGCTTGGCTTTGATACAGTTTTACACTAAAATTCAGCTTGAGAAAAAGTTTGAGAGCATAACACAGCAAATCAAATTCAACATGACAATCATTACCACAAGCATTACAAAACCTTTCAGCTTCCTATTTGAACTGCCAATCATTACACTTTCTTTGACAGCATTTGGAGAAAAATGTAAAAAACACCAAACATACAACACATCCATTTTCAAAGGTCTTCTCTATCCTTACAAAATTTACTTCAATTCAACCTAAAAAAGAAACAAACAAACAAAACTAACAGTTGCCACCAAGAACACAAGGCCAAGTGAAGTCTCGTATTGTTGACTTATGCTAAAACCCCATAAAAATTAACTTGAATTCCTAAGTGAATCAACTAAGATTCATGCTTGCACATGTAAAAATTGAAAGCTTAGCACCCCAAAAAAATCCCCAAGCGCACATCCCAACAACTAAAGAAAAAGCCCACAAATCAATAACAGCAATAATACCTGCACCTAAAATAACAGAAATGCTATCAATGTTTGACCACGAGAACCCATTAAATTGAACGCTTTCAAAAGTACCTTACAGGGAAGATGCAAGGTTGGTCTGTCAAGCATTCTAAATGTTCAAACAAATTTATGGGAATTTGGAAGCTTTTATAAGTTTCTCTGCTCTATACAGTACCTGCAGCATGACCTGTTCTTATGTGAAGACTGTATTCATCTAAGACACAGTAGCAAACACTACATTTCAAATTTAATCCAATACGACACACTAGATTTTAAATTCTTATATGCACAGTCATTTTAACTCTGAAGAGATAGACATTAAGAAGTTGAGGCTAAAACTCTCCACAAAAATCCTACTGCCCACAGACTGTCAAAATTTATGTGACTGCAATGATTTCAAAACACGACTAACAACACCCTGAAAGCTGGTTAGCATTGTGAATGTCATTACTCCTGTCCTGATTAATAACAGCAGATTATTTTTCTCCATCTGTTTGAAAGCAATACTAACTGTATTCCTGAGTCATTAGGCCAGTAATTTCCATTCTACCAAAACAAGAGGCCCTGATAACCTCAAGCAAACACCTGTTTCTGTACCTCGCATTTCAGATAAGTCTTCTGGAATGTGTTTCCAAAGACCACTACTAACTTGTTATGAAGTAGTGGCAGGCAAGACTGCTGAAGTAAACAGAGAATCACATTTGCTTATACAAAAACCTATACCACTTAGAGTCAGCACAGTAGAGGTGTCACACCATCTCAGAAAGTTCTTCCTCTCAGTCTCCTTTCATCAAAGTATGTAACTGCATATGTGCTGATGAATGATATGCATTGGCTGGCTACAAGCTAAATTCTTTTGCTTAGTACTTATATTTGAGTCAGAATTCTTAAAGAGACATTAAAAGTTTTAACTACAATCTGAATTTATAATGGGTTACAGTATAGGGTTAATGTTACACGTTCCCCACCTGACTTAAAAACTCACTCAGAATGTCACAATGGCTGTCTATATTCCAGAGTCAAATTTTATTTTTAACTTGGAGAATCTATATGCTTATATTTCTTTCAATCTCAAAGGTTAAATAGTTTCATTAAAGGAGAGTAACTTAAGTAGACCTTTTTAAACCGTAATTGGGTTACTTTATGCCGATTCTTATGAGAATTAGTATTACTAACACTTCACAGTCTACATATCCTTTAGGAACACAGCAACACTATCTGCATCACAAGCTACCTAAGAACACCTCTATAGAAGTGAAAATTGTCACAATGAACACTAATTGTTCCCTGTAACTCATTTGACTGCCTTCAGAAAAATGTAGTAGTAAGACAGAGCTCTTCATTGTATTTGTAACTACACGGACCCCATATTTATCCATATCACCACAGAATCATAGACTCATTTAGGTTGGAAAAGATCTTAAAGATCATCAAGTTCAACCCTGAACCTAACATTGCCAAGCCTACCACTAAAGCATGTCCTCAAGCATCACATCTATGCATCTTTTAAATACCTCCAGGGATGGTGACTCAACCACTACTCTGGGCAGTCTGTTGTAACGCTAGGCAACTCTTTCTATGAAGAAATTTTTCCTAATATCCAATCTAAACCTCAAGTTGTGCTGGGGAAGGTTCTCTCCTCTTGTCCCCTCACTTATCACTTGGGAGAAGAGACCAATACTCACCTCACCACACTCTCCCTTCAGATAGTTGTAGAGAGTGCTAAGGTCACCCCTCAGCCTTATTTTCTCCAGGCTAAATAGCCCCAGCTCCCTCAGCTGCTTCTCAAGAGATCTATGCTCCAGACCCTTCCCCAGCTCTGCCGCCCTTCTCTGGGAGCACTCCAGCACCTCAGTGTCCTTCTTGTATCAAGGGGCCCAAAACTGAACATAGGATTCAAGGCGTGGCCTCACCAGTGCCAAGCACAGGGGGACAATCACTGCCCAGGTCCTGCTGGCCACATTATTGCTGATACAGGCCAGGATGCCATTTGCCTTGGCCACCTTCACGTGGTATTAAAAAAAAGAGAGGCAATCATGAATACTAGACAATATTTAATGTGTTGGTCAACTGTGCCACTGAATAAGCAAATCTTTTGTAATGACAACAACAGGACTTAGTACACACTCTGTTAGATCAAATAGCATAAGTCTTAAATAACCTAAGAAGACTGCATAAGATTCTGGGTCCTGTGCTCGCTATAGATGATTTGGACAAGAATATCAACGGAAACAGAAAGCTCATGACAAAAGCAGGCCTCAACGTATGTACCCTTTAACATAAGCCATAACTAAGTAGAAAACAAAAGTTATACGATTTGTTGTCAAAAACAAGTAAAATATTTACCTTGATTTTCTCATGGCAGGAAGTCTGAATGCCTGCTTGAAAAAGTTTCTGAAGATCTAGCCACACTGGGAGCACCCTGCTATATCTACTTTGGAGCTGTCTTATAGAATATTCTGGGTTACAAGGGACCCATCAGGATATCGTCACTCCAACTCCTGGATCACCCCAAGAGTCACACCATGTGCCTGAGAGAGTTATCCAAATGCTTCTTGAACTCTGTCAGCCTTGGTGCTGTGACCGCTGCCCTGGGGAGCCTGTTCCAGTGCCCAGCCATCCTCTGGGTGAAGAGCCTTTTTCTAATACCCAACCCAAACCTACCCTGACAAAGCTTAATGCCGTTCCCTCTTGTCCTGCCACTGGTCACCAGAGAGGAGATCCATACCTTCCCCTTCGCTTTTCCTTATGAGGATGTTGAAGAGAGCAATGAGGTCCCCTCTCAGTCTCCTTCAAGCTGAGCAACCTAAGCGACCTCCGTCCCTCCTCTAATTTTTTCTCAGCAACTCTGAATCTGTGTATGAAGCGAAAACACATCTTACTATTACATTTTTGGAACTTATTCCGGCAATTCTCATATATTTTTTTATTACAATTTCATTTTCTATATGAATCAACCGATGACTGGCAAATCATATAAGTACCTTTGCTTTTAATAAAGACCTGACATGTAATTAAAAAGTAGTCACATTGCTTCTGTATTTCCAAAATTACAAAATCAACAGTATACCTAAAACTCAACACATGTAGACAAGAAACTCCTCGGGCCTAAGTTTCTTCTTTGCTTACCCTGAACAAGTTTCCCTGAAGAGGGTTTCCCACAATTTGGGAATTTACAGCTGTTTGCCAATTTAACATGAGGGCCATGACACATAACAGTCCATTTCCAGATCCAAGCTGCTCCATTTAATCCAGAGTATTAACACAGATTCCCTGACAAAGGAAGCACAGACATGGTGACATGCCTGTGGCTATCTGACATCCAGCTACCAGAAGCTGTTACTGCCAGCAGACACAAAACATGAACAAAGAGGCCAATAGCCAGAATACTCCTTGAGTAAGAAGAGCAGATGCTGACAGTATTCAGCTTTTAGTAAAGTAACTAAAAGAGTTAGAGTACATAGTATTCTTATTTTAAGAGTATAGACCAGAAGAGAGCAGCACTTCTCCTCAGGCCCAAAGAGAAATATGACTGACCTAAAGAGTAAGTCAGAAGAAATTAAGCCATTACTACCAGACATTTGTTTAGATATGGAGCATCCAACCTTATGATGGGAAAGGACCTCAGTCTGTGTTAGTCTTCTATTGCAGGAAATGCTCACCATACAAAAACCAGTACTCAGGAAAAGCAAGCCTAAGCAGGATTAGATAATTACAGAGACATGCAAGTTAGGCAGCTTAGAGTCAGAGCCGTTATCAAGCTACAAAATCTGCTTTCTGCAGGATTCTGCCAATAATCACAGACAGTAAATGTATCCATTTGCCTGTCTTCTATCCTTACCAAGGAGGAAGCAGACCCTGTAATTCTATTCTTTTTTAAACCCCTGGAATGGCTTCAAGACCATAAAGGAATTCTGCACAAGTTATTTGAAATTCACAGGCCAGATCAACTTTAGAAACTTGCCAAAGGAGCAATGTCCATTAGCAACAGAATTTCTTCCCGTGCAAAGATTCTACATGAATATCACAGTTTAAACAATTATACTAGCAAGAAATGAATTTTCCAATGGCCCTTTACCTGATCTGAGGAAACCATTAAAAAGTACATTTGAAAATGCCCTTTTCTCTGTATAAACCACACTAAAACTAAGGGGGCTTACAGCTATATCCAGCAGGCAGATTAGTTCTCACTATATATTCATTCTCAGTTTCAAAGGTAGTCTCATTGTTCTCCATTAGAGACTTCCAGAAGAACAAGCATACTTTCTGCATGGAAACAGATGCTTAGACCTGCAGAATCATTCTCAATGAAAGTTGTCCCATCAGATTCACCGAGTCAGTCTTGGAGCCACAGCAGTCCCATGTGACATGAGCAAAGTATTTGAGAAAAAGCTATTTCAGGGTAAGATGAACTCAAACAACTATATGCTTCAAAGCTTTTACTATAAAAATGTTTATAAAACCCATTCCTTATTGAGAGCTATTGAAAACAGATGAACAATAAAAATGCTTATGCAGGAAGAATAAAAGTCTTGGAAAAATACAGCTTTATTTCTTACGGTCCATAATCCAATAGTTAGAGTGACATATACATGTGACAAAACTCCATTTCCAAACCCCTAGAATGGTCCTCCATTGTTCAATGCAAATTCCTGGGGCTTCAATGAATTTCATCATCTTGAGAGGAGTTCACGCAAGTAGGTTAATACATTGTCACACAATAAAGCTGCACTATTGGAGTAAGGCCAGAAAGGCAGCATTACCTAACAGTCCATCCATCAAATCAAAAGGCTAAGAGGACAGGGTTTGTTCAGCCTGGAAAAGAGAAGGCTTTGGGGTAATCTAGCTGTGGTCTTCCAGTACTAGAAGGGAGCCTACAAGTGCTGGAGAGGGACTATTTACAAGGGCATGTAGTGACAGGACAAGGCAGAATGGTTTCTAACTGAAACAGAGTAAGTTTAGATACAAGGGAATAAAATGTTAATGTGTGGATCTTGTTTTAGCCCTGGCACAGGTTGCCCAGAGAAGCTGTGGATGCCCCATCCCTGGAAGTGTCCAAGGCCAAGTTGGATGGGGCTACAAGCAATCTGGTCTAGTGAAAGGGGTTTGGAACTAGGTGATCTTTAAGGTTTCTTCCAACCCAGACCATTCTGATCATACAGCAAGAAAAAAACACATTCGCCCTCTCTAATGAAACTTCCCATATTGCTGCTGCTCTGAGGCTCAACCACAAGGTGTCAGAAACAAAAATCTTCGGCTAACTGTAGTGATGAATGATTACAATTTGCGGGATTCAATTTTTAAACACAAAACATGACTGCAGCTTTCCACTTCTACTGACTAGTAGGACAATTGTAGCATTTCAAATAAGGTGCAGGGAAGACCTAGTAAGAAAGACATTTGCATTTCTCTCATTCCTGTTTCAGATACCAGTCACACCCATAAAATATACCTCACAGGTTCTGTTAATTAACTCTTCACATGACTCCATTCAACTTCTTTCTTCGTAAGTCACTAAGGACTGCAAAGGACAGGACACCAGGCTACAGAGATCTTGTTTTAGCCAGTTCATGTACAAAGGTACACAAAGAAATGTCTTTAGAGAGAGCAGTCTTGCCTATACAGTCCTTATGTTCCAATTCCTATTTTTGCCACTGTTAAACTGCCATTAAGATTTTAAGTGAAATCATGAGGACACACAGAAGTACTATGCAAACCCTGAGTTCTAAGCCTGGAGAGACAATCAGCACCTGCACAAAATAATAAACAATGTTTCCTAGGATAAGAGCAAAGCATTGGTATTTGACTCCATGACAAATACAACAGTACAACACGCAGAGTCTCTCTGATGAGAACCCATATGAAAAAGTACTGCTCTGAAGGACAAACACCCAGACACCCACATGTTACAGAGGAAGGCAAGAGCAGCACTCTCACAGGTCAGGTACACATCTTGGGTTAGCAGAAAGCATGCCAATGAAACCTCAAACGGTAATTGATTCCTTGGGATACTGTCCATCAAGAATAAAAATGTTCAAATCTAAAAAGCATTTTTACACCACATGTGCAAACATCATTTTAAGATAAAGGTAGTACTTTGCGATAAATGAGGCATAAACTACTTTGCAACAATTTATTTTATTGTCATTAAACATTCAAAGAAGCAGCAATTCTAGTTTGTTTATTACGGCAAAATGCCCAGATTTAATATATTTTTCACACATCTGTTTAACCTAAAAATTGGACAGTTTAGGCTGCAAGAAAACAGAAGGCTGAAAATGCAAACAACTTTGCCTTGAGAAGAGGGAACCTGGAACCCCGGCAAGTCATTTATCTTTATAGCAGGATCAGAGAAGTTTTGTTAAGGCTGGAGATTCCCAATGAGTTGAGACAGTACATGATTGTCCAGTATTTTACATCAATTTCCCCAAATTTTGACAGAACATCTGTCCTTAGCATCCTCCACTATAATTCGCAATTAACTAGCACATGGAAATCAAGACCATTTATTCTACTAAGTCAAAGTGGAAGAAAATACCTGCCTACAAATATGCTTGCAGCTCTGGTATCTACTTGAGAACTCAACTACAGAGTTTGGAGATTTGGGGAGAGAATAGCAGAGGGGTTTCTGCCTCTTCTAGTTGACAAACTGGCTCTGAAACTCTGGCTTCACTTACCTCTCTGCTTTTCTGGAATGAAGAAGCCTTGATCCAGCTCTGTCACTAGATATATGAGGAACGTGCAACGCAGATCCAATGGGCAGCAAGGCCCAGTTCTGTCACTCCTAAACTTTCCTTTGCTTCAGAGGACTTTTAGTTTGCTGGCTGCTATAGTTTTGTTGGCCTTTCCCATTTCCTGTGCCTCTTGCAGCCAATAAACAGAAATATTCCAGACATTACTTTTTGTCTGGATCCCAAGAAGCATTTTCAAAACAACACAAGCACTTGCAGTGCCCACTCTCCCATATTTCTCCTCAAAACTACACAGCAGAATAGAAATACTCATCTGAAAAGATAACCTTGCCATTAAGCAAGGGGAGAATAGCTTCTTAGCCACTTCAGAATTTACTCAAAAGTGATTAGGACGTGTAATGGGAAATTCTTCAGTATGTTAAAAACTTCTGGACAGTCTGAACTATACCAATATAGAAAAAACAGCAGCTGAGCTACTGAGCAGCACAGAGTCAAGTAGCTGTGACCACCAACCATCTCCACATAGGAGCATATTCAAGGTTATATTGACTTTGCAGACAGTTATTGAACTATGAGAAACTGTTGTCAGATTTTACAAGAGGGCAGCAAACAACTTCATTAACTGACCATAAGGATCAGAGACAACTAGGAATATTAATCTCTTAGAACACATTAAGGCAAATCCAGTTGAATCTTAGATTGCTTTCAGCTGAAGAGAAACAAACTTCAGTCTGAGAGGCAGGTCTTGAAAGAGCAAAAGCCCATTAGACCCAAAATTACAAATAAATTCCATTGTTAGCTTCTAGATGGATTCTTCACTGTTTTTTTTCAACTTCAAACATTCAAAGCCCTACCAAAAAAATCAGCAACATCTTTCTTACCTATCCTTAACCTTTCCCAACATTGTCAAAGAGCTTCACAGCAGTTCACGCTACAAGGTAGCACAAGAAGTAATTGAAGTGGCAAGCTTTCTTCAAAAACACTTTTGAAAGCCTTTGTGCCAGTCATGCAAATGGTGTTATCTATCCATACAGTATTACCAAATCATAAATCCATTACTCCTCAGAATAAATCTTCATGTAAGTGGCAAAGCAATGACAAAACATTAGATAAGAGTTGTCCATTTACTGTTAACAACTCATGCAATCTCTTCAAAGAAGTTCTTAAGCTACTGTAAAGAGTCAATCTTCAAGAAAAATCAAACCAGTGATACTCTTTCCAACTTAGCTGGAAAGCACTGAAGGATGACCTGACATGCCAGGTCTTTGAGATGCCTTAGACTATTGCCAAACAGGAAAGATACTATTAAGCTACTTTACTTCTTTCACGTATTGGGAAAGAGAAAGATAAAGGTCAGTCTTTTAGTAAATGGAAGACAACAACAAAGCTCTCAAAGTTCACAAGAGTTATGAATGCACAGTTCCTCTTTACAGGAATTACTCTGTCACTGCTCAGATGCAGCATCTCCGTTTCCTCCATCCAGAACATTCCACAGAAAAAATCCCAGGGGAATACACAGTTTATTGCATCTGGTAAGCAGAACACATTACATCAAAAAAAGGATTTTAATTCACCACCTTGGTAGGGCTATGCCCTTTGGAAAAAGTAAAGTAGGTGGTAACATTTCACTGGGTCGATTCAATGCACTAGATTAATACATATTGACAGTGTTAGTGTTACAATAATTTTTTTATAAAAAACACAATTAGTTGATATCTGGTCTGCGGGCAACTAGAACTACCAGGACTCAGCTGATGCATTTCAGAAGATAGCCAGGATTTAATGACTTTCCTGTGTAACTGATGTGGCTAGACAGTGTGGAGGAAGCACAGTGGTCTGGTTTCCAGTCTCCTTAAAACATTTCATTATCGCATCACTTGTGCTGGGTTGTTTGCATCTCCTTCATAAGGCACATTGGACTGTCCTTATCTAAACATTATGTTTTAATTAAAAAATGTAACAAAAATACAGTTCAATTAACCCAAATTAAGTATTTCAGAAATATGCCATCCTTTTTAGACCAAAAAGGTCAATGCTGGTCACAGAATGCTGAAAACCATATTCTTAGCCTTATGTCTTCAAAGCCATTTTAATAGAATCAGATTGAAAAACTCTTTGAGGGTTCTTACTGGAATTTTAGAGCAATCTTGAAATCAGTCTAGAGCATCTGCCATTTGTAAAGCAGGAGAGAAGAGTTGGAACAATTTTATTGTCTTAGTTCTGATATCCACTGTTACCAGCTAAAGAACAGTCCCCAGATCCCCTACAACCCTACTTTATTCAAGTAGCAATAATCTGTATTGGCAACACACATCCAAATGTATAAGGGATAGCAGCACTTCTTGCTCATAACAAAAACACTAGAGAATCTCAAAGACATCAAATCACAAGCAGGTGAAGTATGGCACCTGTGAGAACTAAGAAGAAATTACTTTTACTTTTTACTCCTGTGGAAAGGTGAACTGCAGAGAGACAGAAGAAGTCGCAAGGGTTTATGGAACAGAAAGCTTATTGCAAAAGTATCACAAAGCAGCATTGCACCGATGTCACCCAGCATCTGCAGAGCATGCTAAATCAAAGCAAGATTAGAAAGCAATGAAAATCCTGAGTCCTTTGCATTTGCCCTTGAGCTCTCACATTGCTCATCCTGCACCTCTAGCACTGCTACAGACTGCAAACACAAAAAGCAAAAGCAGATCTGCCACGTAAGAGTGAAAATAAAACACAGGACACTTGTTAAAAAGTGTGACCAGGCTACCTACTAGTTAAGGATTTGCGTGAAACACCACCCTCTTCCCTATCCT
>WEIV01025114.1:81958-93357 GCA_013390005.1 Calyptomena viridis | reverse complement strand
GAAGCCACTAGCATGAATTTATAAGGGGAAGTCACGCTTGACCAACCTGACAGACATTGATAATGAAACAACTGGCTCAGTGAATGAGGAAAGTACAGCAGATGTGGTTCATCCTGACTTCTGCAAGACTTTCCAATGCTTGTTTTCCATGGAATCTTCACAGACAAATGGATGAAGCACAGAGTAGCTAACTGGACAGTGAGACAAACTGAAAACTGACTGACCTGCCATGCAGGAAGATACTTGGAGAACTAGGACAGTTTACTCTGGAGAAGAGAGAACTCAGACAGAATCTTACTGACGTGTATGAACACCTAGGGAGGAAAGAGTGGAGTAAAGATGACAGACTCTTAGTAACAGCTAGTGAACAGACAAGAAGGAAGGGGCACAAAATTGAAATGCAAGCATTTTCATTTAAACACACTAAAGCATTTTTTTTCTTATGAAATCTGCAGGTGACTGAGCACTGGAACAGGCTGCTCAGGGATGTTGTCATATCTTCATCTTTGAAGGTGCCGAAAAGTCTGACTGCACAATGTTCTGGGCAACCTGCTGCAGTTGGCTTTGTTTTGAGCAGTGGGTTGGATCAGAGGTCTCCAGAGGTGTCACTTCCAACCTGTGAGTTTGTGCTCCATGACAGACATGGACATATGGCCAGGAGTTGATTGGAAGATGTCATAATATAATTCTACTGTCTGTACGGACCTCAACTGCCAATCTAGTATTCCAAAAAAAGAAAAAATCCTCAGCAAGAGGCTCTGCAGTAAGAGCACCTATGTTCTCAAACTCCGCTAAAAACAGATTAGGACCTTCCAGCTTGTTGCCTACAGAAGAGTACAATCATGCATGAACTTGACGAGCAAGGTCAGCTACTAGGTCTTCTTGACATCTGAGAGCATACTGTTAGCTTTAATTTCAGGCAAGCATGGCTAACTGGAACTGAAATCCTCCTGCTCCAAGATTTGTTTTTATATCTCTTTTAGTACCTCCTGAAGTTCCAAGAATTCTAAAAGCGTGAGTTGTAATAGTAGTCAACAATTTTCACCACATATTTCAGCAACAGCTTTTTGTTTCCATCATCTTAGTTTAAAAAAACTTATGCAAGACCACACACCTGAAGTACTGTGTCCAGCTCTGGAGACCACAGCACAGAAAAGACATGGAACTTGTTGGAGGAAGTCCAGAGGAGAACCACAGAAATGATCAAGGTACTGGAGGACCTCTCGTATGAAGATGAGCTGAGAGAGTTGGGGTTATTCAGCCTGGAGAAGAGTCTAGGAAGACCTTATTGAGGCCTTTCAATACTTAAAGGGGTCTTATAAGAGGACAGACTTTCTAGCAATGCATGTTGCAATAGCACGAGGGGCAATGGTTTTAAACTAAAAGATTTAGACTAGCTATAAGGAAAATTTTTTGCAATGACAGTTGCCCAGAGAGGTAGTGGATGCCCCAACCCTGGAAACATTTAACGTCAGGTTGGACAGGGCTCTGAGCAACCTGATCTAATTGAAGATGTCCCTGCTCATTGCAGGGGGGTAGGACTCTAAGACCTTTAAAAGGTCCCTTCTGGCCCAAACTACTCTATGATTCCAAGTTGATGCCACAAGCAAATTCCTCATAAAGCATCAGAGAAAAGGCAAATGGAAAACAGAGAACAGAAATAAGTTTTACATGTACTACTGGAAAAAAAACAGTGACCAGCTGTTGCCTTTTGTCTTGCCCTCCAGTGGTGAAGTAGATCAAGTACTACCATGATTGCACCAGTGACAAGACAGCAACATATTTTAAAAGCCACAAGCACCATAAGAAACTCTCAAATACATGCACTTTCTGTTCACCAGTTCCCCCAATAGCATTACTATCTGTCAAGCATAGGATTTAAGCTAAATACTCATTCTAAGTAACTATTACACAATTTAAGAAAAAAATCCCTCCAAGTTACTTCATTCCATGCAGCCGCTTACACAGAAAGGACCACGTGCAACCCGGCAACAACTATCAGAGCCTTAAATAGATGGTCTGCTTCTCCACAATGCATACAGTCATACAAGCAATGAAAGTCTGGACTCTCCACGAACTGACAAGATTACACTTTGTAATGTGACAACTAGACTTGATCCAAATTCTCCTTGTACTGTCAAACAAGGCTGTGTGACTCTTGATGTCAAGAGGTTCTTCCTAGGTAATGTCATATCATTGATATTATGCCAGTTCCTCTGGCATATTTTTTCTTTCTTAAAAAACAAACAGACACCTCACCTCCTTTTATAATACCATCTGCAAATTTAATTTGTTTGTTTTTTACAGGAACAAAGGAGAAAATTAAGGAAGGTCATCTTCAAAACAGATTAACTGAAAAGAGTATTAAGACACCTTCCTCCAAGTTAGTATGCTGTTTGAGAAGACTTCAATATAGCATTACTGCAGCTATTATACACATCTGTACACAAATCCCTGAGAAAGAAAAGTGTCACACAATTTAAGACGTTGATATGACAAATTTATGTATTGCAGACAGGGATTTCCTGATCCAAATCATGGGCATGAAAGAGCTTCCTGTTGTTTGTTTTACTCCAAGAAGAGTAACAAAAAACCAAAAGACACAACAATTTTTCCCCATTTACTTGCTTAAGGCAGAGGTCACAAAAGTGTATAAGATGAAGAGACCTACTTCACCAAGAAATTACTTTTGTGTAGTGTGGATACTGGCACAGAGTTGGAAACTTCTTTGAAATACCTGTTCAAACATAGCCAAATCAAGCATAACATCAAGATAACACCTCCTTTATGCTTTAGCTCCTCTAAGGAGGTCTCACATAAAACTGTCCTCAATGCAATGTCTATGCTAGAAGGCACACAAATGGACTTGGAAATAAAATGAGGGGTATGAACAAATAGAACTAATAGCTTCCCCCTGCAAGGTCAGCTATAACACAGCTACTAGTACTTAATCTAAATGCTACTCAAGTAAAAGTCCTGCAGCTTGTCTATCCAATCACAAGTTGTACATCTATACGCATAGAAAAACGTTGCATATTTTTTCTTTTCAAGAAGGAACACATTTTACTGGCAGTCCACAACTCATTTTTCAGCTTTTGAAGGTTTATACTCCTTAATGAAATAGTTGCCCTAATTTAGCAAAGTACATGTCCTGTATTAAAAAATACAGGCACAGCTGAATATAAAACAAAGAGCAGAAATAAACCACTTGAGCATTTCAGCCTTCAAATGTCATCCACTGCCTTCTGCCAATCACTTTCCTAAAGCAAACAAGACCCACAAAGAAGCAAACCAATTCCTACTTAGGAATTGTTCACAGAAGTGAGGAATCCAGAAGTGGCCAAAGGACCGAAACTGCCAGAAAACCAAGTTCACTGAGGAGTTTTTTGGGGTTGGCAGTTTAGACTTAAAATCACACACCCAGTTCTGAATACATGTTGATTTTTATTCTGCCCCCCTGCCTCCCCCAAGGAATGATATTATATCAATTTCATAAAATCCAAACTGAAATCCAGTTTGGTAGAAGGATGTCCAAGAAAAAAAACAACCTGTTTCAGTTTAGAAAACTTATCAAAGCAATTTCATTTCCTTCCATGCCTGTGGGGAGTGGGTAAAAGAAGGACTAGGATGTGCAAGTCCTGGACTCCTATTACCTTATCTGAGACAAATCTGCTGGAAGCTTTCCATGCCATGCATGCATCACCACAGTTAAATCAGGCTTCTGACTGGCACTCAGATAATGATCTATTTTTTTGTTAAATGTACAGAAGAGTATTCAGGTAATCCTGCACCAAAGCTACCATCTAAGTCAAAGATAACTCCCTAGAGTAAAGTTAGTTAGCTTGAATCTATTAACAAAATAATAAACTGAAGACACCCTCCCCTCCCCCAGAAGCATTTTATGGAAGAATAACATGTTATGAAATAACATGCATGTTAGCCATTAAATTATTTTCTAAAAAGCTATCAATAACATTCTCCCGCAAATCCATAGCTTTTGCATATATACAGATGCTTGAACACACACACAGACAGTCCATTTTTTAGAAAAGAAAATTCTGTATTCTGAGACACTGACAGCAGCTCAGTTAAGTGCTATGTCTGACTCTCCTCCTGCCCCTGCCATGTGATCTGGACAACAACATGCAACATAAGCACTGAGCTTAGAGTAATTTACTTTTTGGAGACAAACTGAGTAAACACACAAACAAAATCATTTTGCATTGCTCAGTTGACAGTTACACAAAAAATGAGTATCATAAGCAACATTTTTGAAGATTACTTTTGGTTAGCAGCAGTTGGCCATTCTCAGCGCACAAATTCACTTAAAAAAAAAAGTTGCTTGAAGAATTGACATTTTGAATATTGCTGTATTTCCTGTTAAGAGGCAAGTCTCAACTCTCTGAATGTACAAGAGTGAAATCCAGCCACAGCCAAAATGCAAGAACCAACCCTGGCCAAGCACCAAAAAGCAGAACAGGATCACAAAAAGCACTATTGAGTAGCACTACATGATTTACATTAGTCCTGTGGAGGATGTTAAGGTTCAATTGCAGGTATTCCACAATGGGGAGATGTATGAGAGACAACTAGCCAAGCCAAAACCCAAAAGAAAAAAAAAGAAAACAAAAACACTTTTATGAGAGCAGCAAGATACATTATCTCAACAGATCACCTGAGAAAAGGTCAGAAGAGTAAAGCCAGATGGTGGTAAGTGCAATATGCTAAAATTCATGTTTAGCAGTTAAATAGTAATGTGTAAACACAACTCGCAATTCGGACATCAGAAACAGTGAAGAAAAGAAGGCACAACCTACCAGTTGTTTAGCACCCAACTTGATGAGTCTCTTCACTTGACTCTGGGAATCTTATGGAGTAGAAAAAAATAAATACCAGAATGAAAAACTGTCCTTGCTGCTGAAGATGCAGCACTCAGGGAAGATATCTTGGGGGGCTGTCACAATTTTGTAATTAAAGAATGCAGTAAAAGCTAATTTACTGCCTTTCCCACAACCTTAACCTCATTAAATATCCTGTGAGGCTTCACAGATTCTAACAACCAGTGTAAATAATTAGTAAATTACTATTATTCAACTCTTTGGACAAATTAGCTTACCTAATACTAATACCATTTCTCTAGTGCAAGACTATGACATTATACTGTTTTTCAGGGCTGCCCTGTGGAAATCCACCAATACTTTGTGGGGAAGCAAATCCTAACATATGCAAAAATCCCCAAGTCCTGAATGCCAGAACTTTTGGGTTAAAAAGATTTCCATACACAACATCAGATGTGTCAGAACACTTGCCATCACTGAATTAGCAGAAATCTCATTTGAAATGAAAGGTGACACTCATGAGAAGTTACTGCACAAGAAGCAACAGCATCTTCAAGAAAAAGGACACAAGTCTGCAATGTTAGGTCTATAACATAGACCTTAACCATTTTCTCCGGGTGAAGGGAGGGATTAAAGAGAATAACACACTCTGAAATAAACACAGACTGACTTATTTCTCCACGGTGGTACATACTGGCAATCCCGAGAAAACTTTAGCTACTCTATACAATGTCACACATCATAATTAACTCCACCTTTGTGAACCATGCTGCCTGTGCTTTATAGCAACTCTATCTCATAGCAAAGACAGGTTTCTGTACTGGTGTTTACTTTAGCAGAACATTGGGATCCACACAAGAATTTTCCCTCTGACTGCTTCGTGAATAGAAAACACCACAACTAAAAGTTTAGAGAAGGAATAATTTCAAAACAAGAACTGAGTTAAAGTTATTCCTAAAGAATTTGCATTCAAATCTTCCCAAATTAAATATACAAAAATAAAAAAATCAGTTTGTTATCAAGGCTTATGATTCAGAAAGGATGTTGACTTCCTTGTCTAAGCATATATTTCTTCCTTCCTATCCTCTGTTCTCCGCAGCACCAGGCTCTTGTGTTATATCAAGTCTTTCAAGACACATTTCAGGTCAACTGGAGCTGCTGCACAGTGTCACCAATCCTCTCTAGACCAGTTTCTGGAAGGAGCAAGAGCAGGAGATACTCAAAACAACTTCTCCAAAACTGCAGCTGACTTATTAAAAAGACATCCCTTCATAAGACTTGCACATTGGTATTGTTAAAATTTTGTACCATTATTTAGTTCCCCTCAAATCTGACTGGTTCTCAGGTTTCAATTTAATGAATAAGTCACTTGGGAAGAAGACAAGTGTTGAAAAGTTACGGTTACTTTAAAAAGCAGCAATTCCACCTTAATGCCACAGGTTCCTTTTGTACATAAGAACACAGATTGTTCCTTTAAACCACACCACAAAGCCAATTTCCTTATAACATAGAAGTCTGTAGTTTTAAAGTCCTCCCATTGTGAAGGAGAAACTGCCTCAGGTGGTAAGAGGGACAGCATCTATTCACCTTTTCACAGAATACGCCAAATTGGAAGGAACCCACAAGGATCACTGAATCCAACTCCCAGTCCTGCACAGGACCATCCCCAAGAGTCACACCATGTGCCTGAGAGCATCATCAAAGCACTTCTTGAACTGTCAGCCTTGGCACTGTGACCACTGCCCTGGGGACCTGTTTCAGTGCCCAGCAAACCTCAGGGAGAAGAACCTTTTTCTAATATCCAACCTAAACCTCCCCTGACACAATTTCAGGCCATTCCCTCTAGTCTGGTCACTGGTCACCAAAGGGAAGAGATCAGTGCCTGCCCCTCCTCTTCCCCACATGAGGAAATTGTAACTGCAATGAGGTCTCCCCTCAGTGTCCAGGCTGAACAGACCAAGTGACCTCAGCCATTCCTCATGTGGCTTCACCATCTTCATGGCCCTCCTTTGGACCCTCTCTAACAGCTTAGTATCTTTTTGATATTGTGGCACCCAAAACTGCACACAATATTCAGGATGAGGCCTCCCCAGGTCAGAGCAGAGCAGGACAATCCCCTCCACTGACCAGCTGGTGGTGCTTTGCCTGATGCCCCCAGGACACAGTTGGCCCTCCTGGCTGCCAGGGCACTGCTGATGAATCTTCAACGTGCCATCCACCAGGACCCCCAGGTCCCTTTCCATGGCACTGTTTCCCAGTCTCTCATCCCCCAGTCTGTACATACACCCCGGGTTGTCCCATCCCAGGTGCAGAATCCAGCACTTTCCCAGAGAAATTGGGCACATGTCAGCTGGTCCCCACACCAACAGCTGGTACCAGAGTCAGCATCCACCTGGGCTCATGCTCAGCACACAAGGTTATTCTGGGCAGAAGCATTACAGAAACAGCACCCAGTAAAGTACAAACAGCAACTGAAAAGGTGTCAGATCAACTTGGCAAGAGTTAAAGGGCAACATATTTCAATTCAGCCCCCTCATCTGTGATGAGCAACAGAGTCTTGTTTGGTCAGCTGCAACAGCATTACATTTTAAGAGAGATCCTTAAATAAAACACCTGACTTTTGATAGCTTCTCCAAAAAGCTGCTCCTTCCACTATCAGGTCTCCTCCTACTTAAAAACCAAGCAAAGAACGAAATCAGTGACAGAAAGGTGAATGATTTATCCCCATGGCAAAACAGTAAAGGATAGCAATAAGCACTCTTCCTAAGGTAACTGATGACACATTTCGACTGCATAGGTAAAAGCCTTACAAATACTGCTTCATGATAAAATGGATTTCTTGATCCAGTGATGTCTTCGCATTGGTAGGGCTATTGAAACATAACTGCTGGAACACATTCAGAAAGACTAATTTCAAGCTTTAACACTTCAGTCTGAATCTACTGCATACTACAACAAGCCTAAAATCTTAAGCTCCATATATACTTTAGGTAAAAATTTTGCAGAAAAAAATCTGCTGTATAAAACGTATTTTTAAAGTGCAAATGGAAACCAGAAAAGTAAACTTGTATTTAGTATTTTACTCTTAAAAAGAGATAAAATCCTGTAAACAAAATTTGGTTGTTTTTTTAATGAGTCTTGTGTTCATATCCCATCTGCATGACATAATTTTTCAAATAAGCAATTTTATTCACATTTAAGCTTCATTCAGAACAAGTTTTAGCCTTTCTTAGAAAAATTAATTTAATGGAAAACAACTACATTCAAAAGTGCTGGGAATTATTCACCAGACTTTGGAAACAAACTAATTTAGACTCCTCAACCATCCAACTCTTCTGTCCACATTAACATGACAACTGTAGCTTTCAATAAAATTCTATTCAATAAAGCCTTAGACAAGCAAATAAATAAAGGCAGTACAGTGTAGTTTATGTGATTAGTCACACTTAGGTGGCTAAGATTATTACATACACTTCATATATGTGAATGTCAAAAAAACTGTTTAGCACTGATAAGTGTAACAAGGTAGCAAACCATGTCACACGCAATTTTCCAGTAATAAATGTTATCTTCTGTTTGAAAAGTTGCATCTTGAGCAGAAAGTTATCCTTGCCCTAACGTATCTCTCCAGTTTTGAGATGAGGAGCAATTTGGGCAAATTCCTGATATTCTGCAGTTCCACAGCAGATGGGAAAGCTGTGTGAAAAACAACAGCTATTTTAAAAACCACCTGCAGTTGTCTTCCCGAGATCTCACCTAAGGCCTTAGCAAGCAGCTAAAAACAGCTTTCAAAAAGCTCAGCTAACAAAAGTACTTTTCTCCATCCCTACGATGACACACCAGCCTACAAAGCCCACTATGCCACAGACCTAACCACAGATGCCACTCCATGAACTTCCACTTGAATATTCAGGTTGCTTTTAAAGCACACACAGCAACTAGGCAATTGCTCAGAGTGCTACACCACCACCCAAGATCACAATCACCTCCTATTAAAGAAAAATTTTTAAAGCAATTAAGCAGTCCAAATGACAAAGGCATCAAAAGCTAGAGCAGCTTATGAAAAAAAGTCTTCCTTTATCAGGTTTCTATCTGTACTTCTCTGCATCACTCAAAAATAAAGTACAAAACAAGCTTCTCAACGTTTCTCAGTAATTGATGATGCAGAGGAGTTGTCAAGAAATACAGATCCATGAGCACATTAATGATGCCTTAGGCAAGTTACCTAAACTGCAAGATCAAAGTTTTGGCCATGGGGGTTTGGGGATTGATTTACTTTATTTCTAAACCACTCTTCTACCTACTTTTCAACACAGGTAATGGTCTGTACTGCAAAGATCAATTTACTACATGTAGTTTGCATTCCCAATATCCAATCTCCACTCTGAAGGAGGAGAGAAGTGAATTAATTAAGAACACCCCAGCTGCATCGATCCTCCTTTTCTTCCCAGTCTCTATCAGGTAGTTTGGGAACAGTAAAGTTCTCCTTTCCTTCACCAACATCTGTAAAAGACTCAGTGTCAGCCACACTCCTCCCCCAAAATTGGACATTTATTGAAGTAAGCAGTCCCCTGAATTCACAAGAAAGCTCAGGTATGCATCCATGCCTTCCTGTCATTGAGGCAAACACCTCTCAGCAACATGATGTTTTTTGCAAGTGACCAGAACTATCAACACTGACCCTTTCAACTCTGGTGAAAAAGTTAAGATTTCCCCTTTCAGAAAGAATTCAAAGAGGCTTTGACTGCAATTTCTAGGTTCACCTCATTTATGTAGAAGTTATTCTTGTGATGATATCAAGTGAGTGAAAACCTACAACAGCAAGAATATTTTTAAAGCTTTTGACTTCTTTAACTCTTCAGAAAGCAGAGCTCATTTGGCAATAAATGAAAGGAATTGTGGAATCTGCTCTAAAAGTGGTGTTTTACCCCTCTCTTTTTCACAATCTTCATGCATATTTTGGATGCAAGAGGTGTATTCTTTGGCAATTGCCCTCTGAACTCCCAAAGAACGGAGCAGACCTCAGGACCATCTCCCCTCGTTCCACCTACAAACCCTCAACAACTATAACAAAAAAAAATAAAAGGGGAAGGGGGATGATCCTATATGATTGTCCAATATTTCGAGAAGAAGACATATATCCTATAAAGTCCCCTAAATACTTGGAGGGTGACACATATACAAGACAGCTAAAAGTTAAAGAAAGCTTAAAACCAGCTGGCAAGAAGACAAACTTTCTGTACTTGCCATTGGTTCGCCTGACATCAGCTGACTGTTCCAGGAGTCCTTCACATCAGCAGCAAAGCAGCTGAAATTCATCCCTGATGCAACTCCAGCGAGACTAATAGCTTTCTACAAGAACGAATCAGGCCCTGTATATCTAAAACCAAACCCACTGAAGTTTCACTGAAGCGAAATTGCAGGAGTACAATCTATGGATAACAGCTGGAGAACATTAACTCTCCCCCCAACCCTTGCCGGGGTTAATTTTTTTCTTTCTGTTCAGACAGGAAGCAGTCATATACCATACTGCATAATATAAGGATCCTGGGATATAAAGACGAGTAGAATAGGATTACAAAGAGCTCTACAAGTTTTTAGCGAAGTCAAGGCTGCCATAAGCCCTGAGCTACCTTCGCATCGCAAGGCACACAAACAGCACGAGCTGAGACGGCACTTATCCCTTATCTATTAATAAAAAAAATTTAAAAAAAAAAAAAAGGCAAGAAAAAAAAAAGGCGTGTTTTTAAGGATCGTAGGGCAGCGAGAGCCCGAGGATTGGGTCGTCCAGGCCGAAGGGGGGAGCAGGGGAACCCTTCTGCGGCGCCCCTCGCCCAGTCACCTCCCCTCCCCAGCCGGAACGACTCCCGCGGCTACTCCAGCACCCCTGTTCCCGCCCCCCCAGCTCACCCTCGCTGCCGTACTGCTTGCCATTGTTCGCGCCCATCCTGCCGCCTTCATGCTCGTCGCCGCTTTCCCACGCCGCCGCTCAGCATCTCTACCGCGGGGCGCGGGTGATGGAGTGATGCAGTGCTGGGGGAAGAGTCCCCAAGAGTTTTCACGGCGACATGTTCAAAGCAGCCTTGTAACTTCCTCCGTTTCTTCTCGGGTGGCCGACACCCTCCCTTCCCCCGCTTTAAAAAAAAAAAAAAAAAAACCAACCAACCAAAAAAAAAACTAAAAAAAGGGAAAGGATCAAAAATGCGACGTATCGGGGCGCCCTCCCCACCCTGGTTTCCAGCTGGGGTGTCAGGGCAAGGGAGGCGGCTCCAGTTATAATCCACAAACAGGACGGGCGGGACGGCCTCCAGGCGCTGCTTCCATCGCCCCGCGGCCGGCGCTGGGGCTCCTCCGACACTTCAGCGCCGCTCCGCCTCCTCCTGCTCCTCCTCGCAGCCCTGCCGCTGCTGCCGCCTCCCCCGGGAAGCCGCCGCCAGCCACTTGTTGCCCAGGGAGGGAGAAAGAGGAGAACCTCCGCCGCAGACTTTTGTTAGCGACAGGCGCCTCCTCCCGGCGCCCAGCGCCGCCGGGCCGGGGGAGGGAGAGGGAGGGGATGGGGAT
>WEIV01025114.1:35462-81565 GCA_013390005.1 Calyptomena viridis | reverse complement strand
GGGGATGGGGATGGGGATGGGGATGGGGATGGAGGGAGGGTGGATGGAGCCCAGAGCGGCCCCGGTCTTTAAAGACACAGCGCCCGGCACAGCGGCTCCTCCGGCCACTCTCCCCCTGCCCTCCCCGGTGTCCCAGATGAGTGCCCTGGGGGCCGTCCCGCTGCCCGGCCTCTCTGCCCTTCTCCTTGGAGGGCTCTGTCCCAGCCCCGCTGCCCCCGGCCGTGCCCCGAGCCGGGGGTGTGCGGGCCCTGCCCCGGCCGCCGGTGCGGGACGGCTCCGGGGGCGGCTCGCAGAGACCCGCCTGGGGCGGCACCGCCCGGGTGTCCTTCGAACGGACAGCTCGGGCTCCTTCCCGGCACCGCCCAACTCTGTGCAACTCACGGGAGTTGGCAGAAAGTCGCCGTATGTAGAAGTAAGCCCCACAGCTGGGCCATTTATTTCTCGTTCCCTCCGGCTGCTCTGGAGTTTGAGCTGTTTTCACCTTGCAAATAGTATTCCCACAAACATTCAGTTCCAGTGAATCAATCCTGGCCTTTGCCGCCACACCGAAGGAAAAATAACCAACTGTTTGTCATCCCCAAAATTAGTTCTCCTGGTATCCTATAGTGTTGGCACTTTGGGAAGAGATGTTTCTATCTAATTCAGCTTTCTTAAAAGTCAGATTATTGTTCTCTCACCCCAGAAGACAGGCTTCTAAACTCTCAACACCATTGAGATTGTCAGGAAATCAGAAGAAATATATGCCCGTTCACCTCAAATGTTAGGGCTGTTATTACAGACACAAATTGCTGATACCAATGTCATCTAACAGGACTTCATGTATCTGTAACAGTGGAGTGTGCTCAGTAGACACCTTTAATGAGATAAGTGCCTTTCCTGAGAGCAGCCCACCCAAAGAACAGAACTGGGAAGCAGGATTTTCACCACTGCATGTGAGACCACACCATCAGGAGATGCTGCCAAATGGGAGTGAAGTTAAACTCCGTGTGTGAATGGGTTAATGCTGAAACTGCCACTCCTAAGAGGATGCTTGTCCCCAATAACCTAACAAAAAATAATGATGAAGTCTGCTCCAGACAACTGCTACCCAGATTAAGTGGTAATCAGGGGTTACCAAACTTTTTTGGAAAAGATTCAGGTTGAAAAAAAGTGAAAAAGAAGGATAAAAGTTTGAGATGGGTGGAGAGAGACCCTGGCACAGTCCTGCGGCAGCAATCCAGCCTGGTTTGACACTGGTATCTCACCTCTGCCTTGGCCACATGGTCAGGATGCAACAAGCAGGGATCCACATTCCAGGTGTGCAGGGGGTCTTGTGGCACACAGATTAGGTAACTATACCCGAAGTGTGAGTTATACAGGTACCTGCAGGAGGTGTGTGGGAACAGAGGGACTCACACTTCCAGAAGAGTGACGTGTGCCTGTGGGGTGGCATGCCCACAGCCATGCATGTGTGAGATTAAGACTGTTTAGGATCAGTTCTAAAAGCGTATTTGGAAGTTTATAGCTCTTTACTGACATTTTGCAAGTATCTGTTATTGTGGTTTATGTGTTTTATTGCTAATACTGATCCTCAGCATACAGTTTATTGATTGCCAGGTCATTACACGTCTTTGTTAAAAAGATGAAACCACTTTAATCCTGATTGGATTTAAACAACGAGTTGAGCATTCTTCCCTGCACCACACTAGGATCTTAGATATGAAAAAGCCTCTCTTCCTAAATGTACCAGAACATACACAGGACAATTACTGTATGTACAGATAATTCTGAGCAAATTGCATATTTTTCAACATATGCAAAAGCCACATGAACCTGCATAGGCAAAAGTATCAACACTGCAGCACTACAGAGAAGGTGTCTAAAGCCTGAAGTTTTGGAGACAGGTTAATTAAAAAAAACCAAACCAACAAACAAAAAAGGTGCATTTTCACTAAGAGTTAGGCTAATTACCTGAAGCTGAAAGGAGTAGGTACCAGCAGCACATATGACTGACAGTAATCAGTCAGTCATACATCATCATACATCATACATCATTCAATTCTCAAAAATCAGTGAAGGTAAAATAAAATAGTGCCTTCTGGGGTCAGACTCATCAAATGACCAGCCTAGAGTCTTCTGAAATAAAATATGATTTAGTCTAAAAATAAGTTTTCTGTAATAAAAGGTTAATTTCTAATCACTGATACTAAAATAACTTCATAGTGTACCAAGGCAGGCAGGCTTTGACACTAAGTGTCTGCTTTTAACATCCTCTACTTTCTTTTTGAGAGCTGCTTGGGGAAAGAGGGGTGAGGGGACTAATCTGCCTTCTGTAAGACAGTAAAAGGTCGTGGTGCACGGTTAATATTTGTCTCACATGGGGGCCCACAGACTGCTGACAAAGATGTACATCCAGGTACTTTTTCCTGCTTTGTGGCTTGTAGAGTTTGAAAAACACATCCCAAACAGTAGGAACTCACCTGGGGAGAATAGGATTTTAGAGAAAAAAAATAGGGCTTACAATGGCACTGCAGCCTACTTTGTCACTCTAGCCCTCATGCCCAACCAGCCATGGGCCCAAATCCTGCCATCCTCCCCTGGGCTGGTACTGCAGGGCACTGCTGCTCTCCAGCTGTGGGAGGGCACATGCAGCTGGAAACAACACATCTTCCTGCTCCATGTGCAGCCCAGCTGTGCTTCATTTTAGCCTGAAATACAGTAATGGGAGCACCCACTGCAAACAACTCCTGAGGCAACCCCTGAGTTCCTCATGTCACATTGTGTGCTCTGCATCCCGTAGCAGTCAACCACCTGGAAGTTTTCCTGTGTGGGTCACAGGGCCAGGAAGGTCAGGGGTCCCACTTCTAATTCCTAGAAAGCTGTGCATTTCTTGAAGCAAACTTTATTACATATAAGAGAGAAATTTCTCAGACCGCTTGGACACTTTATCTCACGTAGACACAAACGCACAGCTGTAAGTAAAAAATGTTACATGACTCAGGAAAAAAGTCTCCCTGAGACGGGATATAGCAGTTTCTCTCCAAATTCAACATTTCATGCATCACAACTAAAATTATTCCTGTTTAAACAGAGTAATTTTTCTTATCTAAAATAA
Source organism: Calyptomena viridis (assembly GCA_013390005.1). Taxonomy (NCBI): domain Eukaryota; kingdom Metazoa; phylum Chordata; class Aves; order Passeriformes; family Eurylaimidae; genus Calyptomena; species Calyptomena viridis. The sequence continues at coordinate 78,471 of WEIV01025114.1, read as the reverse complement.
CATGGGCTGTTTCTTTGTGAGATAGGAAGGTCAGTTGTCAAGGGAGCCCTGTGAAGAATAAAGACACTAGACAAACAAGTTACCACTCCGTCAAATTTATGACAAAAATCCCAGAAATATTCTACCATGACCAGAACCAAAAGGGAAAAAACACACACGCAAAACCAAAAACAATCAACCAAATAATCTCAAACAAACAGAGCAACCAAACCAAAATGCACAAACGAGCAAAAAAACAGCAGAAAAAAAAACCTAGAGAGGAAAGAAGGTTTAGGAAATCTGAATACAGCTTTCTGATGAAGGACTGCACATTCCTGCTGCACATCCTCTGCTGCACATACTCTTTCTACAGGAGAATGAGATGGAGGGCACAGGGAAAAGTAGTAAAGTACCAAACTCATTTTGATACAAAGACATAAAACTCCCAGCAGAAATGTCTTTGTCACAGATGATACTTCTGACAATGGGTAACTGTTTTGTTCAAGGCATTTAGGACAGTCAGTCTTGGGGTTTCATAAGCCCAAAAGCATCTACATGAGCAGAGAAGTTGGGAAATGCCAGTTCAAAGAGGGCCTACAAGTTCCAGCCAGGACTGAGTCATCTTATAGCCCTTTAGTATTTATGAACTCTTCGCTGTGGGAGCCTGGGAGGCCTATGATGCCCAGCCAAATGGTTTGGGGCTACCATTATGTTCCTACAGATAAGACTTGAGAAGATATTTTCTTCTAACAATTTCAGCGATGTTTCACTCATTCTTGGCAAAGTTACGGAGCAGTCTTTTTCTTTTTTTTTTTCTCCTTGTCTTCCAGCTGGTCTGTACCTTATATGTTGAGTCTATTCAGCTGGAACTACATAGTGTATTTATATATAAATACAAAAGACTGGTAGGAGACTCTTGACTGAGACTGAGTTGAGCTGCCAGAACCACATCATATAATTCCTTAGCGAAACAGTTTATAATAACCCTTTAAGATACTCTCACCTTCAAAACGGTGCAAAGAACCTGAAAGCACATCAGTTCTGCCATCTTTTCAATGATCCAAAGGAGATGAAGTGTTTTCTGTAAGGACAAGAATAACTTTTGGTGTCTCTTGCCTCTTAAGTATGACCACACTTAAGAGGGGAAGAGACTGAGTACCACCAAATGCCAGGTTTGCAAGATGGAAAGATTTGTTGTTACATGTGAGTCGTGCCTTCCTATATTTTCCTTCTTCATAAGGAGACATCAACGCATTTTTCTTAGACTTGTATTTTGTACCAGCAAGAGGAACTTAAATTGTTACAGCTGAGGAAGAATAAGAAAGCTATGGGCCAAAATGTTTCTATTTGGATGTGTTGCTACAATAATTACTGGGAATATTTGTATTGCATCTCTGCTCATTATGGACCTCCCTCTGTGCTGCTTTACACATCTCATGATGCACTACTTTTCTATTCCATGAACAAAACCACAGTGATTTTGGAAGAAGTAGCCAAACAAAGGGTTCTAGATAAAGGAAACAAAATAAAAAAAAATTTGAAAGCAGCAGAACTATTTCCATAAGACATCATCACAGCAATTCCAAGACTGAATATTTTGGCTCTGAGATTTTTGCCACAGTTGTTTTGGTGGGGTTTTTTTCTTCAGTTTTAGTCTAAGCTTTCCTCTTTGGAAAAAAAACCCCAGCAAAACCCAAAAACTTCCAACTGCTTCTAAGCAGCCTTATGTCAAAGTTCAATTTGAAAGCCAAGGCCTTAAAATTCCAGCAACAATACTAAAACTAGTTTCCTATTTTGTGTAGGAAGCTTTGATTTTTCATACTTGAGACATTTTAAGCACTTAATTTCACAATTAGAATGTAAATAAAATTATTTTAAAAAATCAGTATCCTTTTAACGACAGCAGAAGCCAAGTAATATTTTTCTAATTAAGTCTACTTTTACATCACCATGTTCATAGGGCTGCATATATTTTGTGAATGCTTCGTGATAATATCTGTGTTGACTGCTTTTGGGCATTGTAAAGCGAAAAAGAATCCAAAAGAAATTTGACTAATATGTTGCTGGCAACTTAAAATCATTATCAAAAGCATATTGTTTCATTAACTATAAAATGATCCACTAATAATATGAACCTCCTAAAGGAAGAAAAAGTCTGGATTATCTTCATCATTATAGATAAAAGCTACAGCCTCATTGTCCTGTGACCTGAAAGTATGTGCTATTTTATCATTAGTAGCCTTAGTATAATTATGAGTGGCTTGATCTACATGGCTAAAAAGCTGCAGGATCTGAGGACAGCTAGAGCCTGTTCTACTGCTGGCTGAGAACTTCCATAGCATCCACTTGCATGAGATCAGGCTGCTCCAGCCAAGCAAAGGCTCTGGTCCCACAATGACTTCAATAGGTCTGGTTGAAATGCATTAAATCAAGGTGGTTTTCAAGTTCTAGGACATTTTGGATTTCAACGAGTTTGTTGTATGATAGTTGGTCTTATGGGATTGCAGAACAGATGAAGTAAAGGCAGTTCTATCAAATAAAGATCCACTTTTATTTTAAACTTCTTTCAGAAGTTCAACTAATTCAAATCTTAAAAAGTTTTTAACCAACCTGAGATTTTAAGACATTTTTGCTGATTTCTTTTTCAGTTTTACAGGAGAAAATCCTCACTCAGGCCTGTTTTTCCCCTTTTTCCAGCAAGAAAAAAAATAAAGTTCAGACTGTGTTGAAACATATTTTACATTACATGTAAAATCTGTTGAAAAGAATAGTGAGTTTGAAAAGTCAAGCTCCTAAGTTTCAAGTCTTAGAAAACACAGGAATGAAGGCTGGGTGCAACTCCAGAACTACCATTCTGAATTCTTCTGCCTTGTCTGCAATACACCTTCCACAACAGACAAGCCTGAGGTCTACAGCAGAACCACTTCATTCCCAGAAGCAGTTTGCAATTATGTAAATTGTGACATTTTAATGCATGGGCACAATGAGACATAGTAGAACTGTATAGACAAAATTAATTCTGGCATTTCAGAGCTTACGTCTGACCTCGCAATTTAAACATAGAGGTTTTTCATTGAATTTAAAACAGTGTTGGCTGGTGCATTCTCCAAGAATTGAGAAAGGAATGAACTTAAGAACATGCATTGCCTCATCTTATTGACAACTATAGTGATGATTTTCAATGTTGGAAGCCTATACTCTGCTAAACGGAGTGCCATTAGTTGGACTAAAAGAAGTACTGATGGCAAAATAAGACTTTCCAAGCACCATAGTTGTGTCTACACTTAAAGAAGTTGTGGCCCTCTTCATAGGACTCTGGTGTGGCCAGGTTTCCTTTCTGTGAAAAATGGAACAGGGCAAGACACTCACACTGTGGACACTTCCCAAACAGGGATGTGGACAAACTCTGGAAACCCCTGTCTGAAAACAACCTGCAGGAATCAATACTGGGGAAAGAGAAAGCATTTTTTCAGTGATGTGTATCTTCTCTCAAGAAGCAGCAGGTGTTGTGGGATCACAGGGTGCTGGACAGAAGATGTTGCATTATACCAAGCTCCTGCTGACCATTGCATCTCTACAAGCACTGTTCTTCTTTGAACTCTGCCCATACGAACAGTGCCACACCACATGCACACCAATGCCTCATTTCACATCCTTTCTTCCCATCTGGCTAGCAGTAGTCTCAGCTTCTCAGGCCCTATGTATGCCAGACACCTCACTGAAAAAGGTCCCTTTCACCCTTCTGGTCTTCCCTCCCTGCTTCCTGCCTCTACTGCCTTACCTTCCAAGTTGATAACCAGTAAACTCTCCCACTTCCACAGAATTTTTCTCCTCAGAACTAATCTCCACTAACTTCCTTCTATATCCAGTCTTCATCAGTATTCCCTGAAGCATTTGCTTCTGGTCCCTCCCCACTGCTGCTGCCAGTTCCATTCTTCTGCCTCATATTGATGTTAATGCAAAACATTCTTAGAATTTTCACAGGCAGTGGCTCTTGAATTTTTTAGCCCTGATGGGCTCCCTCCCAGTTCTTTCTTCTTTTCATAAGGAGATGTAACAAAATTTAGCCACATGAAAGGGAGGTTTCACCAAGTTTCTCTCAGAAAGTTTTGGTGTGTTTTATTACTCTCTGAGACATTACACCCAAGTTGTCCAGCCTGCAGCTAAAAGGCCTTATTTCCACTTGGTGGTGTCACATCCTGCACAGCCTGCCTGGACTTCCTTCAGAGCCTGGCTGGACTTCTCAGTTTTCAGTGAAGAATCCACGAAAGGAACTGCGCAAGGCTTAGTGGGGGTGGGAAAAATGTCTCTTTGCTGATCCTAGGTCTCCTCACAGGCCTGGCATAATCATATCTTGCCCAGACACTGGGTCACTCAACTCACAGATGGAGCTGAACTAGGTTTTCTGTGGGAGCAAGCTATGTGTCTTCTCCCAAAGGCAAAGCTGGTAAATGGTGACTCTGCTGTCAGTAATGTTAATGCCACTCTGTCACCACATCCCTCACTCTTAATGAAGGAGGAGAACTTGGTTTGTAAACAGCAGTGTGGTACTCTGAGAAAAATATGTGCTTGAAGAAACATGCACAAGATCTTTCAGTGCTTCAGGCTGGACTACTGTGCTACAGTGCAGGAAAGGTGCATGTCTATGTAAGCATCAGCATTTACCTGTTGAAACAAAGCTAAGGTGTGAACATCAGCCATGAACCTGCAGAGGATACCAGTGGCAGCTGTCTGGATGCAAAGGAACAGTTGGAGCACCAGTCTGTGAAAAGCACATGTACTTCCCCTCGCACAAACACGACAGTCTCGTCTGTGTGCTCTGCTAGGAGGTTTTTCACATAAGAGACCAAGTTTCTCTGTCTATGGCAAATGTTCCAGCAGAGTGATTCCAACACACAGTCTATCAGGTTTGGAGGAAAAGCCTCCTCTGCCTTCTCCAGCACTCGTCCCCCCATAGACAGCTTGCCTTGTCCCATATGCTTGTGACTAATTTGAAAATCTGCCATGAGGACACCGTCCATATGTAAAGCCAGCATCTTTATTATGCTTTAATATTTACTATTAGCCTGCATCCGATATTTCCAGAAATTCCATGAGCCATGATCTAGCAAGCTAATTTCTGGCTTAATTAAATCAGTCAATTGCTTCTGGGAAACAAAGTGTCATTGCTTCATTTCTAACATTCAGATCTACTATTCTAAATATTTTTGCTCGTACACATCTTGTGCATGTAGTTAAGAGAAATACTTAAGAGATCTTACTACAAAGTGAGCCAACAGCTGAAGCATTACTTTTTCAATGTGATTTTCATTCATACTTCTGTTTGTGAGACTCCATCCTTCCCCACACAACTTGCCCTCTCTGCTGGCACTAGAAGGAGTCTACCCATTTCATTGCCACAGAACTTGGTTCAAAAAAATGCCTGATGACAGTGCAAAGAGTACAACCTCCCACCTAAGCTTTAGCCTCTGCAGATCACAGCCACAGAATATCTAGATTTTTACATCAGGGAGACACCATATTCAGGCAAACAGATTTCCAGGGTGATGGAGCTCATCAGAGGCTTCCCTAAATCCAGGAAATCAGACTGTACAGTTTGTGGCCATGGAGAAGATGTGATCACACTCATCCCCAAGGTAGAAAATAAAACAAATAACCTTACGGCAGCTTGACAAATCTAATGGGCTATATTTTATTTATCTGAACTCAAACCTAGACAGATGGTTATGTTCCTAAGTGTCAGCCACCTACTATAGGTGTATTCACACACTGAGTGTTTACTGTTGGAAGGGATCCTAGGGACTTTAGTTTAAAGTCAGCAAGGGGAGCTTGACAGCCCCAAACAGTACTCTGAGGTACACCCTAGGCTTTGCCTGAGGCCAACTACAGAGCATCCACACAAACCCTTCCATGTCTGCAGCTGTTTATGCAGTTTTCTAGCGCAGCTTGTAACAGTGGAGATCAATGTAATTAAATAATTTACCATTTTTCCTATATTTGAAAGCCAAATTACAAATGAAAAATCTTTCCCAAAGTTCACAAATGTTCCCGTGTCACCCATACTTACCTGTCTGTAATGAAAAGAAAGGGGGTTACCAGAGGCACACAAGAGTTGAGAAGTCCCATGATGTGATGGAGAAGAAAGATGAAAGAAAATCAGTCTCCCATTCTCTTGCTTACATTGTGTGCTTTTCCTTTTCTTCCTGTATGAGAGCTTTTTCCAGCTAGGCTCTCCTTGCAGTAAGCTCTAAAAAGAACCAACCACAACTGTTTTTATCCCAAGTGGATCAGTGATTGAAAATATATTCATGACACAGTTTGCTTTCTTATACTGTAATTCCTCTTCAAAACTACCCTTAGTCTTCAACACGAAGACAACCTTATATCTATATTTATATCATTTTCTGCATGATATATCTTTGGTTTAGGAAAGCAATTTTTCAACATTTCATCGTATGGATCATCTTTCAATATGGATTGACTGTTATCTCCTACGCCTTTGAGGCAGCTAAAGAAACTGCTTAATTAAAGGTAAACAGTCAAGAGAGGTAGCTTTTTGCATGAATACTTTCCCTCTTACTGTAGTAAAACCTGGTGACAAACAGGCACTGTGTGTGGTACAAGCCTGGGCACTAGACCATGGCCTGACCTTCATCTTCAAAGGTCTCACTAGTCTATGCAGTTCTCTCTGTGATGGCTTCACATTTCATTCTTTGCCCAGCAGGGCATATTTAGGCAGATGGCCAGAATTCAGCTTGGTGGGGCAAGTGTCTAATGCACAGTGACCTTACTCAAATGCCAGTGAACGTGTTAGATCCACGAATACCATCATCTTTAAAACATATTTTTACTGGAAGTTTTCTACCATTGACAAGGCTGAACAGAATTCAAAGCTGCATTTTCTAAAACAGAGGCATCTGTGACTTTTGTCCTTTTACCACCTCTTTCATTGACTGGGATCAAGTTAAAGAGTCTGAGGAACTTAAGGCATTTCTAAATCCATTTCTTGGCATTTATGAACTCTGGTGACTGGGTTCAAAATGGTAATGAGTAAATTAATGAATAATTCAGAACCACGCATGGAAATCACCTTCAGCAATTTCCATTCATATCCCATGTACTGAACAGTGAAGACAGCTACAATGGTTGGTTTTATCAGGATATAAGAGCTGTTACAAGGCTTTAAAAGATAAGAATAGCAGCACATGCAATTTCAGGTAAAATTTACATTATACATGGTGATATCAAGCCAATGTTCTCATGAAAGCATTCATTTAGTGAGTTTAATGAGAGCAATTTGTCAACAATTTCACACACCATTTGCCTAGAATTCTCCAAAGCAGCATTTCACTGCATGCTCTTCCCCCCCCATATAAACTGCATGTTGTATACAGTTTTGCCTACCATTAATCATCTTTTCAGCACTTCAACTTCAATGCTGCTTTCCCAGTAGGAGACCAAAGGAGCAACCTAGCCAAAAGAGGGAAAAGTCATGGGAAAAGAAGAATATAAATATTCACTTAAACAAAACAATGTTAAAAAAACAGACAAGACCAAACCCCCCAAAACTTAGTAGGACCATCCCCTTCTGCCCACAGTAGCTGCTTTTAGCAGCAGCTTCTGAAGTTCTACACTTCTCTTGAGTCGAGCATACAACTACTGAACACAAACGCTGCTTCTTTCAGCTTAAAAATTCAAAGCAGAGGCTAAGACCATCAGTCAATTTAAAATAAAAAGGCAAACCACTTCCCTCTCCCATAGCATCGCCAGCTTCTGTAATTGTTGCACTTTATTTTTCAACTAGGTCCAATTCAAGGATAACTTTTTCTAAAAAAACCCCCAACAAACCACATATTTATTGAAGTTGTATCTGCAAAAGACTTGACTTAATAAATGGCTAACTTAAGAAGCTGTTACTGTTGATTGTCAGCATTTTTCTGCTAACCAAGATGACTGAGGGAAAAACAGATGGAATGTAATTAAGAAGACCAGGAGTGAGGTTTGCTGGATGTAACTGATACTGTTGGTAAATCTGGGACTCATAAATGATTATCCTGAATGAAGGCAGACAGATGTTTCTATTTCAGCAAGGAGCTAGGAGAGAGCAAGTAAAAATGAAAACAAAAATCAGTAGAAGAACAGTGAGTCCGTAAATAAGTATGGGTATCCAACTGGTATCACATACTTCCTTCTTTTCTCTGACATTCCTAATAAGTTTGAATACTTTGAGAAATAGAGAGAAGGAATCCCCTGACATGATCTTACTAAAAGAATTTGAGATGCCAACAACTATAGTTTACTTCATCTTATGTGGATTTGTGCAGTAGGAGTATGGGCAAAAGAAAGCATTAAGTTTACTTCCAAATACCTGAACTTTTAAAGAAGTGTAGGAAGAATTGTGAGTTCTGCAATATGTTGTATGTTATGTTTAAACAATACTAAAAACCTGAAACGAAATAAAACAAAAAGGAAAATAGGTGGAGCTATAGGTTTACACTAAACAAAAGATCCCTCCCTATTGCAGGAAAGGCATTTTAGGAAGGCTGTGAGAAGGAGGTGGGGGACTGGGGGGAGTTGTACCCAGCATGTCTGAAGGGGCAGTGCATAACTCAAGCTACAAAACATTTCCACAGAGACAAAATGCTGCTGTCGTCTGTACTGGCAGCATTTTCAACCCAGCAATTGTCTGTTTCACTAATTGTGATCTCTCCTGCCAGAGGCATCTGAAAGGAGGAGATTGCTCTCTGAGGTGCAGCAAATCAAAATGTTACTATTTTGACCTTCAGCAATTATCAATAAGAAGGTTAAACAAAATGTGGGTTTGCATATATGTGTAAGCATAACTGTATGTATATGACAAACAAAAAACACTTCTTTTATAATTTTTCCGTGTCTGTTTAAAGGTATGTGTGTCCTTCTGAATACTTAACCACCCACTTAAGTTTCAAGACTTAAAAAAATACTTTAAAAAATTTCCCCAAATATATGATACTGCATCTGAAGGAATTATGATGTTCCATCTCAGCTGCTGTTATTCTCCAGGCTTCTGAGAGATTTTCCTTTATCGGGAAAAAAGATAAATCCATACAGGAAGATCAGGGATATATATATTTTTAATTAACATAATTTTTCATTAACATTCTAACCATTCTAAATTTTTTCCTCTGTTGACTGCTTTTTGGAAGCTGCTTAAGAGCTGTCAATGATTGGCAAGAAAAAAAAAAAAAAGAAAAAAATAGTAGCATGCCTCCCTCATCCAGGTATGAAACTGTTCAGATTAGTCAAGTAGAGGCTATTACAGAATATATACAAATGTTAAGAGTTTTTCCTATTTCCATCTAGATTTAACCTCCTTCTGGCTGCAATAATGCCCAGTAAGCTACTTGCACCACTCTCAAATTTAGAAAAATGATTGCTTAGGTGTTTCAGATCCAAGCTTTGAAAATTCACCTCATGCCATAGTTTACAGCATAGTTAGAGTCAGAAAGGTCCTGTAAAAATGACATGAAGATTATGTAATATTGCCAGCCACAGAAAATTAATTTTGCTCAATTAACAGGGTCAAAGGCTTTTCTTTCATTCCTATGCCATAAAATTCGGTGTGGTTGAAGGACTGAAGAGTGTAATTCTGTGTCATGGAATAATAAAATCACTTAGGTTGGAAAAGACCTCTAAGATCATTGAGTCCAACCTTTAACCCAGCACCACATCCCCAAGTACCACATCTGCACATCTTTTAAATACCTCTGTGCTCTACCACTACCCTGGTCAGCCTATCCCAAAGCTTGACAACTCTTTCTGTGAAGAAATTTTTCCTAATATCCAATCCAAACCTCCCCTGGCACAACTTGAGATCATTTCATCTTCTTCTGTCTTTTGCTGCCTGGCAGGAGAGGCTGATCCCCACCTGGCTACAGCTTCCTTTCAGGTTGTTGCAGAGAGTGATAAGGTCTCCCTTGAGTCTCCTTTTCTCCTGCTCCCTCAGCTGCTCCTCATCAGATTGTGCTCCAGACCCTTCACCAGCTTTGTTGCCCTCCCCTGGACATATCCCAGCACCTCAATGTCTGTCTTGTAGCGAGGGGCCCAGAACTAGACACAAGATCTGAGGTGCAGCCTCACCAGTACTGACTACATGGGACAATCCCTGCCCTGGTCCTGCTGGCGACACTATTACTGACACAAGCCAGGGTGCCATTGGCCTTGATGCTACAGACTGAACATAAAATCATCCTGTGAACACTCAAGAGCCACCTGAAAAATTCAGAAAGTCTTGCATTATACAGGCGTTTTATCAGCAGAAACTTCTGCGTGCTCAAATCCTTCTGAAAGGAGTATCTGGGACAGCGATAAGTTCCAGTGGATGTTTCGCCATCAACTTCTTCTGGCATAGACTGCAGACACTCAGGGCAGTGGTAGAGGCAGGATCTCCATTGGACCAGCTTCACCACAGATAAGAGACCAAGGATATGCCTGTATGAAGGATAATCCTTAACCCTGATTTGTGAACACTGAATCAAATGCTTCCCCTTCAAAAAATATAGATATACCATGAGGAGTATTCATCATAGTTTCTTCCCTATTACATAGCTGCTCCTACACTACCAATCTTTCTGCAGAAGGATGTGATCTGGACATGAATTAGCTTTAGACACACATAACACTCGTTGCCTAAATACTAAAACCCAGACAACTAAAGATGAGAGTGCATCAGTTTTTTACTCAATACTTTGACTAGTTTTGTTTCTATGTGGGGAAACATGAATGCCATCTTAAGGATACATCATGTGGAAGAAAGTGGATAAAAGATTATAAGGATGCTTTTACCTCCATGCAGTCCCACAGGGAGCCAGCCCTGTGTGCCAAAAGTGTGCAGATATGTGCAAATATGTGCAGGAAAATTGCCCCCCTCCCCTCTTCCCAAACCACCCAGCTCTGCATGCTTCAAAGCTATTATTTTTAAGTGACTAAGATGCAGGAACCAAAACTTTCTAGAAAGAGAATGAGAAAGACAGGCTCAGGAGGCCCTCAGATGAAAAATCGTGCTATACCATGTCATGTAAGCTTTGTGGAGTTTGCTCTGCAGGAGATTGTGGCGACAGACAGCATTATTGTATTCAGAAAAGATCATGCAACTTTATGGACAGTAGCTCCATAAACTGAAAGGGAACAGGAGGGAATGCACCCTGTAACATCTCTAACTCAACTGTTGTGGATCTGGTGAAATGCAATGGGAATGAACCAGAAGAAATTACTAAGGTGTTACTAAGTAGCAACCGTAGTTATCCATGCTACTGGGTAGAAAGTCTACTGGGCAACACAGCTGGTCTGATTTTATAGAGCATTTAGAGAATTGATGTCCTTCATAGGCAGTGAAAATCTGTCCTGTTTGCAACTGCATCAGGAATCTGTGTGACATTCAACAGACACACCCCAAAACTATTGAAGAATGTGATCACGTTTTCTGTACTGGATAGAACTGCATTGACATTGATACTGTGGGCAGCCCTACAATTATTTCCCTATTTTAAAAATCTGAAGAAAAACAGCATTGTAGTTTTGTGTTCTTTTATCCACACTCCTGTTTGCAATGATGGTGGAGTCAGGCACCAGTCTTCTGCTTAAATCTAGTGTCTCTGCCTTGTCCACCCACACATTGCTGTTCCTTAATGCATATTTGTGACAAACTTGGAACAACATCTGACCTTCAAGGCCTTTATCCACTTCCCGGCTGCCTGCCAACAAACTCTGGCTAACTTAAAGAAGATATCTCATCACTGACCTGGCATGGTGAGTTATCAGTCTACAGTGAGGCCCCTGCACTTCAATAAAACAGTGCCCCGAATACCCCAGGACTCCTAACCCTGCACACTCACACTCCACGGTTGTCCAAACAATGCAACAGAGCTTTATTATTGCATCATTATTAGTTTGAGGTATGTGTGCTCTTTTGCCTTAAAAAATAAAAGAATAAATCTGAATTCAAACAGTTAGAAAAGGGCAAGGGAATATAAAAAATCAGGCATAACAATCAAGAGCTTTCTGTAAGCACTTCATTATTTCAGCTGAGTTGTTGAAGGCAAAGTGACTGGTCTCACAAATTATTTTAGGACTTACTACACCTTCACCTAGAGACATATTTTTTCATATTCAGGATGGCTGTCCCCGCTCCAAGCCTTTCTGAAGATGTTGCTAAAACTTTGGTAATTGTATATCTTTAGATATTCATAAAGTTCTTGTAAAATTTAGAAGCTCTCACAGGAAAACAACCTGGCATTTTTAACAAATTAAATTAGACTGGGTGATTAAGTAGATACCATTGCTTTTAGGTAATGTCACTGCAAGGTTTGGAAAAAAACCATTCAGGTACAGGAAAGAAGAAACTTACGTTGTTTTCCTACAGAAATCTCAAGGCTGGTAAGAGTTTCAGAAGGTCAACTGGGAAAGGCAGGGATTATCTAAACTGTTCCAGGCTGATGTTTATCTAATCCAGTTGCAAATACTTTTGGTGATGAAGAAAATTTCTCCAGTACTTCCATATGTTTGCTGTCAGAAACTTTTTCCGAATATCCAACCTGAATCTTCCTTGCTGCACCCAAACAGATTTTGCTCTACACCATGTGGACATGAAGTGCTCACACATATGAGCACAGGTATCATACCTGCCCCCTCGGTCTTTCTGTCTCTGAGATGAAAGAAACCATTTCATTATGCTCTTCCTTGAGACAAATGTTGTTAAGAGCCCTGATTGTTTTCACAAGTGGTGTTAGACTTTGCCTCCTTAACCTGTAAACATCCCTAAGCACAGCACCCAGAATTAGGCACAATACAAGTTAAAATCTTACCAGAACCTGTCCATCCTGTGCAGTGCAGAGGGCTCCTTCACACACAGCCACAGCTCCATTTCTCCCTTGGATTGTGAGCTTTGCCTTTTAGGCAGCGGCTCTATATTGCTGGTTTATGTTCAGTTTCTGACCCATCTATAGGCTCTGTGTACAGACACAGGCAGCTGTATTCTCTTGCCTGTTTGAGTTGCTGTAGCCTTGGTGGAAGAGATAAATAGACTGTCGTAGATTTATAGTCAGTTAGCAAATTACTCAAAATTATTCTTCTTCTCCTTCTTCTTTATTTCTTCCTTACTTTATCAACAGACTTAAACTCCACAAGGTGTTTAAATTCCATGAACTTTTCTTTCCTTCTTGGACTTCAGAAAAGTGCAGGCGAGGCAGTGGGGAATCTTTGTACAGGACAGTACTTATCCTTACATGTGCTGTACTCCAAAAACCAGTATGCATTCCCACAAGAATATACAGCTTATACATAGATACCTCCTTCTGATTTGGAAGTACTCTTCAGTCTTGGATTTCATGATGAGTTCAGCTACTCAAGACCAAATGGGGATCTCAGTTACAAAGATAATTGGCCACACCAAGCAATGTGCAGTAGAAGGAGGCTCAAGACTGGAAAGAAAAGTTGATCTGTCTCGTACTAAGTGACTTTAGAATTATACATCTGAAGCTTAGATTCCCAAACCCAGAAATTAGCACAGCAAAGGCATCAGTACAACATTTTTAGGAAACTATTGTCAATTGTTCAATAGGTAGGGATGAGCATGGGAGAAATGATTTTAAGGAGCTCAAAAAACCTCTCAGAGTAAAAAACTATTAAAAAAAAAAGGTAAAGAAAAAAGGAAAAGAAAAAATAAACAAATTAATATATCTGGAAAAATTATACTATAAAAATATGAGGCATGTTTTTAAAATTATTTTTGAATAATTAAGATGATGTTTCTTGTAATCCATAAGCAGGAAAAAAAAAGAGTGGTTCACAATATTCTACAGTCTTTGAAAGTGGGAAAAGGAAACAGTAAAGATATTCTTCAGCTGGAAGAGAAAACTGCAACAATATTTGCCAAAATAAAAAATAGGTACTTTAAAGTTACAGTGGTTATTCACTGCCAGTTTTAAAGTTACAGAAAAATTCTTTCATATTTTAGTATTATACATTTTCACTATGGTAAACCTGTAAAAAGTGAGATATTAATAAGACTCCTTATAGGAAAAAAAAGTAACATATTAGTTGTTACAAGACACTTCTCTTTTTTCAAAGTATGTAAATCAGAAACTTGCTTAGAGTCAAATTTAAGAAATAAAGAAATTTATGAAGCTCCATTTTGCCTGGTTGCCAGTTTAATTCCTTCGTGAGTACTATAGTAAAACAACCTAGACATAAACTGGACCCCTAAAAAAGCCAAATAAAATTAGAATTTGTTTTGACTAAAGCAAGTGTCATATTTAGTCACTCCCATGAGCCTGAACACCCATGAGGTTTTTGATGTTCAAGCAAGCACAGCTTAGGCTGGCCCTGCAAGTGCAGTTGCTGACGCCCACCACCCACACGGGCTGAGTTACTCATTAATTCATTCTCATACCACTAGAACATTACACTGCTATGACCTGTGGTAATGCAGGACCTGCTATACAGAAAGGTAAACCCTCCATACAGTGGAGTTGGGTAGAAAACAGCAGGAAGAGCATCGAACTTTAGCTGCAGTCACTCCTCTTCATGAGTTGGTGCCTCTAACCAAACCCTGCAAGGAGGGAATCCATCATGCCCAGAAGAAAGCACACTGTGGTGCAGCAAAATGAGAGAGGTCAGGTCTACAGGGAAGACCTACAGGCTGTCAGTGCAGCAGAGAAAGCAGACCATGGTGAGTCACAATAACCCTGCAAATGTGAGTAAGAACAGGTATGTGCTGCAACAGCTGCAGGGCTGAGAATAGTCAGAAAGCAAAAGGTACTTGGTCTTGTGGAGGGAATACATTGATTACCATTGCAGGAAGAATGGGCCATTTACTTGCATTTTGATGAAGTTAAACTTCCCTCTTTAGTGATATCTTCTTGAATTATTTTAGACCTGGCTGCCTGCTCTCCGCTTCCATCTTTTTCTTACTGCTCACTTTTTTTCAGAGGAGTTAAAGGGTGGAAACCTTATGAACAGAAGAAATGGATAAAGGCAGAACAAAGGATGCACTAACCAAGTGAGAAGTGCATGTTTGCTTTTATTATTTTAAATAAACTTGTTAAAAAATACAAACTCCCAAAATATTCACATTAATGTAAATGATTTGCAGGAAATCTCTAACTACTAGACCAGCAGCCCACAGAAATAAATGGTCATTACAAAAGAATGTTCTGGTATTCCTTGCACAGCTATTACTATTCTAACATCAAGGAAGAAAAGCACTGACTCTTTTATTCAAGGAAACTGGCTATGAATTAGTTTTTTTTCCTGAGAAAACTGTTTTGCAGAAGGTATCAAATCCTTTCATTGATTGGAAATTACTTCAGTACTGCCTTTCTTAAAAGCTTATGATCTAGATCACCCTGGACAACTGTCCTGGCAGAAGGCTGTGCTGGCACTCACCATCTAGTTCAACACACAGAGCTTCTTTAATTAGGGAAAGCACGTTTCATGGACAAAGTCAAGTTGTGTCAGTAGGTGTACTCCAAGCATTAGGTGAAGAGGATCTCAGGGTAGAACTATCTCAGCCAAACTTAATTCTTCATCCATCTTATTGCCACAGAATTAAATACAACCACGTATATAATCAGAACCCTTCCCCTCTATTAAAAACTAGACATCCGACATTGATTCATTGGGTTATACTGACTCAATGATGGAAATGTCAGCAATAAGTCTCAGAAAGGGAGCCAAAAGCATAAGAAATAGCTCAGCTTACAGAGTGTTGCTGTTAGAAATGTAAGAATTTATGTAAATCAACCCCGACATCACTGTGTGGGGAGAAAGAGGAACTTGAACATCACCATGCAAAATGATGTGGTCCTACCACATACTCCAGCTTGTTCAATTTACTATAATACCCAATCTGCCAATATTAATTTTTTAAAGAAAAACTTACAGCTGGGAAACTACATCACCATCAAAGTGACAAAACCCACATGGCTACTTACATTTCAGTCACTTGAATGACATATCCATGGAAAATCACTGCAAAAGGAACCAGACCTACAACAGAAGCAGACAAGAAAAAAACACTATGTTTATTAAAACTAAAAGCATGTCTTTTTTTCAAAGAAATCAGGACAGTATCTTTAATGCAATATACTAAAAACACCCCTAACAAAAACAACCAAGTACAAAATAACAAAACCCCCCAAAACACAAACAAAAAATCCAACCAAACAAAAAAAAAATCAACCCACAAAAAAACAACCAAAAATCCCCACCAAACAAATTCTCTCCAAAACCCTCCACATAACAGAATCACACAGAATTGCTGATGTTTTCTGTTGAAAATAGAAACCACATTTCTACTCAATACCTCTCATAAAGAAACAGTCTTTATGTTGTAGGAGTGAAGGAGTTAAATTCTAGATATACTGAATACTCCCACCTTTCCCTGCAGCTGAAGCTGTCTGCACATAATTTGAGACAGTTGAATAAAAGGAAAAGAATACTATATACATAACACGTTAAACTATGAGTATGAAAAGAATGTATGTGAAAATCCTGCATATTTTCTGTTTGCCTTTAATTAGAGATGAATTCCTGATCCTGATTATCCTAAGAAGAAAATCAAGACCAGTCCCTGAAACCAAACAGTCTTCCCTTCGTGGGCCTCCTCTTGATTTATGTAGGGCTTTAAACAACACAAAAAAAAAAAGCCAGAGCTGGGGTTACTGTTTTTTCACATGAGATGCTTTTTTTTGAGGCTGTAGATGGGCCTGTGTAGGCTATTTATTTCTTGTTACACCCTACATTACGAGAAAAGAGGGCTGTGAAAAACCACTACTGAAAATTATACAGTTTCAAATCAATGTTTTGCTAATCATTTAAATTATCTCTTGGGTTTGGGTACTACAATACCACTTTTAAACAAATCGAATCTGGCACAGAGTATTTTGTGATAACTTCTCTTGGCTCACTCAAAGTAGCACCCAGATACCTTGAACAGATCATTTGACATAATGAGGCTTCAATCCCTTTGCTGCAGGAACTGAGGCAATGCAATGATGTTTTGGGAGAAACCACATTTTCAGGTGTGGCACACAATATCATGAAGTCAAACTTCTGAAGGAGTTGCCTGTGTGGTTCACAGCTGGCAAGGGGAGACATAAGAAGGTAAAGCAAGAAAGGGAAAATTGCAGTGCTAGGAATAGATGGCACTAACATGGTGAATCAAGCATTTTAGTTGCATGTCCTCTTCTTGCATGTACAATGAAATCTTTGAGGCTTACAGCTCCCCCACAGAACTTTGAAAGATTTAGAGTCCACTTTCTGCCCCATGACTACACAGAGGAAGACAGGGAGGCTGAAACCACTCTCTGTTCTTGTCACCTTCTTAAGTAAAGCAGCCATTGAAGAACCCTTAGAATGGGAGGGAGAACAGCTGATCTCAGGTGAACGGAGATCACTGTCATCCAGCCCACTGGAGGGAATGCTGCACAGAAAATGTTCCAAGGACAGAGGTAATGAGATGTGTTCAAAGCAAGAAACTGAGATCAAGTCAAGACAGAGCAGAAGCCTGCTTCTGTACATAGCAGAGACTACATTGCCAAGAGTCCAG
Organism: Calyptomena viridis; assembly: GCA_013390005.1. NCBI lineage: Eukaryota > Metazoa > Chordata > Aves > Passeriformes > Eurylaimidae > Calyptomena > Calyptomena viridis. The sequence continues at coordinate 60,905 of WEIV01025114.1, read as the reverse complement.
AAACAGTCCAGCAAGTTGCTAAATTAGATGTATGTGTTGGGTTACAAAGCCTTTACACAAAATATCCAAGTCTCAATTGTTTTCCAAAATGCATGAAAATAGCAGGCCAGTAAGACAAAATGCTTATACCCTCATCAAGCTCTCATCAGCTAAAGAGGGAAAAGCAGAAAACCTGTTTTTGTGTTTATGTTTTCTCCTAAAGCCATAGACTAAAACATCACTGTACAGCACTGATAGTTTCTAAAGCTATCATGAGATCAGCTATTATATCTCATCTTTGTTTTGCAACTTTTCATCTGTTTCACATTTTTTGGCTCTTTTATGTGGAAAACCTTGTAACAGAAACCTGACCACCATAACTTTAGTACTATACTGTACAAATATCTTGGAGGATATTAATGGCTCATCAGCAAGAACATGTGAGGAACACAAGTCTTAGCAGACTGATAGAGTCTCTGTCATGGCAAATTTCACTCTACACAGCAAGAGAATGTGCACAGATGTGGTGTATGAGAGGTCTGTACCAATGCCAGAAGAGCACACAGCTCTCCTGGTCTCAGCTGGCCACAGGACCCACATTTTCCACTCTGAGGGGTCAGTATGGGTGGTTTCTTCTGGACCTTCACACATATTTAGAGCCTAGCACTCGAATGTAGTTACTGCACCCGTAAAACTTTTATGAAGTTTTCCCTTAATCTAATTTCAAAGACCTGCAGGATGAATTACTTAGCCTGTAAAGAAATAAACAAATACAGACAGACAATCTTTCATCATTTTTTTAAAATTTGAAAGTTACATGCGGTTGAAATTGCTTTTATTAAAACTGTATTTCTGCAGATCTTTAACACTGTAACACCAGATTCTCCATCAATTACCTTTAATGAGGTAACCAGCACCATTAATCATGTCTTGGTAAATTCAATAACCTTGTATAGGCAAATAACTGAACACTTATACTGTCAGTCACTTCCTGACAAGCATACCACTTGGTCACTTTACAATATGGCTGTGTGAAAAAGCTTGGATATGATTAACATTGGTGCGTGGGTCCTCAGGGATGGAAGAACAATGTTTTTGTAATGACTAATAAAAGACACCGTTGTTCAGGGGAGTCTGGTGTGTATTTACATTACTGTAGATCTAGATGCTGTAACAGCCTGCTTACTGTAATAACAGTGCAGTTATCACACTGATCCAGATCTTGCCATTTCACCATTGGGCCCTCACATATATTCACTGTTTTGTGGAAAGTTACTTGGAAGGAAGTTTGTCTCTTGACAGGATCATTTTTTCCTGTGAATAGGAAAGAGAAGAACAGCTAAAAGACCTGTCTGTTGATGAGGTTCTTGTAGCCTCCTCACTGACTCTAAACAATTGCAAAATACTTGCAACTTTGAAATGGAAAAAAAAAATCCTTTCTTTGTTCCCAGGATGATAGATCTGAGTAAAGTCAGCTGCGTTGGGAACATTCTTAGATCATCTTTGAAATTAGGGAAGCAGGGACATAATTTCTAGATTCTAGATAGAGACCCTAACACAGGAGTTGGCCTGACACTTAAACTTGTATGGACAAAAGTGCTTATGGGCAGTGCCAAAGCCAAAACTGGGTGTGAAATACAGCACTTAAACACAGAAGTTAGGGACATGTTGAGCTGGACCTCTGTGGCTTCATTACCATTTTCCAACTTGAGTAGACTCTGTTGGCACATTTTGTTAGATATATTGGTATAGATATAGATACACTGTAGAAGAATTTGACCTTGGTTGCACCTATACAAGCAACCAGAATATCAGATTAGAGAATTACAAATCCACATAATTCAGTGGGAATATATACAGTTGATAGCTTCTTGAAATGACCTCCAACCATCCCACTGAAGGAAAAAATCTTACCACAAATCCTAAATAGACTTCAAATTTAATTTCAATTTTCCTTAGGTGAGGGAAAATATTTCTGTTTCATACTGTTCAGCAGCTATTTACAGTGAAGCATCTGACTCTATAAAAAATCCCTAGTTGATAATTACCAGAGAAAACCAATGAGCACTCCTGTGAAGATATTCTCAGCTATGAGAAAAATAGGGCTAGATATATCATTAATGATATATATTTTAACATTCCCTAGGATGAGACGAACTGACAGATTTGGCAAGGGAAAATAAAGATCAGGAATCTGACTCAAGCATGCACTGATGACCTGCTGGCAGTATACAGAGCATGCTGTTTTAATGAATTCCACTGCTGGAACAAAAACTTGGTAGAAACAAACAACTGTGTTTTTTAAGCACAGTTGCGGGCTTTTTTCTAAACTATTCAATAGTGCAAGAGAAGTGGTCAAAGTATACTGTACAGAAATGTCATTTTCATTGGACAAGTCCATTCAAATAATTATGTTACCTGATTGATCTAGTCCTGAATGTGTGAAGGCATTACCTAGGTGTATTTTCTATGGGCTTCTTTACATTTAAATTAGTCCTGAAACTCAGGGATTTTGCAGGATAAAATGCTGAATTTCCTGTCATAATTTCCCTTGCATAAAAATCCTTAAACTTCAGGAAAACCTTTTCATTCAGCCACCTTGTTTAACCCCCTAGTGATGCAAGAGTTACACAGAGACTTAGCAAATCAGTGTGTAAAAACTGACAGTGTGTTGTGCAGTACATCACAGCCTCAGGTTCTGGCCATGTCATAAACCTCTTCCAGGGTTACTCAGAATTATTGTCAATTGGGTCACACAGGTCTAAATCTGAGATGCACCCAATGGCCAGAGCTTGTCTTATGGTGCAATGATAAACCTCAGACACACAGAGCATCTGACATGCTTGTTTTCAATGGCCAGTTTAACTAAGATTTCCCAGTGTTGCTACTACTATCCAGAATTAAACATGAAAACTGTGGAAACAGGCCCACACTTACAGTCATGACCAAACTACTGCATAAAGCAAAAGACACACACTGGAACTGTCGTAGTGAGTGGTAGCACAGAACAAATCCAATTGTCACAGGAACCTGTATTCTCTGAGTTGAACGACTGACTTGTCATTAAAAAAGCTGATGTTGCAGGTGAAAAATAAAAAACCTGAGTTGTTTTCCTAGTCATTTTCAATACTGGGAATGTATTTCCAAAATAGGACGTTTCTGATCTTCAATGTGCAAAACAGCCACATTAAGATAAGGCCATGATGATCATAATCAGCTGTTAGTTTTGGATAGCCAACATTTTTAATCCTATCAAAAGAGAACTTTTTAGACATTCTCAGTTCTTGAATTACAGACACATCCATGATCTGAAGATTCTAAAGCTTGTTTTCATGATAAGTAGGTTAGAAGGTAATTTCAGTTAGTTCAGCAGTTAGAGATCTGTCTTTCACAAGAGAGAAATGTAAACCAGCACAACACAGATAATACAAATTCTGTATAAAGTACCAGAGAAGCACTGCGCTTTAGAAAGCACCATGAACTCCCTGCTTTGCTTCCTATTTTAGTCATTATGAAATACTGATCTTATAAGTCAAGGAGTCTAAGGAAATTGCTAGAAGCAATTCCAGTGCCTATTTGCTGGAAATAATGAGAACTTCCAGTGATTTGTTAGCCTACAATAATAGTCTCGGCACACATGGACAATTGTCAGTAGAAATTCAGAGTGGACACATGTTATCTACTGCCTGGTATATGATAGGGCTGTCCTTATGGCTTTGCACCCCGAAAACTCTTGACTCATTTCCCTCCTTCAGAGTTTTCTCACCTCCTCTATTTTCCAGTAATTTTATTTTCTAGTTGCATAACCAAATCTAAGTTTATGACATGCAGCCTGCCACTGTGGTTCATTTGCTTGTTAAAAGAGTTATCTTATGATATTTATTGAAATAGTTTATGCTAAAGAAGATTTTTAGGCCTAATAAAAGAGCAAAGAAGTAACAGGTCTGTACAGACAGATAGAAATTTTCATCTTGGGTGCTGACTGAGTGACAAGGTAGATGAAAGAGATGAAAAAGGAAGAGAGTACAAAAAGAGTGTAGAAAGACAAAAGAAGAAGCAATTTCAAGAGAAGAAAAATTAGGAATTAGATGAGAAGGCAGAAAAAAGAAAAAAAAAGAGGTAAAAATTACTGTAAAGATTAATTGCCTCTCAAATGTAACTTTCCTCAGATTCTGAAGAAAATATGAATGCTATCTGCTATTCCATGGGAAAGCTGAGTTCCATGCTACAGACAGCTTCTCACAGTCCTGTGCCCGGGGGAGAGCAGCTGGTCTTTCTCAGAAGCAGGAGGAACCAGTGTCTACCCTAAAGAAAGAGGTGACATAAAACAATGAAGAAGGGACCAAAATCAAGAAGTGTGTCCTGAGATCACCTCAGAAAAACTTTATAGTAAACCAGCAATTAAGAAAGTTATGGCAGCACTTGAGATGTAGCTCTGAGGGGGTCAGAGCTCATTAATGGGACCAGACATTTATCAAGGGCTGATGGCTACTTCCCTCATCAAAAAAGCTGAAGGCTTCTGTGAGCAAGAGGAGATATTTCCTCTTCAGCAGCTGATTGAAAATGTACACAATTGTTGCCAACATCCCATGCTCTGTGAAACTCTTCATCTCTAAGCAAACCACAGCTGGATGAACATGCTAAATAAAAGGAGGAAGAAGGCTGGTGGGCAGGAGCCCCTGGTGACTGTGGTCGGAAGGGGGATCCATAGGTTTATGTCCCAATGCATCAGCTATGTGTGCAGGAGAGAACTGGGATCTGCTGGGGCAAGCTGGTTTCTCCAGAGCAGCCTTTCTCTTGGGAAAGACAGCAGAGGTACTTATTAACAGACAGACCAATTCTATGGGAAAACCAAAGATGAAGCTAAGTATTACATTTTTCAGGTAGAGAATTAACACAAATGAGTTAACAAAAGACTGGTTTTTAACTGGAGAAGAGAAGAAGTATATTTTTCTACCCTTTTATAACTGTGAGGACAACCAGAAAATGCTTCCAAAATTGATACCATACGTGCAGATTAAAACCAGGCTGCAAGCCAAATCCTCCTCTTCAGTTTCACTGGCGGAGCCTAGCAGACTGCCACAGAGCTACACTGGAGCAGCAGAGGAAAGAATTTGACCCTTTGACTGCTGCATCAAAAGCAGCTCACTTCCCACTGTATTTGGTGGCCTCAGTATTAAAAGTTACAAATGGCTTTGTGCTCAGGAACGTATCCGTTTTCTGCTAGAATAGTTATGTGCTGATGCCCTCCTGCCCTGCTCTCTCTGAAATGACATTCCCTCTCCCCTGAGGCAGCATAATTGGCATTCCTACTGTTGTCACTGTCTGGTTGTGGATGTATTGGACTGTATTGGTCACTGATGAAGGAAGTTCTTCCATTCCCTAATGTTACCTCCCAACACAGATAATCTATCAAAATAGCAAATGGTAATTTTTGAGTTGGGCTACCATTTAACTTCTTCATTATTCCATGGATCCAGTCTCATACCTATATACTCAAGTACAAAATATGCTCCCAGTCATTGTCAAAAAAAGGCAATTCATATGTTAGGGTTTATCTCGTGATAACAACTGGTTAAGATTTATTTTCATGGAATGGAGACTACATATTGTATATATCAACAATAATGTAGACTCCAAAAAGATGAATATACAGTACTTTGTGGTAAAGCTAAACCTGGAAATGCAAACCTTAAGTTAGTGATGCCAATTTACACCATGAAATTCCAAATTGTCTCAGTAAGGACTGAAGATTAGAATGTTACTCAAATGATAAATATAAAAAGTATCCTGACTGAAAAAAAGAAGTACTTGCAGCATGAAAATAGCTACTTTTCCAACAGATGTAGTATACTCTGCACTCAAATACCCTGTAACTGTTAAATCTGCTACAGCAAAGCAATGAAAAGTGTTCTTGTTTGTAAAGAAGCTCACATTGAGAGCAACCTTCATGTACAAACTTGATTTGTCCCTTAACACACTAAGGTACAGACTTAGTTAAGGGCATCTGTCCAAGCACTTCAGAGAAAGGCAGGGATGACACTTACCCAGAGCCCACACCTGCTGATGGTGAATGCAGTTTTTAGATGATGAATTTAAGAAAAGGGAAGGTGGGGGACAAGAACAGGAAGGAGCACTTTGGTGCTCTGTTTTCTAATGCTATGTCTCTGCTCCAGCCATGAAACCTTCCTTCAGGTCCTTCTCCCTCCTCAGAGCTTCTTACCCTGCAGTCCCTACCTCTGCTTCAGCAGTAGCCTGTGTTTCTACAAGATCCTTTCCATGGGCCTGACTCCCCATGTACTTGCCGAGTGTATTGAGTTTGCATAGCAGGAGGGTAACAGGGGTGGATTCTGTGAGAAACCGCCAGAAACTTCCAGAAACTTCCCCTGTGTCCAACAGAGCCAATGACAACCAGCTCCAGCTCGACCTGCCACTGGCCAAAGTCGAGCCCATCACCCACCTTGGTTGCACCTCTGAGATACCGGATTTCAGAAGGAGTAAAAAAAATCCCACTGCACAACAGCAGCCAGAGAGAGGAATGTGCATATGTGATAGAAACAGCCCTGCAGACACCAAGGTCAGTGAAGAAGGAGGGAAAGGAGGTGATCTGGGCACTGGAGTAGAGATTCCCCTGCATCTCGTGTTGAGACAGGATGTCCCACTGCATCCTATGAAGGTCTGTGGGGAAGCACAGATCCACCAGCAGCCCATGGGGGATCCCATACCAGAGCAAATGGTTGCCTGAAGGAGGCTGTAACTCCTGGCAGGACCTGTGGCCCTATGGAGAGAGGAGCAGATTTGCTGGCAGAACTAGTGTGGGCCTCACGCTGGAGCAGACTGTTCCTGAAGGACTGCACCCTGTGGGAGAGACTCACATGGTTTGTGCAGTTTGTGAGAAGCTGCAGCCTGTAGGAAAGACCAGTGCTTGAGAAGTTCATGGAGGACTGTCTGCCATGGGAGGGACCCCACACTGAAGCAGTGGAAGACTGGGAGAAGTCCTCCTTCTGAAGAGGAAGGAGCGGCACAGACAACATGTGACGAATTGACCCCAACTCTAATTTCCTGTCCCCTCGTGCTGCTGGAGCAGAGGAGGTATTGAAAATCAGGAATGAAGCTGAGACCAGGAAGAAGGGAGGGGTTTTGTAGTTTGGGTTTATTTCTCATTATCGTGCTCTAATTTGATTGCTAAAAACTTAAACTAATTTCCCCAAGCTGAGTCTGTTTGCCCATGACAGTAATCAGAGAGTGATCTCTCCCTGCTCTTATCTCAACCCATGAGCCTTTCCTTACATTTTATCTCCCCTGTCCTGTTGAGGAGAGAAAAAATAGACTGGCTTCAGTAGGCAGCTGGCATCCAGCCAGAGTCAGCCCACCACGCTGCACCAGACCTACTCCCTTCTCCAGCATCAGGAACTTCTTTGCAGTCCCTATGTCTCCTCACTGGCAGCATTCAAGGCAGTGCTGCTTGGATCCTCATTAAGAGCAGAGAAAAAGTTTACTACTTGCCACTCAATTTCTGGATTCACCCAGTCCAAAAAGGCAGCACAGAATAACTACAGCCTCCACCAAGAGCAAGTAGTCAATTTTCTCTAAAGTTCAAGCCTGGTATATACTTTTCCAGAGATGGCAGGTCCCAGCTGAATAAACTGAACCGTAAAACCAAACTCACCATAATTTTGCTGTACTACAATATGTATTCTTCATAAGTTCCGTTTTAAAACATGATTAAAGTTTTGGCTAGTCCTGAAACAATGCAGCACAATGCACCAAAACAGAAAATTTCAGACAAATTTTTCTTTCTTTGTCAGGAGCAAAGCTACATGTAATCTCTCAAAAGAGGAAACTCAAGCAAACACCAAGGATTGTAATGCCTGACCTGCTTCATATGGTACAGGGGATAAAAAAGATAGGACAATCTGGTAAAAGAGAGTCATCAATAACTTTTAGAATGAATGGTGGTATTCATAGAGTTGAGGGAAACTATGCATGGGGCATCTTAAGTAGCCAAGCACTGCTATTGACACTGCAGTTGATTAGCATTTTCAGTGGTACCTGTTCCCTTGCAGTTCCAGGAGCCTCCTGTCACACAAAAGGCCACTACAACATGAAATAGTCTATCTCTAGGTCATTTCTGTATAAGAAAAGTTAATACAATCTCTTTAGATCCTAATATAGCAAAAATAGTTTTATAAATTTAGTTTTAGCATGTGTTTCCAAAAACAGTCATGTAGAGAACATCAATTAAGATGACAGCAAGGCAAAAGGAAGCTTATGAAGGGTGCTTGTAGCTACACAAATAAGGCTCGAATGAGATGACAGCAATGCTTACAATTGGCAATTTAACATTAGCATCTGGTGACCAAGACTTCCATAGAAGGTATTGAAAATAGTCAGGTTTAAGAGTACCTTCACAGCCTCTGCTTTTTTCCTGGTCGTTGCACTTTGGCATCCTTAGCAAGTGCTCTTCCATCCTCAGAGGGAGAAGGCCTGAGCTGGAGTAACATGCCCAGTTATAGTCACTGCAGTCACAGATTTTTATGCTTGGTTGGAGGAGCCCAGAAAAGGCAAAGAGGTTGGTCAAACAGAAAATAGCATCTATGACAAAAAATCAAAAGCGCAAGATGTTTAGGCAGTGAAGAAAGAGACATAAACACTTTCAAAATGTAACAGATAGGTTTAGCCAAGACAGGCAGCAATCTTGGATGCTTACATATGATTAAAATGCAAAGAAGGGATTGAAACAGTGAGGAGTGACTTGTCCAAAGTCAAGAACAAAGTTCAAGCCCTTTCATGATTGGTCCTGTGCTCTCACCTGTAGCCATTATTTCCTTTACACTATTTAAGTGACAGGCTCTATCTGAACGGAAGATATTGAATGACTGTCATTTTATACCAAAGCAAAGTTTCTACTTGGGGGAGTCTTATCTGATACTGTTTTGTATTTACCTTTACCAGTTGTTTTCTTATCTTCATTTATATTGTGTGCATCCAGCTCTCTATATAATTTCATTTCTTTCCCAAGCAAACAACATTACGAAGAACAGCCAGACAACTTACTTGTGAAAGGCAAGGTGGGCAAGGGATAAATAGAACAATCTAGCAGTGAGGTTTATTGTAATCTGGTGGCAATCATCCTTCCAGCTTTCATTTCCTGGGACAACATGAACGATGCTCATAAGTCACAATGGTGTAGCTAATGCAAATAGTACTTTGCTCACTGTATTTTTGATGTCAGGACTGTGTTGATAGTATTGCAGTGTGGAACTAAAAATAAGTTTATGGGGATCTTCGCAATATTGATGGCTATTCCATACTTTTTGGAAGCAGGTTGTCCATAACCCTTGTACCTCCTCCCCAAAAACAAGCCTGCAAGTTTGAGATTGGGCAGAGAGGATGCCTGCAAGTCTGTTTAATTTCCTATTGGCTTGGAATTTGTACAACTTCAGTGAATGCCAGTAACAGTATGTTTGAAGAACCATCTCTAATTCTAGAGCCATGGGATGACAGATGCTCACCCTGTTGAAGCACAGTCCCACTCTCAGGCACATCACAGATGGAGCACTTCCTACCTCCTCTTACCACTCTGCAAGTACTCACTGCTTTGTTTACAGGAATAGCCCTTGGAACAGTTCAGCCATCAGAGTGATACTATGAGCAAAACACTGCTATTCAGCTACATCTGGCTTCTACAATGGGTAGTGGTTTTTTAAATTAAATCAGCATGCTGAGGATGTGCCAGCTGGACACAGTAACACAGGGATAGCATTCTGTTAAGCAAAGAAAGAATAAGGAGGATAGATATTCAGTGAAGTACATTTGACCCTCAGTTTGAAACCCCCAAAATAAAACTGTCTGTTTACAAGAACATCTTAGAGAAGTGACAAAGACCTGAAAGGCCAAATTTTCTTGTTGCTCATATGGCCAGCTACCAATGTTAACATACAGCAGATAATCTGACTGTATGTAATGCATTCTAAATTACACTGGCTATTCAGGGGCCAAGTTGCCTTTAGTTAGGTGCTAAACATCACCAAATCCATAGGGAGTTAGGATGCTCCTTTTAAAATCTCCTTTTTACAGGACACTCAGAAAGGAGAACAGTATTATAAACAAGGCAGGACTCCCCATCTTTGTATCTTTTTTTTTTTCATTTTAGGAACCAAACCATTATGTGAGTTTGAAGCAAAAGACTGATTTACTAACAATGTTATTCAGAACATCATTTCTCCAAGTGTGCTCTTGTCAGGCACTGTGTGCAACAGGCCAAACTGTAAATCAGTGCAGTGAGTCATGAATTGTAATAACCACAGTTTTTGTTGGCTTTCTGGAAATTTTCTTAGACTCCAAATGATTAGTGTGAGTTAATGATATATTAACTTACTTTTGTAGTATATACAAACACCACCGTAGATGGAACATCTTTTAATAGATGAAACTGCCAACCAACTGTTTCTCAATTTTTATTTCGGAGAATAACATCTTCTTTGACACTGGGAACAGCATATAAGTGAAAATCATCATTTCATGTCTTTAAACATTGCACCTGTCTCTAGCAATAGCCATATTTCCTTGCTCTGCACACAAACACATTACCAGTCAGACAATTGATGTCTTTAAACAAACATAACAGATTGCAGGCAAAGGTGAGGGTTAGAATGGTCTCTGGTGTTGTAGGCAGCTGCATTCTTAATTTTTTAATGATCTCATGGAGTTCACAAAATAGAGAGGTCATCCTTTTTCCAGTACAAAGACTTTTGACAAGACTTGATTTCCCAAAATTCGCACTCTGGGGTGAGAGCTCTCTCCTTACATAGGAGGCTTATGGGCTCCAACTCTGACACGTGAGTCTAGTTCAGGCACAGAGCCTTTAACAAAAGGCATCTTTAAGGTCAAACCTAATAACCAGAAAGGACCTGTGTAGAGCAGCAGGTGGGAGTAAGGTGTGCATGAAATTCAAGTGGGGAAACAAAAATGGATCACAGGAATATCTGAGAGTTTTCACAAGGATATTGTACCCTCTGGCAAATCTGCCAGATATCTCACCTCAGTGTGTGCACAGAATGCCACATCCTTCTGAGATTAGTACTCATCAAAGTTATAACAAAGAATGAATAGAAAAAAGACTGGAGCAATTTGCATTATTTTTTTAAAATAAGAGTCACATATTAGACAATGTAAATATCTCAAAGTTCAAGTTCTGCAGAAATAAAACAAAATAACTCTCCACTTCCCATAATATCATGTTTTGTTTCTTTCAAAAAATCCTGATATAAACACTTTTTTCAGCAAGCAAGCACTGGAAAAGTTTTGAACCATGACACTGTACTGATGTCAGCCAGAAAACAGAATTCATGATGAATTAATAAAGGAGGAGAGAGAGGGGGTATTGTCAGTTGGTTTTAATAATTTACAATGAAGCAAAAGGGGAAAAAAATCAAGAGAATGGGAACTCTAGATTTTTAATTCACTCCTGCAAGTAACATAAAAGTATTCTGGATCAATCTGATGTACAGGAAGATTGAGCATCCAAAATTTAGATGTACCAGGAATTCTCTTGGAAACTTAGCACTTCTAAAACCGGGTAATTTCTCTCCTTTCACTGTCTACACACATTCACCTCCTGTATTGTCCTAAAGATGAATAGCTGAAATTGACATATCCCATACTCTGTCTGCTTTTTTTTTTTTTTCCTTCTGTGTTGTAGAAGTCACTGTTGAGTCATAGAAAGTTAAATGGGGACCCAGACTAAATTTAATCAGCCTTACCATTAGTCTCAAATTTAACACAATCACTTTCCCTGAAAAAAAAAACAAACAACAAAACTTATCTCTAATACTGGGTCTCAATTAAAATAGCCTCTCTTGCTTGAATGCCAGCATTAGAAATGAGAAATCAAACTAATATGCTTTGCTTGGCTGATTATCTAAGTCTTTCCATTGGCACCTGCCCAGACTTACAGCAGTGGAGGCAGGCAGGGGCAGCAACAACATTGTGGAGTTTGCTGTCGAGATGGAAGACAAGAAAGCAGCACTTAGTGCTATGAAAAAGGTTGAATGTGGTTGGGAATCACTGCTGTATAACTGGTCCTGACTGAAATGTTTCATAAACATACTTAACTCAAGAAATATTTTGTAATTTCCTCAAATACGCCCCCCACTCTGCACACACACGTCTCTCATTATGGACTTAACATGCCGTACAAGAGTTTCCCTTTCACTTGTGCAGCGAGAGGGTTTTGACATGTAAAATCTTTGGACGCTATTGCAAAGTTACATGTGTGTATGTCTCTCCCGCCAGCAACAAGGATACGGTTTACATTTAAAGGAGTTTTTAAAAGAATACTGGCTTGACTCTCTTCTGGAGGAGAAAACTCTGAAGTATAACGAAAATTTCCTCTTTTTGTCTGCTGAAGAGAAATACTAACGCCACCTAGCTGCCATTTTGGACAAGGAGCAAGGTCCAGTGTCACCTCAAAAGAACTATAGCCATGATATTTTTCTGTAGTGGCCCCTGCTACCTGCCTCCCTCAGCCAGTCAGGCATCAATCCACCCCTCTTTCTAACAACAGCAACAACTTCCCTGCCACACTGCTCAATTTGTTATTTCAGCTTTTTAGGAAGTGTGGATAACACAGAGAGCTAAATACAGGGATCTCCCTTAAAGGTGATTCTTCAGCAGCTGCTTTTCTTTTTCAGCTCCCAGGAAACTTATAAGAAGCCTTTTCTGCTCCAGATCTTGCCAAACACTCGCAGAAAAACATCTCCTGCCCCTTTCTCTCTCTTTTCTCCTTCTCCTTCTCCTTCTCCTTCTCCTTCTCCTTCTCCTTCTCCTTATTTTCTCTTCTCTGTTCACTTTAACATTTGCACTCCAACCTTGGAAGCATCTCTAGCACAACAGAGAATGTGATCATCACTGGAACAGTTAGGGTTAATTAGCCTAGACTTCCACTACCTCGTCAGTAGAAAGTCCTCTCAGACTCACTAATGCATGCAAACCTATATTTTAGGTTTGCCCATCAGATCCCCTTGTCTTCCTCTCACCCCCTGAGATGGAAACAGAACACTCTTCCTTTTTTAGGTTTCTCTGCCCTCTGCTATTTGAGCAATGTGGGGAAGTGCATTGCAAAGGGTTAATTTTCACTTTAGGCCTATATGTACATTTTACAACTTGCGGGTCTCCCTGGTGAGAATAAGCCAATGTAATTAACATTTTCTGCAGCCATCTGGGTCCTCTACAACAATGTTCTTCACTGCTCAGCCTGTGAATCTGGGAAAAAATGGAAAACGTCTCCATAGCAGGGTAGAGAGAGGGATGATATGAACAGATCTGGGTCTTTCACCACAGCTATGAAAGAAAACAGGAGAGAAAGTGAGTAGGTGAAATACATCATGTGCATGACTTCAGGCAGCAGGATGCTGGGTAGTAGAAAAGGTGAGAAGACAGCATGTACATTGTCTGGTGCTGGGAAAAGTAAGGAATTCCAGTCAAGCAAAGTGCTGAGAAAGTCCATTCACAATGCAGTAGCAAGGAGGATTGAAGAAATTTGCATGATGATCTGGGAGGAATCAAAGCCTTACTGAGACTTGGAAGAGCTGAGCACTCAGCTCAGCAGGGGTGGGGGTCAGGTGGTGCCACGTCTCTTGGTCTCAGCTCCATTTGCTAAGTCCCCAATGTCCTGAGGAGACAGTGGCTGTCAGCTGAAGCAACAGGATGGGGCTGTGCAGGAGTGCACAGATACAGAAGTTCTCACTTTTTGTGCATTAAAAATGGAAGAGAGGCTACTAAACTCCATATTTTCTCTGCCACTTGACGAATCCCAGGATTGGCAAAAATGAGTGCTTTTTGGCTTATAAGCAGAAAAAAACCCATAACACTATCCCAGATTAATTACTGCTAAATGGGAGAGGGAAAGGAAGGAGGAGGAAGGGAAAAGGAGAGAGATAAGGGAAGAGGGAAAGTACATAATAGTGGCAAGCTTTCTCTTCCTGGGTAAATTTATGACAATTGGAATACTTTCTGCACTTCCAGAGCTTTTGAGGTGGTCAACCAGAGTTGCTGTTTTCTTCTCAAGGGGCCTATCCACAGCGAATGCTAGAACTTACATTTTACAGAATTGTTGCTGAAGATAGCTCCTAATTTTTTTTTATTTTTTAATTTATTTATTCACATGAAAGAGTCATGCACCCTGTACACAGATCACCATCTGATACTGCATAAGTAGACCTACAATTTCAAGTGAATTGACACACTGTTCTGTGCCTCACCTTAGGTCAACCTGAAGGGGGAATCAACAAGGCCATGTTACACAAAGGTTCAGAACTAAGGACTATTTCTTCTCCCTCAACATCTTCTGCATCAGTTAATTTTAAAACTTTCTAAATAATTGCAGGTTTAATGTCTCTTCAGAGTAACTATTCCCAGCTTGGTAATAGTAGATACCAAAATAGTTTTCTTGTATCATCTCTTCTTCCTTACATTACTTTCATCTCTCAAAAAAGAATGTCACATATTGTCCAATTTCTGAGAAAGTGTTACAATTCCTCTCCGTGTAGCTAGAAACTGACACTTTGAAACACAGGTTAAAGACCTGGAAGATGTATCATGTATTGCTAGATAAGTAAATTCAAGCAGTCACTTCAAAAAACTTACAGAGTTTACAGCACCTCTAACTCACTACAGTGAATTTCCAAACAAGAAACCTGATTTCATATCACTCACAAGCTGAGAATGAGAAAAAACACTCAGAAGTTGATACGTATCTGGATTACTTCTTCCATGTCTGATTAAACAAACATAAAGTAAACTGAGTCTGCTTTCGTGTCCAACTGACACCCAAGTGAAAATGTTGGCAGGAGAGTCTGTCATGAGATCCAGGCAACTCCAGCTCCAACTTCCAGTGCTGCCTGGGCTACTTTTCTGGGATTCATTTTGTTTCTAAAAAAGTTATCTTCTTCTTGCATTGAGACTCCTACTTGAGGCCAATGTGATTTCTCTCCCCACAGCCTTTCCCAAGACTGGAAGGAGAGGAAGCAATGACATGACAATGTAAGAAATAAATGCAAATGCACTTTCAACTCTGTGCAGCTCAGAAAGAGGACAGGTAAATGTTGCTGGATGCTTCTGCCTCTCTCAGGAATCAGAGAAAGGAGAAGGAGGGCAACTCTAGGAAGGAAGGCTCTAGGATATGCAGCAGGGACAGAGGTGTCTTGGGAATGGTATATGCTTGCTCAGCACATGGCAGTGGCTGTGCTGCTGAGAGTCCAGGATGACAATTTTCCCCCTGTGCCACCACCAAATTAAAATTGCTGTCTTATTCCTCTTCTGTTTGATTTATACATGTGTAACCTTATAGCTGTCAGACTCCATTGCAAATAATGAGATCCTGGCAGATGAGAACATTTCCCCATGTCCCTTTCCAAGGGTGCAGCTGCCAATCAGTGGAACTCCAAACCTCCCAGCCTCATCATTAATAATACTGGAGGCACTACCAAAACCTTAGGCAATATGTTTTGGATAAATTTCAATCATCTCTGCTGCTGACTCATCACTTAATTCACCCACTTGTGCTGTGGTCCCTCTCCCATCCGCTTCTACACACACAACCCTGACATATGGCCTGAATTATACCTTCCTTTCCATGCAGGTTTAAATCATCTCACCTACCCGGCAGCCTGTCATGGATCAGCCACAAGCATGAATCATCTGCTCAGGACTAAGATCACACCTGAACATGCCAACCTACACCACAGGTACAGCAGGGCCAAGCACACTCAAGAGCTGCCTCCTGTGGAAAGCACAAAAAGAAATCAGAAGTTAAATGATTACTTTATCCATTGCTCCAACAGATTCAAACTGCTCAAGAGAGACACCTAGTTTTGTTCCCCCTACGGTTCATGTTCTTCAGTTGAAAGATTTTTTTTTTTGGAAGATTTGCAACTAAAATGAAGTAGTGGCCAAGTTGCTCCTTTTACAAATGGACAGTGCAGAAGACTAGCCTTGATTAAGAGGAAGTGAACAGTTATTTAGGTTTATAAATATCAGTGATTCTTGAGAGTACTGCATCAATACAATCGTCTGAGATACTTTCAAAGATTCTCAACCTATAGTACTACAGTCACCTCTTGGCTACACCCATATTTTTCCTGTCTTTTCCCTTCTTTTACTCATCTCTTCTCTGGTAAAAGAGACAGAAAGAAACAGCTGCAGGTACCAAATTGCAGAGCTGGGACCTAACTGGAACAACAACACAGGAACAAAAGAACGTTAAGGGCAGGGAAGATTGAAAAAATCTATGACCTTTCATTGAATGAGATGGCATTGTTCATCTTTGTACAAATACATTGTAGAAGAACAAATGAGGGTTGTTTTCAACCACTGATGGGGCTTCATTTGTTGCACTTGTTACACCAAACACATATATGCTCATTAGCATTCCTGAACAATAAAGCAAAAAGAAGACAGAGTACCAAATTCAATGAAATTGTTTAGAAGTAAATTAAGGTTAAAATACATCAGTGCTTCTTCTTGCCTTGTATGAGGATTCCTTAGGCATTTGAATTATCATATATACCTCAAAACTTCTTAGGTAACTTACATGTTCAGTTGCTCATTCCAGTGTTGTCTGCAGTGATCCCAGTGAACACTGACATTCACCTTGTCACCACAGCCATCACGTACCAACAGCACAACAGGTGTTGGACACAATGGACAAATAAACATGATATCCCAAGGAAATATTTCCTAGGTTATCAACTCACTCAGCGGTCCAGTACTGAGTTTTTCCTTATGCAGGAAACAAGATCTGTTTTAGGATGGTTGGGACTTCTCAGAAATAGTTCAGCTGGGCTGGGTTATTAGACATAAACATCCTATGGGAAGTCTCAGAGTGGAGCTCAGGCTGTCAATGCTGGTGGCTCGTAATGAAGCAAAGAAAATATTTGACAGTAGAAACCTATTCTGGGAGCTGGTGGCTCCTACTAGTGGGATAATCTCCTGTAGGCAGACTTCTGCTTCTTCCTGATTTCCTCTTGGAGGTCACGACCACCAGGCAGAGTAACTGATATTGATGAGATTGCATTCATGTGATATTTGACAGTGTTGGTCCTTAAAAGTAGGTCTCAGCATAAGACTTAGCAGATTCTATTAAAAAAACAAACAAAAAAACCCCCAACACACTCTTCAAATATTCTCCAGAACTACAGAGACTGAAAGGGATAAATAAGTCCATCCTACATTCAGACAAAACAAAATTACTTTAGTTCCAGTTATTTTATATTTCAATACTCAATTTTTGTTTCTGTGGCTGAAGGAGACAAACAGAGCAACCATAAGAATAGGCATGAGCTAGAACAGCATGCAAGGACTTAAGGAACAAAGCATCCCTCTAGAAAGCCATTACTGGGCACAGAGAATAATTGCTTAAAGGTGGAACAGTCTGGTTCCCTATCTCAGGTGATTGGTCATAGACATTTTGGAGATGCATTGAGTTTTAAGGAAAGCAATATATTGACCAGAAAAATGAGAGTTGCTGGCTTTACCAATGGCTCTAACGCTTTGCAAACTTCTCTTACTTGCAAACTGTGTTTCATGTCACCAGGCTACCTGTAAATCTTGAGGATATAATACAGCCCAAAATCTACTTTAAGACTTTGAGATTCGCTGCACCAGACTCAGATTCGGGCATCTATTTATAAGTTCTGAAATGTTTGTGGCTAGTCTCATTTCAACAGCCACTTAATTAGGCTTGTTCAGTCTTTATAGAGCTTAGAGCTGTGATCCAGGCTCCTAAGACCCCTTTTGAGAAGGTTGGAATAATCCGGTGCATGCAAAGATAAGAAGATGGCAGTCCAATCAAATTACTCTAGTATTATGGAAATAGGTAATTTTTTGGACTCATTTTCAAGAGTGTCTGTCCCTTATCCTTAGCAATATTCAAATTGAAGCAAAACACAATATTCTTGCATTTGTCTCAGACTAAATAGATTTCAGTCACTGCTCTACTAGGAATGAAACTAAACATTAAACAAGTTAATCTTCATCTAAATGGGTTGTAAAGCAGCTTTTCTCCATAAAAATGTAAGCTACTTAAGAAATAAAGTGTTCTGGTTAATGCCTCCTCTCTATGTCCACATGAGTCTCCCACCACAATCTATACATTTGTTTGTGGCTTTGTAAGACACATCAAGGATATGCTAAATATGTAAGTAGACATATGTAAATATCACCGCATGTCATAATTTCTCTAATGTAAATTCTTATGCATGACAACAGGAAACAGTTAGGGAGTACCAGCTAAATTGACAGTTTCCAGTGAAGTGTTAGCTCTGAATCACAACTATCTTCTCTGGCCTTAAAAATTGATTAAGATGTCAACCATGCTTAACAGCATAAACAAAGAGAGGATTTCATGATGGGGTGGTAATGAGACAGATGTGACATAAAAATAACTATTTTATGCTCTTGAGGAATAAAGCAAGACAGCTTGACTTAGCTAGAATTTATCAGCTCCTCACGACGGAAAAGATGTGTCCAGGAAGGACTCAATAAATGGAATGATTTTGTGTTTGTAATCTCCACCTGTCCTGCATTAAGTCACCATAGTAACTCAACTTCTTTTGCTCCAGGGATTGCCTACGAAAAAATGAGACAGAAACCCTGGCCTGAAGATTGTGCTGCCATCTGGGAGCATGCTGTGGGGCAGCAGTCTGCTACTTTAATTATATCTATTTTTTTAAAAAAAAGAGATGCTGTTACTCATTAAACAGATCAAATCCCTCCAGTTTATCCATCATGTAGGCTACTTACATGGCTAAGACTGGCCCAGACCTGGAATGTAAGTTAATGCTGCCCTAATTTTCTGCTGACTTAAGGCTGCTTTACCTCCCACTATCCTGAGAGTGCCAATATTTCTTACTGTCCTCAGTCTCTCAACAGCACAGCTCCCAACTGTAAACAGGCTGTAAGAACCCAGCTGGCTCAGCAGAACTGGGATCCAGCAATTGCTATCTAGTATGCAAAAGCCAAAAATAGCTTTGGGGAACATAGCAGAAATAACCAGAATGGCTCTCAGACTGTACCATTCATCTATTGCACTATTGAAATCCAGAGATCCCAATGAGGAAATACTTCTAAGAAAAACCAAAAAGGAAAAAAATAATCTCAAGTTTGCAGGCACACATGCCTTCGGACTTTTTTCTGGCCTGAAAGAAGATCTGCTGTTTTGATTTCTGAATGTCAGGTACTGAAGTAACAACAGAGCACTCCAGTGTAACACAGTGCTCTTTTTATGCACTTACTAGCAGCACCCTTTTGTGCAACTTTCTTATTTTATGTAACCTGTGCAAGACTTGTCATTCAAATAGTCTGAGGAAAAGCATGATATTAGGTGAGGTGTGATTATATCATTTTACAGGCAACTAAAGCCTTAAGCAATAATAATTCAATAGACACCTAAAGTTTTCTTTCCCAACTCAATAGTGCAGTTGATTTATCCCACACAGAGTTTGTTTTGCCTTACTCTAACACTATGACCTACTTCAAAGGTTTTTTTGGTTTTGGTACAGGTTTTACAGCCACATAAAGCCTCACCAAATCAATCCTGCCCATTCTTAATTAAAACAAAACAAAACAATCTTATTTAAGGCTGCCTGTAATCACCCCAGAGGCAGAACCTTTACTGTGCCTCTACTGCCTTGGGCAGTGTTTGCATCCCATCCTAGGAACTAGTTTAAGACACAACAGCACCATCTACTGAGGTGAGCCTCTCTAAATCCTAGCATGCCTTGCCAAGTGAGTTAGTTTATGCTATAAGTAGTATAATTACGATGTTGTTAGTGAAAACTAGGAAATGTATTTCATCTTACCACGAAAACTGTTTATCTATGATTGTTGCTTTTTGGCCTGTTTAGTCTAGAGAAGAGAAGACTCAGAGAGGATTTCATCAATACATACAAACATTTCAGAAGCGGGTGCCAAGAGGATGGTGCCAGACTCTTTTCAGTGGTGCTCACCAACAGCATGAGGGGCAATGGCCATAAACTAAAATACAACAAGTTTTACCACAACATGAGGAAGAACTTTATCTTGAGGGTGGCAGACCACTGGAACAGGCTGCTCGGGGAGGTCACGGAGTCTTCCTCTTTGGAGATATTCAAAACCTATCTGTATGTGTTCCCATGTAACCTGGTCTAGGTGACCCTGCCTTGGCAGAGGGTTTGGACTAGATGATCTCCGGAGGTCTCTTCCGACCCTGACAACTCTATGATTCTCAAAGCTGAGAAAAACTCTGCTCCCATCTTATCACTCCAGGTTAAGAACAAAATTGGTTATTCATCATATAAATGGTATTTTGTAGGTAAGATGCTTAATTACTGCTGAACATATAAAGGCAAAGGGGAAAATCAGTGTAGCTTTTCCAACCTGGTAACGTATCTCCTACTGAGATATACAATAATTTAACCAAGTTTTCCACACAAGTAAATAATTAAGAAACCTCACTTTTTTTTCTGTGAAGATGGTGGTCTGAACCAGCGTCTTTGTTGACAATATTCAGGTGATGCAAGATAG
Source organism: Calyptomena viridis (assembly GCA_013390005.1). Classification (NCBI taxonomy): domain Eukaryota; kingdom Metazoa; phylum Chordata; class Aves; order Passeriformes; family Eurylaimidae; genus Calyptomena; species Calyptomena viridis. The sequence goes on along the minus strand of WEIV01025114.1, from coordinate 40,361 downwards.
TGAAGTGTCTGAGAAGTAGCAATCACATAGCATTCAGTCTTAGATAGTGCATTATCTTAATATTTTAAAGCATTTTTCATCACTGTTTAATAACTTACAATGCAATGTCTCTGTGATGTGTATCAAATGATCAGCCACAATTGTGGCCAGATGATCTTTCAGTATTCTTTTTTTTTTAATCTCATATATTATTTCTAGCCACCCAGCTTAATATGACTTGACATTGCCTTTGAGTCAGTGCCTAAAAATGTGCTCTGCCTGGCTGGCTGCCTGGACGATTTGCTTAAATCTGCTTTTAAGAAACACTGAAGACATTGAGATTCTGTCTCACTTAAACAAATAAATACAGTCTGCTTTGTAGAAAGCAGATACTGTGTACTTCCTCTTCCTTTTTTTGATGCTGTTTAATAGGGTCTGGAGACTGATTGAAGAGGAAAAAATAAAGAAAAAGTCCTGTAAGAGATTTTCAAGGAGAAAAAGCTAGATTCATGTCTACAGAAGGTTCTATGGAACTATCTCTGCTCCTTGCTTTTCTGAGGATTGATGCACAATATTAAACTGATACCTACTGATATATGATGTTCAGAGATACACTCTTTAATCAAACAGCTGAAAATGCATGAGCAGAAAGAGAACCTGGGCCAGGAATGTAATCTCTCTTGTATTTGCATTTCCAGATGCATTGCTTGCATTTGTCTGGGCCTTGGGTATGGTCAGCTACAAATATGATTCTTCTTTTCAACATTCAATCTGACCTCACTATCTTGCTTTCCTGCCTCCTACTTGTGGTTTTTAGCTTTGGATCTGAACTTTAAGGATGGATCAACGTTAATTAAGTAGCACAGCATAGCTAGAATGACGCTACGACATCTCTGTCATTTCATATATAGCCCTGGCTGCAGGGACAGTCAACAGTGCCCTGGGCTGTGTCAACAGGGACACAGCCAGGACATGGAAGAAAGGGATTCTATTCTTTCTCTCAGCACTAGTGAGAATTCATTTTCAATTATCTGTCTAATTTTGGGCCCCTGTATAAGACCCTGGCTCCAAGCCACAAGCTCACCCAGGTGTTTTTACTTTTAAAAATATACAAGGCTCCAAAATTTTGCCCACTCAATGTTTTGAGTTCTTTAATACCTTGAGATAGCGTAAAGAGAGAACACTGCGTATATTTTCCCAAGAGATAGTTTTAATTTAGGAAGAAAATTAGGATCCTGTCAAAAGTTTAGAAGGGCTAACATGCACCCAGGGTAGAACATTCCACAAAGCACTGATCCAGCACACACCAACCCACACAACTTAGCAAAATCGGTTTTCAGTTACCCAAAATATTAAGAAAAGAGTAAAGAAATAAAGAGATTAAGAGAAGAAACAGGAGTAAAGAAAGAAAGGAGATTAAGATAGCTATGACCAAAGAGTCTTGTGGCAGTCCAGCTCTCATGAGGTAGGTGGCAGGTCCCAAGAGAACGTGAGAAGATGGAGACGTGTTGCTGGCTTTGTGTGTTCTGGCATCCTGTGGCCACCCCTCCCAAGTGGGACTTCTGGATCACTGAGCACTCTGTGGCTCTGGGCCGGAGTGAGGGCTGATGTAGCCAGTCAGAGGTCACTGAGTCAAGTTCTTCAGTGATGCACGGTGAGAGGATGGAAGGCAATGATTGTAAACTGAAACATGAGAGCTTAGTGCCTCTTCACTCTTCATTTTTATATAGTGAATATAAAATTTTTATATAGATCATATATAGTAAATATGAGCACTGCCAACTTTTAGCTACCCACATACTCACCTGTGATAGTTTTAAGCTCCATGAAAACACCAAGTTTAAGCTTTAACAATCTAATCACAACAGGAAAACAAACTCACTCCATACTTCATTCAACATCATTGAACATATTAAGAGGAACAACAGCAACATCACTTTACCATTTTACATACCTAGAATTTTCCTGCAAGTTTTTTTGATGATGGACATTAAAATATTATGAGAGATTTTTATTAATAAGATCAAAGCTTGGGCTTTATAAGTACAGAAGAATCATTCTGGAAGATTTAATCTGGGGAAGCAAGGGTCGCTGAAGAAAGCTTTGCCACCTGGGAAAGAGGCATCTTTCCCAGGGATAGTCTTACATATTTTCTCCTCCTGCATTCCAGAGGGGCTGACTCCCTGGTACAAGAGAAGACAATTCTCACAGACATGTTTCAAGGCCCTCGCAGCAGGGGGCCAGGCAGACAATAATAATCCTGAAAAGAAACAGGGGGCATGTCTTTCCCAGCCCTGGTGCCTATTGCCTTAATGTTTGTGTTTTCAGCTTTTGGAAACAAATTTTCCTAAATACTTCCACTGTCTGTGTGTAATCTTTTTTTACGGGTTTACAATATGAAAAAGCCCTCTTAAACCATGTGTTGTTACAAATGTAAAATGAAACGGTTATATTTTGTTGCTCTTTGAGGAAAAACCTCCCAAATTTGAGGTGCAGCTGAGGAAAAAAAACCCCTTTCAGGCATCCAAACAGGTTGTGGAAGGTTGCTCTTGGGAGCAGGGAACACCTCTTCGTCCTCCATTTGTGCAGAGCCTAATGCAACAAACTCCTGCTCCATGACAAAGGCACTGCAGCAACATAAATCCAAGGGTAGGTATACTAGGCTTACACTAGTGTGTATTACAAATAATGGAATGTGTCCCTTGGCAATAAAACCTGCCTCAGATAACCATCAGGCCATGTATGTATATAATTATGCATATAAAACTAGATCCAAGTTGAATAGCTGCTTTAAAAATATCCTTCAAGGCTGCATTTTTAAAGTTCTTCAGTTTCACATGGTAAAAGCACTTAAGAATAATCTCTGCAGCTGTGTGGTTATCCAAGTCATTCCTATGTTCAACTGGATTTTTTTCCTAGCAGCACCTTGTTTGTACTACAGGCTGATTAAAACACTAAAAGACACCCATCAGGAAGGTGAGCATGAACGTTGCATGTAGGAGTGAGTTTTAGACCCTTTCAAAGTTTGGCTCAAAGATTTCTAAGACCAGAAATTTTGAGAAATCTCTTCATGTATGCTGGTTAATGTTAAAGTATGTTTTCCATTCCTGAAGGATCCTGCCAAATCTAAGGGAAGGGAGAAGGGGAAGATATAAAGTACTCATTGTTCCTGCAAAGTTTCCTTCTTGCTTTTTTTTTCATTTTATCATTTACAAAGAGTATTGTTTTACTTCAAAAGTATTATACAATAGGGAAGAGAACTTGGACCCTTAATTCAGCCAGTGAACTTTATCCAAGTTTTGTGCATATGAACAGTTCCTGTAACTTTAGTGTAACTTATTACAGGTGTAAATTGAGACATGATAAGACATTTTGTTAACTCAGATGTGTGTACATAATTCTCTTTGGTTATTTTTTTATCACTGCTGCAAAGCATTTGCTGCACTCATTCAAGCATACCGGAAGAAAGGTGCCAGCATTACTCAGTGATTTGTTCTGTTTGGATTGTAGTTACTACTCTTCTTATTTCTTCTCCTTCCTTCCTGTGTGCTTGGCATCTTGCGCAGGAAAAAGGGAGGAAGAAAAGACATAAAAATAGCAGTATCTTTGTGGTGGGTGAGTAATGGAAGTAATGGAAACAAGAACAGAAAGAAGCAGTTTGGTCTGAGAGCAGGAGTTCTTTCTCTCTTTTTTTATTATTTTAGTAAAAAGAAACATGCCTTTATTTTTTCTAGAAGGGATGAGACTCCATCCATTTTACATATGTGAGAGTCATGGTTAGGAGCTGAAAGGGAACTGGAGGAAGTTCTGACATTGCAGTTAGGGCTATAAAGAAGGACAACACCTAAGTCTGAACAATAGAACGACAGGGCCAAAATTAACTGGCAGGAGGAAAAAGACGAAGTGGAAGAACAGGCAAAAGCATCAACGTTATAGTAGAATGAAGGAAAGGGCAAAGCAAGTTCAACCTCCCTGACACAAAGATTTCACCAGAGGCACAAGGTCAGGTTATGTAGTTATGAAGTACTGGTGTCAGAGTGGCAGGATCAGTGCCCTGTCCCTACACCACCAGAAGTAAGATTCCCTCAATGCATGTCACTACATTCCGTGAGATATAAAGCAGGTACTAAAAAGCCATTGTCTTGTTTGTAATCACACACTATTACATTTGAATAAACATAACTGTCAGCAAAAATTAGATAGTGAGACAAGCATAAAATTGCATCTCTTCCACAACCACGGTCACAAAACAGAAGATGGGAAAAAACCATCTACAAAGAGATTTGCTAGGGGAAAATAAAGAATATATCTTTCCCTAGTAGAGGAAAAAACCCCTAAACAGTTACAGGGAGTAACTTCTCATTTAATCTTCTTTGATTTTCAGTATGAAATACATTTATCTTTACCTAGATACTGATATTTTTTGACTGTAGCAACTGGATTGGACACAGGCTATGAGGATGTTGCCGTTTAATGGGGACAGTAGAAGTGAATTAAAATAAATTCAATATTAAATTGTTTGAAACTTGTTTGAGTATAAAGATAGAGAGAATTGTATTAAAACAGAAAAATAAAAATATGTTATGTATTAAAAAAGCACCCTTACTAAAATAATATAAGAACCAAAGACAAAAAAAGAACAAAATTAAATCAAGTAGCCAGCACACAACAAAATAGTTCTCAATGAAATAACACAAGCCTTTCTGGCTTGAAGCAGAGACTTGCTTGCAAGCAGGTGTGAAGGGTATAGGAGGGGTTTCAGAGCTGACTCTTGGTGGCCAGAGGGGGTGTTGGAGGGAAGAGGGAGTTGGTGAAAACAGGGGCTCCCACAGGGACTTCCCAGGGAACAGAGAGAGGAAAGCTAGAGATAGAGAATGAAGGAGAGCAAATTGGAATTGATTCCACCCCCTTTGGGATTTG
>WEIV01025114.1:6711-35311 GCA_013390005.1 Calyptomena viridis | reverse complement strand
GGGAAGTCCCTTTGTCTTTTGCCATGTGCTGTGGTCTAAATTGGCGACTGCCCTCTCTCAACCTGGGCACCCTGTGCCACCCCCCACCAACACAGTGGCCCAGGCGACCACGGCCGCGGGACTCGTGCGGCCCCCTCGGCGCTCGGGAGAGCGAGCTGCCGCGAGCTATGGCGAGTGGAATGGAACAGCCCGTGTGAGGGACGGCAAGTGCAGGCGGTGGCAGCCAGCAGCGGCAGCAAGGCCAGCGTGGCACTGCCCACGCCACACCAGGGATGGGGCAGTGCCGGCTGCACAGGGATGGGACAATGAGCCATAAATAGGGTGCTGGGGAGCTGGGGCTCCGTCCTGTGTGACCAGTGGCAATGGGGCATCCCCATCCCTGCCACGGCAGCAGGATCGGGCCATGGCAGGACACCTGGGGGAGGGGGAAAGGACTCTTTCCCCCACTTCTCCGCAGCTGCTTGTAAACAAAGGAGAAAAAAGTTTTCTATAAAATAAAACCATAACAAAGGACTACAAAGGTTCCTTGCCTTGAGCAACAAGCAATGCAGGTCATGAATTTTAGCTCATGAATGGGATGCACTTTTTCTTAGATCTCAAAAGAGGGGCATGACTGTTCATGGAGAGAAATCAACATCTACTACTAGATTACGCCTACCTTACTGTTTGAGTGAGGCTATCAAGTTGTGTGAGACAGGGCAGATAAATATACCAACCCTGTGCCAAGGATTTCACATGTCTACTTCATCCTAAGCAAAGGAGGCTGTTTGGGAAGTTTTTATTGCCTTCAGTATTGCATGCAGATTTATACTTTTGAAACAAATAGTTTTCTGTCAGCTGTACATCCAAGTTCACTAAATGTGTGAGTGTGAGGAGCAGGGGGCAACTATTACAATGCACAATGAAAGGTAGAAGTCTTGAGATGTTTTAGATGGACTTCAGGTCATGAATCCTGCACTGATGCACAGATATATCTGGCTGGACCTGCAGGAACTACTCTAAATGGATCTCATTCCAGGAGGAGTTTGTTTGTTCAGATACACTCATATTGTGCCAAGACTGATGGCACAGTGACTAGGACCTCAACCACTTAATGGAAAATCATATATAGAAGTATTTCTTGTGCTCTAAACATATACCCAAAACCAGAAAAAGAAAACTAAACATTTTTTTAGAAGTTATTCTTTACCTGTTACATTTCATCCCAAAAAATATGGTGCACACATTTTCTTCAGCTCCCCAAAGTCAGAGGCTGGATGCAGCTGATCAGTCCACCAGCCAACTGTATCTGTGAGCCTTGCAGTAGGAGAAAAGATGGCACATTGCTCAGGAGCCAACAAGGGTGTGCTTTTCCTCACTGCAGCTCCCTACCCAGCTGGGGAAAGGGAGCTGCTCCCACGTCAGTCACACCTGCACAGTTGGGCAACCTCAGCTCAGTTTGCAGGGGGCTTTCACTGCTCAAAGTTCAGAAGGTGGGAGGGGTGGTGAGGAAAACACAGTTGTCACAATGATTTAAGTACAAAATTCCAAATTAAAGAAATATAGCCTTGTGAAACCAGTGGTTTTCTTCACACAACATCTGCAGTAATCAGCTATCTTCTTTCTTAAACCTGTAATAATTAAAGGTGACATAAGAATGACATAGGAATAACACATACTAAAAAAACCTAATAAATTCACGTTTATGTCTTTTTTTCCCTTTCAGAACACAATTCATACTGACCGTTTCTTTGCAATTGTCCCTGCTCCAGAGTTTGCCCAAAGCATTTTCTAAAATTAACACTGTTATTCAAAAAAATAAAATGTTTGAAGCATTTCCATGTTTATTAGACTTCTTCCAGATATTGTTTGACAGTATGAAGGATGGGATTAAGATCTCTAGGTACTCCTACTAAAGAAAAACAAAATAGCATTTGAGCTAACCTACTCTGCCAGAAACATACCTTGGGATCAAAATTAGCATTCACATTCTCTATTTTTAAACAGAAAGCCCTTTGTCCTCCACAGGTTAGCTGTTACCATTGTTTCCAGTTTTCAACTAATTTCTTAGAAAAGACAAAGAATTACACAGCATGATATAAATGTAAACAAATATTGTTTTAAAAGGCAGTGAGAAATAGTATGGTTGGCCTGATCAGCAGACATGCAATGAAGAAATCATTGACATTGGTACCTCTGCATTTCTGCATAAGAATGTAGGTCACAAGGTAAGACTGGGTATTAGTGTCCATAGCTATTCAAGTGGCATAGCTTACTCCACAGCTGCTATATTCAGGCCAAATACTTCATTTTCTAGACAGAATATCCACTGAAGAGAGAACAAGGATCTGTGGAACTCATGTTTAAGGAGAACCTAGGCCTTATACAGACCTGAAAAGAAAGTCAATTATTTATTATATTTTACCAAACACGGACAGGAACATGCGAGTTGAAGTTTCGCCAGGGGCTGCGGGGATATCCCTGCCAGGGCCCGGAGCCCCTCCCGCCTCGGGGCTCTCAGGGCAGTTCCTCACACATTCCCCTCACTCAGCCCTGTCTGTGGGGCAGCGTTGTGCCCTCCCTTGCCCAGGCTTTCCCCGGGGGTCTCTCCGTGGCTGAGGGGCTCAGCCGTGCCCTGCGGTGGGGCCGCTGGAGCAGCTGGAACAGCTGTGTCCGAGGGGGCCGCCCTGGACACTCCACACAGGGGCCGCTCTCCCCCTCACGCCAAAGCTCGGCCATGAAGCCGGCGCGTTCGCTCATGTGAAGTCACTTCACTGCAGGAGCCGCTGTCCTTGGAAATCCCCCGTTCCCAGGAGGTCCGGCCCGGCCCGAGCAGGCAGGGCGGGCTGCTTCGTGCTCGGTCCCTCCCAGCCACAACCGCTTTGCGATTGTGTGTCAAATGCCGTCTGTCTTGAACAGCAGTGCTCCTCCATCGCTGCTGTTAAAAGCTGCAGTACAACTGTGACGAAGTAAAGTCATGTCTCCCGAGTCTGGGATGAAATGCCAAACTGGGGGCTTTGAGCACCAGCATTGCAGGGCTCTAGATCTGAGAGCTGTGTGTTTAATCCGGATGTCTGTGGATACGCAGATGCCTTTCCTCTCTGAACAACAGTCTACGGCATTTTGATTGCGGGGAGGCGAGAGAAGAGAGGGGAAACGAGCACTACGAAAACACTAACTAATTTTAAGTGGCAAAGTGTCCAGATACTTACTAGAAAGCAATATATGAACCCTATAAAGCCGTTTATGCATACAAGTCAATGACAATTAAGCAACGAATGCCTCAACTGAAAAAATGAGCAACAGAAAAGGTTAGCATATTAGTCTTTTAGTCATTACATTAATTTAACTCGACTCCCAGGTTCAAAATATACTATTAATTTGTTTTGGTAGCTCTTATTTCATCAGCAGTTTTTCCCCAGAAGGGTACTAGTAGGGGTTCAAAACTATCACTACAATTTTGAAAGATGTCAAAAGCTTGGCAACAGCAGTAAGCCCCCATTCAGCATTCAGGATACCCCTCTTAGGATAAGTCCTTCTCCAGTGTTTGTATTAAGGTATTGCTCTGACCAACCTTACCTCATTAATTTAACTGATTTTTCTCCGAATGATTTTACGAAACTATTTGTACAAGCAAACATCATGTATGTGAAGCAATTCATCAGAGAAGAAAGAAAAATTAAGCATGCTCTAGAAATCTGGCATCTTAAGCTACTCATCCCCAGTTTGCCAGGAGCACCATAGAGTCCTGCAAGGGGAAGGCAGAAAGGAAATAAGTGAGTGAACACAATCTCACAGCACACATCAGCTTTTTGTATATAGATTAACCTTCAACTTAGGACATGAACATTTCTGAAAACTCTCTCAGGAAATTATCTTAAGTGATTTCTCATTCAAGTAGGATGAATAGAAATAAAGAATTTTGAAATCTCCATTTTTCTGGTCCTAAATTACTGCTGATTGTGGGGAAATTTGAATAGCTTCAAAGCCAAAAGAACAAGTTTTTCACATTGAACAGCATCGTGTGACTTCTAAATGTGGAAAAACAAATCACTTGAGGCAAAAAATTAGTGAAAAAATTACTGAAAAAATTAGTGTTTTAAAGGCCTGCAAATAAATGGAGACATAAAAGTTAGCCTTCTTCAAGTCCAAAATTCAGTAGTGAAGGAGATTGGAGAGCACTGTGTTCATTTTGAGCTTAAGAGATTTCCGTGTTAAGGAATTCGTAATAGTCACAGCTGAGGATAAACCTCTCTGCGTCTCCATGCCCATTTTTCCATTAATTTTCAGACTACTGTTTCGAGTTAGTGTCGCAAAATTTCATATTGTAACTCTGTAACTATACATTTTATAATGTCAAAGCCTCTGTCAGTTTGAGAATCTATTATTTGGTGTCCAAATGTGAACACACATGGCACTAGAAAAGGGATCTGTAAAAGTGGTTATGGTTGATTTACTTTTTAAATGTTCATTTAAAGAAGCACCTATACCTTGTAATAATGAAAATTACATACAATTCTATAGATATCACCTGGAAAAATTACGTACAGATTGCAGGACATTGATGAAAATGTGATACCATATGGAGACTATTTATGGACTACAGTCATAGGAATGATAATGTAGGAGAGAAGCCATTGCAATGAATTATTTTCCCTTTCACAGATATAGATAATAAAATAATGAAGTTTGCCTTCATTTACAGATTGAGAAGTGTTAAACTTTATTAGATGCTGTTGTTTCTCCTGTTAAAGGAAACTGAAATTTCACTTTGAACATTATTTTTAAAATAAAGTGGCACACGACAAGTCATTTCAGTACCTTACTTGTAAGATGCAAGTTGGCTTTTCTATATGATGGAAAAGACTTCATGAAGAAAAATAAATTATACTTTGATAATATGACTATAGCTCACCTTGGAGAAGTAACTCACTAAGTCAAGGGACTTACATGAGTCTCATTGACAGAGTTATCATCTAGTGAGAGTTTTCTTCTCTAACATCAGCAGAGCAAATTCATTTCAGGACCAGAGGACCATATTTGGTTCCTTTCAGACCTCATAACTGCAAAATAATCAAAACCAGATTTTTTTCCTGAATCCTGAACTTTTATACAAAATAGTGTGTGCTTAAATTCATTGCATAAGTTTTAAATGTAGAACCACCCATTAGGGCTGTCCATATATCCTGTCATTTTGCTCAGTATCCAGTTCCCAGAGGTTTTAGAGATTTAAGAGAAGAAACAGAACACACAAAGTGTTACCCAAGCATACTCTTATTCACAAGGAAATCTTGTTCTAATTCTCAACAATATGTACATTTATACTGTGGTAGCACTGGACATCTTCTGAAAATAAAATCCCTCTCCAAAACAATTTCTAGAGACACAGAGTCATCTAAACTAAGAATTTCCAGGGCTGAATGTAGCCCATTCTACCCAGGTCCAGACCGTAGGACATCTGTCAGAGAGGAAAAGAAAAGGTGAAGAGACTGAATAATTATGGGTGGTGAGATTAAAGAAATGCCTTTGAAGAAAGATGGAGACAATTTGGATGAATACTTGAAGAGGTAAAGTGCATGTGGCAGCAGACACCAACTGATGGCATTGTAGAACTGAGTGACACTTCTCAAAATTTATTTAAATCTTCCTAGTGATTAGAAGTGAAATTAAAATTCTTTCCAAGCATGTTATAGCTTAAGACTTCCCTGAAAAATATACTCATCAGCAGACATAACTGAGAAAGGCCTGTGAAACACTGGCAGGAGATGGGTCTGAATTACCTCTGTGAAACATTGGCTTTATGGGACACATAGGCAGTCACAAGCTGCCTGATAGTAGGGTTTGACAAGACACAGGCTGTTGGTAGGTGAGCAAAGAAACAGATTTGAACTGATTCAGGGTATGAGGAAGTGCACAGAGGCCATGCATCACACATCAAATCAATTAAAATGCTAGGTTATGTCATAGTGTTTGCTCAGAGAATAAATAAGGCCAGGATAAGCACATGTTCTCCTGCATGAGCTCTCATGGCCAGTGGTACCCAAGCAAACCAGGCTGACAACTTCTAGATGTAAATCAAAAATCTGTAATCATCTTTGTGAATAAAAAGTAGCAAGTCCTCCACTGTGTAAAATGGTCCTGACTCTCCCATAGTAAGAAACCCCTCATCTACCAATAGCAAGTACTAGCAAAACAAAACAAGGGCTCAGAACAAGCACAGGTTATCTTTTCCTCAGATTCTGCTTTAATGGCAGTGTCTAAATACCAATCTTTTATGTTACAAATGTACCAACAACCCAGTAATGCACCAGCATATCAGAGTTAGTTTCCTGCAGACAATTTATGAAATATAGTTTGTAGTTTCTGTTCCACCAAAATGCTTATGCCAAAAAATCCACAAGAATCAAGAAGAAAGGCAAATAGCAGCTTTTTCAGACTTTCTACCATATTGCTATAGACATCTTGCTCTATTTACATTACCTCACACTAAATATTCTGGTCATACATTTCAATTAGCAAATCACAATTCAAGAAAGCTATCTGCTTTGTGACAATTTAAATATTTAAAGCAACCAGCCTCCATAGACATAAACATTGAAAGCTATGTAAATGTAGGGGGAACCTAAAGCATATGAAAAGTTGCAGACAAAGCAATAGGCTTATTTATCAATGCAAAGAAATTCTCAAGTATCCTCAAGCTGTAACCCTAACAAAAGCATATCTTGGAGACTGTTCTCATAATTCCACTTCCTTCTTCCCCCCTTCCCCAAAACAGAGGGGAAAAATTAATCATACATTTTCCTTGTTGAAGAGTCCCATAGACAGATAAAACATTACATGGTACTTTTAGTTAAATATTGCTAGAGCTGCAACAACACATTCCCAAATAGTCCCAGTTATTTTTCCAACTGGAAGAGATTTTTCTTGCTCTGAGGTAGTTTAAAAAGGATTTTTTTTCTTCCATTAGCACTATGTGCAATCAAGCCAACACAAGAAGCCCAAACAGTAAGTTTTCATCTACCAGCATGGGAACATGAGAGAAAATGGACATTTAACACTAATACCAGATAATAGGGCTGTTACATGAAATTCAGTAAGCTCAGTGGGGAGTTTTTCATGTATGGTCCCTTCAAACCATTAATTAGCAGAGGAACTGCGCAGAATGTGCACACCCCCTGCGTTCTTCCTTTTATTGGAAGGAAGCGGCAGAGATGATTTCTGTTCTAATATACTAAGATCAGCATAATTTGAGACAAGTACCAAAACTCATTTGTTGACAACCTGCTGAACCCTTGGGCTGATTCTTGGGCCCACCTTTGATGTCTGTGGGGAGCTACAGAACACAGAATAAAGAAAATTATGACCTTGCTATTATGTGGGTATCTCTGAATAATTTTCATGAGTTCTCAGATGACATACAAATGAGAAACATGTACTTTAAACACCCTTGATGAGCCAGTCAGTCCTGATGGCTGATGGGCTGTATGGAGCACAGTTGAAGTCAATAAGCCCTGTCAGGAGCCAGTAGCTGCACTTTCATGCAACAGCATTGGACCCACATTGTACTTTTTATGGCTATATCATGACATGCAAGATGCCATTCAACGGTGCTACAGAAATGTAATAAAATCCCACCTTGGCTATGTTAAGCATTTCTTTCCTCAGAAGTTCCTGTTGGCTAATCCCCCCAGCTACACCTTGGACAGGATCATCAAAAGTGACCATCAACCTTCTCCTAGCTTTAACCAATCTGACAGACCTGTCCAGCCATAAGGTGTACTGTTTCTCAGGTAGAAGATGGATACTAGAAAAAATACTTCTTTTTAAATGTGAAATTTCAGCCATCACATTACATGAAATTGCATAGAATAACTTACTACTGAGGGAATTACTGTGGGAAAAGCGAACAAAGAGAATTTGTAAACCAATACTATTAAATGTCTGATTCCATGGAAGCTCTCATATTCACTTAATTATATCTCCTCTTTCCCAAATTTTCCCTTTTCCAGATATTACTATGAATATTTATGATTCAATAAATTTAGGATTTTATTTTGATAGTATCATTATGATTGAGTTTATCAGCCACAAGTGACTATCATAGTCTATCAGCCTACTTCAAATGCTGCATAAGGCACTACAAAGTGAATGCTAAGCAGAAAACATAGACCCTTTCACTCTTATTACACATGTTAAAGAAAGACAAAAACCCAACATATATATTACACAACAAAACTCAAATTGGAGGGTATTTTCCCTAAAGAAGTAAGCAATAGGTTGTTAACCCATACTTGCTCTTTTCAGAATTACCTGTCCTTTCATCCATCCCTTAAGACAGTGTGGGACAGGGATGTGTTAATACACATAATATTGACTACATGTTTTGGTTCACATGAGGAATTAACACTTGATCTAAATATAGGAGATTTAGTTCAATCAAAACTGGAAAAAAAATCAAATATTCAACAAAAGCATGGAACCTGATGTTGAGGTCAAGAATTTGTTATGTCCTCAGCCCACAGCTATTTTTTTTTCAGTGTATCTTACAGTCATTCTAGTTTTTCACTTTTTAATATCAAATTACGTATAACAGAACAGTGGCGGAGGATTGTTTAAGGCAGACAGTAGTCTTCCAACTGAAACTTCTCAATCTTCCCTTTTTCCTTCAGATACTGACCACACTCCCAGAAGACACCAAAAAATATCAACACTGTTTATAAGGGTTGCAAGAAGTTTTGAAAAAATCTGTCAAAGTATATTAAAAGTGCAACATTTCCAAAAAAGCCCCAGCTGAGTAACAGTAACCTAGGCATTAACAACCTATTGAACTTTAAACTCTTAACATGATCACTTTATTGAACTGTTGGACTCAAAAAAATCAAAAGCAAAAGGTAAGGATAGGATTAGGCAAAACTCTAAGTCAAGTGCCAACTCATATCTGTGACATGCACTTTTATGACCTGACAAAATTTTAGTGAGTTGTCAGTGCAGTGAAGGTCTGTGGACATCCTGACCAAGAAATTACCCCTTTGCAGAATTTCATGACGGAGTTATAGCACAGCATGGGAATCTCAGACCCTCAGTAGTAAAATGGAGGAGAAAAAAAGCCTTCCTGATAGCTAAGAAATAGAGACACACCAATTCCAGACAGCTGCTCTGGAGAATGAAACATCTCTTTTATGACTACAGGATGCACGACTACATGGCTACAGCTGCTTAGCTGTCATGGTTCTAGACCAAACAGATATTAGTGACAGCAACAGGAGAGTAGAAAATATGTATCCACCCATCTTTTTCACTGACAATTTGATTTTTAACTGATCATCACTACTTAAGGTAGGTTCTGCATGGTCCCATTAACCAATTCCATGTGGGTCTTGCCAGAATCCTGAAGATGCACCTCCTCAAATCAGTCTTTTCCAGACGACCCCAGCAAGTCCCAGCAAGTGTTAATCTAAAGAAAAATTCTATGTTCTGCTACCCTTGAAATACCACACAGTTCACAGTGACTTGTAACACCTGTCTTGCAAGGTATCTGCACTTCTGCTGTTGGTGGCAGATCATCATTAGTTTTAGACGCACCACATCCTGGTACTTTTAAAGATAAATCCATTCAATATCAAGAGCTCCACCTAAAACTGAATTCAGGAACCAGGAGGATCCAACAGAAACCTAATTCTGAGCAGGGGCAGCAGAAGAGAAAAAGGTAGCATTCATTTTGTTTGTATTCATGAGATGGGAGTAGACAAGCTGTTTTTGCCATGACTTTGCAAAAAAAAGCACTGGCTGTTCACACAGTGATTCAGGAAGCACACTTAGAATCCTTCCATTTAATCATACAAATCAAAGCAGACTGACAAGAATTCCAAATTTAAGTAAGCAATAAAATTTACGCTTCCCTACTCATCACAGGCTCTGAAAAAAACTAATGTTTTATGTTTCATACAACCATATTTCCTCAGGCCAAGAAAAACACTAGAGCAGTATCTTAACCATGCATATCGGGAGTCACCTGAACAAGGATTGTAAAGGATAACCTGGCTGGAAAACTGGTCAGGGTAGACACAGGTGCATAACAGCAGTTATTCATATCAATCACAGATTTATATGTGTAACTCCTTCACTTGGCAACAAGGAGATAGATCTTACAGATTACAATACATAAAAATTCACTTTTAGTTTCCTTTTGAAGAGACTATGTGGAGCACATTCTGCATTAGAGAAAGACAGAGATGATAAGAATTAAGCAAGTGACTGTGACCATGGGAGGTGAAGTAAGAAAACAAAAGAGGAAGAGTAAGAAGGTAAAGACAAACAGAAAACAGGAATTGGAAGAGCAGTTTGTAGAAAGAAACAAACATACATATACAATTGGAATTGCATTAAAAAAAAAAAAGTGAAAGAAATACTTTGAATCTAAATAATTCTCTTTGGGGTTTTATCCTCCTTTCATGGGTTATTCAAAAGCTGTGAGTATGCAAAGGAACTGCTAGTTACAACCACAACAGGAAATGTTTTCTTGAGAATTTTGGTATTTCTATTTCTTATTCTGCCCTAACAAAGCAGGGCTCGAATGACTTTTTTGAAATGCAATTATCCTGTAAAATATTTTGATGTGAACTAAAGTCTATAAAAGAAACATTTTACTACCTGATTAGCTTTCAAGTTGCAGAATAGGCTTTTCTTATGTTCTTCAACTCTTCTTTATATAGAAATTGTAAAACCTTGCTAATTTACCTGAAACCTTGTCAGGCATGCAAGTGTTTTAAACATTCCCGAGTGGGAGACAAGGTACATGAAACTGAATATGCTGTCTGTGTTTGAAAAGCCTGATTTAGAAAGTGGAGAAGCATTTAAACGTTTTGAATATGTTGACAACTAGGACCCCAGTTTTCAGTTTTTCCACAACAGCAAGGTTTCAAACAGTGAGACACAGAGCTTCTCCCTTTCGTAGACTTAAATCCCCACTGGTACATTCCAAACTTTATCCTGTGTTTACCAGGACTGTTGGGCTGCCTGTTTGAGAATTCTGATTTCCAAGACTGTAGAAATCATAAATAGAAGTTCTGCTGTATTTAGCATGCGTACTTAAGTAAATAATACAATCAGTACATTAGAGCTTTAATCAGTTCTGTTCCAGCTGTGTCTGCTGTTATACTGTTTTACTAAAACACTGAATGTTGAGCAATGTTACAAGATACACAAAATACTTCAGAAAATAAATATTCATTAAAAAATGCACTGTTGCATCTAAGATTATTATAACATTTTAAAGTTTCTTTTACTTACTAAAAATAACTCCCCCAAAAGACCAAAACAACATTAACAAATGCTTATTAATTTAACTGAAAACTACAAGATAAAACTAAAATTTCTAGATGAGTTATTAACAGCGTAAATAAAAAATCTTTTTGATCTAAAAATGTTTCTTTTGCAAAAATTGAAAGAACTCAGGTGTTCCCAAACCTTACTATATCATGAAATTTATGTTCCAGCCACAAAAGAAAAACAAATATCAGTAATGCACAAACCAGAGCAATAGAAGCTTGCTTCCAGCACAAACATTGTCAAAACTGCAGCTTTAGAATCAGACATGTTCTTTATTACTGTTATCAGTTTGGATGCTACACTAAAATGAGGGTGGGGTTTGTGGGTTTTTTAAAAACTAAATGTTAAATTTAGGCTTAGAATAATTCTTGAGCAGAAGAGAAATGACACGAATAGCAGTTCAGATCTCTTACAGCTAAAGTAGAACCCTACTTCTGTGGATGCTGACAATCAGCATGGACTCATGACAGGGTGGAGCGGTGGGAATGTTTTGAACACTGCTTGTCTACTAGGAGCACAAGTGTGTGTTTCAATTAATGTAGCACTCACTTCACCATTATCAGAAACATCTGTCCTAAGATCAGTTGGCAGTTGGTAGAAATTGATAGAAATTCAGACCCTACCAGCAGTTACACCATTTGTTTGTGTTTTATTTCCATAAGAAAATAAACCTGCAGTTGAATTTTGTTCCAAGTTTAACAGAGAATTTTAATTTTAGAGACAAATTTAAACAACTTTAATATCACTTTCCCTTTGGAACAATATGTGCCAGTATTTCTGCAGTATATATGTATAGGCATATGCAAAAATATGTTCATTTGGTAAAGTGGATGAAAAGTTGCTCTTAGTTTGCTTTTTCCTATGTCTTTCTACACAGACACACACACATATATATATATATGTGTTTATATGTGGTACTGCATTTCATTATATCCACTGACTGTTTTCCACAGGATGCTCACCAGACCAGAGACGTGTAAACAGTATTCCTTTACAGAATAGTTATTCAAATTTTTGTCTTTTTCTTGCTGTTCAATGTACTGCCATAAGCATATTTACTGTAAGGTATGATTATTTAATTTTTTTTCCCATAACAAGATAGAATATTACTACTAGAACAATAGAAGTAGAACTAGAACTAATACTATTACTAGAACATAAGTGCCTAATGAAAATTAGTTTGTCTCAGTGCTCATATTGTCACTGTACTTCATACAGTATAGTAATTCGAAGTCTAGTAAACTATGTCGTGGACATATGAAACATTATCACTTAAATTTTTCGAGACTTCTCTTGATTCAATTGCAATGTTCGTAGCAACCAAGTTGGGATTTTTTTACCCTCTCTAGATGAGCAATAGACTATTTAATATGAAGGTGGACTCCTATTATTTCTTCAAAGTATGAAGGTGCTAAACTTTAAGAAAGCAGAAGGTATAACTCCCTTTTTATTTGACATTGTCTAGTCTTCATCAAGGAACTTTTAGCTCATTTTCCCACCCCCAGGTCCTCTTGAGACAGATTTCCAAAATGGAAAATTTTAGTTCAAACTATTAAAGCTTAGCAAAAAAATCTCCTAAAACTTAAGGAAAAAATTTACAGTGGGAAATACTGAGCACTATGGATTATGTTATCACCTAGGCTAATGGCACTTATATAACACAACCTTTCAAACACTCAAAGTTACACATGTAAATGATTTAACAAGCTTGCCAATGAATTACATGACTTTTTCATGGTTTTGATGAGCAGAGTACACAGCTGCCAAAAGGCTGAAAAGCAACCTGAAAAAAGGAGTTTGCTGCCAAATTGTTTCAGCAGTACTGATGAGATCCAGTTTTGAGGATGGATTGAGGATTCTCACCATCTTCATCTTAGGCTGTTTGGGCGCAACACCAGAACCTTTTTAGATCATTGCAGATTTGCAGCATCTTTTTCCATTATCATACAACAGAATTTCTGGCTATATTAATTCAGTAACTACAAACTCCAAATGTATTGGCTTATAGAAGAGCCCATTCTGATGTGGATGAAACAGGAAACTGATTCGAACCACATTTTTAACTGTTCAGCATTTCTTCTCCAAAATATTCATTACTCTCCATATGTGCATATAAAAAAAAAGTTGCCGGCCCAGTTCCCACAGCTGAGCTTACCAAACATACATATGAATATGTGGGTGGGCATTGCAGACATGAGTGGGACTTCATAGTGGAAGGTAAAAGAATCAATTCCAGGACAATTTACAATTACTGTAGATATTGCCTGGTGTTTGCCTGTAACCAAGGGCTGGTGCTACATATCTGCATGAAAGGGAGTAAGTTTAAATGTTTTATAGCAGCAGTAAATTAATGGTTAGTAAAATCGTCTTTATGAAATATACATAAAATAGCAGGTGCTTTCCACACAAATTGTCCAAGTTTAGTGAGTTTCCAACTGAGTGATATTTGCTTGAGTCTATTTGCATGATTGGGAATATACAGAGAATATCTTCAAAAGAATAATACGCATTTCTGTGAAATAGAAAAACATGTTTTCTGAATATGAGGCAAGGTATATGCTAGAAAAGTGTGCCAGAAGAGTCAGTTCTAAGATCTAAAATAGAGGAATATGAGGGACTCGACATTAGCTATGTTATCATCATGCCTCGGAAGCAAACACACCCCAGAGCCTTGGAAAGAAATACACAGTGAAAAAGCCTATGGCAAGGAAAGTCAACAGATTGCTCAGTCCACTTCATGTTTTTAATTGACTTCTTTACATGTAAAATCTCCTATAATCCCAAGTCATGTACTCACATATGCCATATGTTCAGACATCCAAAACCATTTCTGTGCCAAAGACCCACAACAACGTGTTAAGTCCTGCAATATGGTCCCAAAGGCAGGCACCTCTTCCAAAAATGTTGGGGGGGATAGGGCACCCACCATCAGATGGAGGACTTGAGCTCTTTGAGCTCAAAACAGGGAACTTCAACGCCTGTTTTCACAAAAAGAAAGCTCAGACCATCAGGTCATAGATAGAACTTCATATATCCTCTTGTGGCTGTGACAGCGTATGTTAGAAAATCCAAGACACTCAGAATCAGGGTGCCTGGAAGAGAGAGGGAGCCTGAATATGAAAGCACAATGTCAGATTTAGGTTGAGGACAGTCAGGAGGAGGCATCACTCAGGCATCTCTGCAGAGTCAACAACCCCGTTGTCTTACACGTAGCCAGAGGAGCTGGCATGCTGTCCACACCCAATCTTCTGTGATGTAGGTGTTTTTAAAGATTGAGACAAAAGCCACTGTTGCTCTTGGATAAGACTTTTGTTGGATTGCATCCCATTGTGTTAAGCTGAGAAGGCAACACCATCCATGTGCCAAGTGCAGGGTCATCACAATGGCCTTTTGCCAAGGATGGGTTGTTACAGATTCACAAGAGAGCTTTAACAGGGATAAATAATAAAAAAAGACAGATGGAAACTTGCTGATCTAATCTTTACACTCTTGGGGTAATAGCCTCTCAAAACACAGATACAACCAAGTCTGTAACTCCTAACCTGCTTTCTTTTGGAGGTAGCTGGATTTAGTGACACCTGCTGCAGGCTTGAAAACTCTTCTTATCCTGTCTATGAAGCTGCTTTATCCAGTACTGAAATAATTAGGGTGCAGTTCATCAAGCAAGTTTAGAGTACTTTTAAAAGTATGCTGGTATTTCAATGCAGTAGTACAAAACAACTAAATGGGACTTCATGGTGAAGAAAAGCAATTTGCAACTTTAAGTCTAGACTGGCTACTAATATCCATAATACGAGGTATTCTAAAATCATTTTAAAGCATTAAATCTTGCATTTTTGATGTGGCAAGCCACTACACATAAGATGTCATGTGCGAGATTCTGTTGAAGGAAACAAAATCCATTATTTGACATTTTTGCTAGTCATTTTTGCTAGACATTTTTGGGTGTAGCAGAACATGACAGAACTCCCCTCTCCTCTTCCTATGGAAGAAGCATGAAATGCTAACTTTAGACTTCATTACCAATGAATTATCTTTCCAGTTATCTTCAACAGAATGGAGGGAGATATAGATATGTCACCAGTACCAGACTTAATATTAAAAACCTTAAGTGTGAACACAAAAACATTCGGTATCAGTGAGAAAACCCCTATCCTTGGAGTCACACAAGGAGGCACCACCAGAGAGCAGTGAGGAGTCTTCCCACCTCCCATATTGTAGCTGTCCCAGGATACAGGCATCTTAACCTACTGACACGCATTAACTACCAGCAAACATTCAAAAATATTAGTAATGCCTTCTGTCAAGAGTTATTAAATCAGACCTGGGGCCTTTCTCATGAGCATACTGACCCCCTGCCAAGCAGGGAGCTTTTCACAGGGTGTCACACTGAGAGCATCTAATGCAAAAAGGTGGGATTGTGGACCTAAACCATTTACAATGGCTCAGCTGAGCCTTTTGATGGAGTAAGGGATGTAAGCACACATGAAACGAAGTCCATATGCTTAAACTAAAAAATCCATTCCATTCTTTATTTTACAATCAGGTTGTATTTTATGGACTTATAAATACAGAATAGACTATTCATACATCTAAATAACTATTGTAAAATCTGAGCAGCTTATTGTTTTTGTAAACCTAACCACTAATCTAAGCCATGAAAAATAAAACTGAAAGCTTTCTAAAAAAGGAACCTCATTCTTACACCAAGAGAAAAGATAAAAAACCAAAATTTCTTGAATGAAATGGGCTTTCCTGGTCAAGGGAAAGTAGTGTCATGCAAAGAGAAACCATGATTCTTAGCCAAGTTTGCCACCTGAACTTCTGTGAGGCTTCTAAGCCCTGAGGTCCCCCCCTCTACTTAGCCCACTCTAAGGGTAACAACCATTGGACACAAATAATTCCTGTGACCCCCTTCTCTCTGTGTCTTTATGGGAAAGATAATTTATGACCAGTAGCCATGACAAATTCAAGAACTTGCACCCTTGGAAAATGTCTGTTCTGTGGTTAACCCTAAAGCCTTGGGAAAAGAGGAAGGCGGATACTCTTGGTAATGCAAGTGCTAATGAACAAGAGGCTTGTTTGAAAGACAACAAACCACTCTGTACATGTACGGTTTATTCAGTATAGCACATACCTCCTGTTCAAGGTGGAAAGAAAATTCTGTTCTTTTTCTGTTAACTTGTGCAGCAACACCATCACAATAAATAAACACCTCCTGTATTTAAATTGACAAAAGCTACGTCAACTGTCTGTCCTCTCTAGTATTCCAAAACTTCAGAAAAAAAAATAAGTCTTAAAGGTGTGCTAGTCCTACAATTAATACAGGATCCTGTTATGTTGGAAACAGCACTAACAGCTTCTATAGATCATAAAGTTACCGCACTGAGGCCTGCTCAGAATCCTTTGAAAGTCATGAGAAAAACCAGCAGAGGAATCTGGTACAGATGGTAATTATTTGCAGTAGCATAAGGATAGAAAATTCCCTGAAATGACAACATAGCAGTTTCCTCAGTAAAATTCAGTTACCAAAACTTAATATATATTATGCAAAGTGAAACTACAATGTTAAATATCTGAATTTTAGAGAAGGAATTTGTAAACTTTTCTAAACTCCTGAAATTCAAACCTTAGCCTGAAAGGTTTCCAAGAGCTCTGTCCATTTAAGTTCTCTCTCTATTAAACCCACACATTATATATTCTAAACTCTACTGTTGCATTACAATGAAGCTACTGCACACTAGTGGCTTGGAAGAACATCACCACATCTCTGTCATTCTACTTTTCCCAGGAGAGATGGAGCTTACCTCCATTATGGTCATACCACTTCCTAGATTCCACAGCTAACAACAGCTGGACTCTTCTGACAGTATCTGGAAGGCTGATGGTGAGGATACTGCCAAGACATAGGGACTGTTAAAACCAGAAGAGGCTGGAATTCAAAACAAAGTTAAATGTTCAGGAAGGAGAGGTGATTAAGTAAAAAGGAAAGATTTAGGGAAGAAAAAAAAGCAGGAAAAAAAGGTCAAAGGCAAAAGAGAAGGGAAGAGAAGAGAAAAGCAAGGAAGACATTAAAACACTCTAATATCTGAGCCACTGGTGACTGTTTTAGTGAGGGAGAGCAATAACACATCACCCCTTTCTTCTAAAATTCAGACTCTACTTACCAGTGTGAGCTGAAGAAAATCCTTAGGAAAATACGAAGAAGGTTGCAGTGCACATGCCACTCACAAGAACTTTTAAAAAACCAAACCTAACGAAATTTGGGACTGCAGGTCATCAGCCTAGACTTTTCCAAGAGTCAAAAGTCACTCAAAAAAACTGTATGGTTTAAAACTGTACTACTTTGCTTAACAGCAACAAAGAAGCATTTACTACATGAGATAACAGCAGAGGCCTTGTAACTAAACTATCCAGACAGCCAGGGTCTTTCCACCTCCCACTGCTGTTCGTTTCAGAACCTTGCAACATTCCTAGCTGCAAACTGTAACAGTGATGGATAGTAATGCAGCTGATACAGAAAATCAGAGTGCACAGTTTGCCTCATTTCATCATTTCTCAGATATTTAGTATGGCTTTTCCCTCCTTCCCTTACAATTCACAGAAAGGCAGATGGATGTGTTTTTCTATGTTTTGATGGAAGAAAAGGACTGTCAGCTGTTTGCCTTTATACAATAGTTGTTTCAAGAGCTTTTCAACAAAGAGAGAAAAAAATTGCAAAAAAGCAAAGGGAAGCAATCTCCCCAAAAATCAAACCACTGCAATATTTCCAAGCCAGAAGGCAAATCTATTCAGGCCACTTAAATGATGGCACAGATTTCACTCTTACCAGTGGATCCTTTGACATACAGGTCAATCTTTCAGTGATGAGGTGATTGGTAATACTATTTATTGATCAAAAGTTTAGATGCTAACCTCTCAACACTAGTAGGTTCTCTTTTGATTTTGCTGTGTAAGGAAGATCATTGCTTCTTTTGGCATTACTAAATGAGGTTTTGGAATGAAGAATGCAAAATGGACATTTTCTTAATCAGAAACATACTGCAGTAACTGCATTACTATTTGGTGTTTTTAAGCAGTCTACTTAGTGACAAAGCAATAACCCATTTGTTGCTCATCTGCCTTGGAACTCAATGGAGCTCTGGTGTGGGTGTTGTCCCATACTGAAAAAAGCAATATGCAGCAGGAGAGGAAAGGCCAGAGGCTTTACATCTGTCGTAAGCCAAGTCCACACTTGATTAAGACCTATTCTTCTCTTTAAAGATGAATGTACATATGAATCCCAGAATTTTTATGGAAACATTTATATTTTGAGAACTGCAGAGCAAACATAGGCCAATTGTAGGGATTTTACTGTGTTTGCCTTCTGTAGAAATGTGAAATCTCAATCATTTGTCTTTTACAAGAGCTTTTGCAACGTGCACATGTGCCTTGCTGAATTAGCAGTGGTACCGTCTGGAAAACACATCCAATTAAATTGATGTAGGGAAAGAAAAAAGACAGACCATTGTCTATTGTTCCAGGAAAAAAAATTAGTGTATCCAAGAAATAAGAGCCAATGGATGCAGCTCTTAATAAAGCACAGGGAAAGGATAAAAAGGAGCATCCTTCCATGTCGTGCTGCCAGAGCAGGACATGGAGCAGCGTGAAAACATCTGAGGAAGTCCTTGAGGAGCTAGGGGAATTACCTGATGGGAGCCAAGGGAGGAAGACTGGAGGAGGCCGCTGGAAGTTCTCATCTGCAAGCGCAGCATCTGGCAGGCCCACATTCAAAGTCCATCTGATGGATGGATATCCTGTTTCAGCCCCAGGGAACAGATGGAAACCCCTCAGGAGATGAGAAGAATCACCAACCTCTGAATGTGCCTTAGGTTATTAGGCCTTTTCAACTGGGTAGCAGTGGCCAGACCAAGGGAATGCCTTCTTGAATATTCCTTTTTGGATGTTCCTTCCTGAGAAGCACTGCAGAGCTTCATCCCCTATAGAGCCATGGGCAGCAGTTGTAAGAAATGGGGTACAGAAAGGTTGTCAGGGGTCTTAGTGCTTTGTAGCACCCACTGGTTTCCCACTATGCAGAGGAAGGATTATTGCCCCCAAGGTTGATCAGGACAGGGGCATTTGGCCACTCTCAAAAGGTCCTGAGGTTTTTTCAGGCAGAGGGAGAATAGGGCTTGAGCATCTCCTGGGAGGCATGACTAGCAGACTGTGGGATGAGGAGGCAGGTCTTGCTCACATGCTTGGGGAATAGCTGATCACTGTCCCTGGGGTCAGGAAGGAATTTTCCCCTGGGACAGACTGGCACTAGACCTCGAGGATTTTTTGCCTTTTTCTGCAGCATGGAGCATGACCACTTGTCTGGGCTCCTCTGGTCCATTTTGGCTACATTACTATCTGATGCTCATGTACCACAAAAACAGCCTCTTCTGCCCTGCAGCTACAGGGAGGGAGGCTTTTTTCCCCTCCCATGGTGGACTAATAAGTGTCTCCAGCATCTTTTTGCCATCCTCTGCAGCACTGAGCATGGCCCCTTGCTGGGGCTTCTTTGGACCATTTTGACTAAGTGCTTGCTGCTCGTGCTCCATCATGGTCCACATCTGGGCTGAGGAAGCTTTCTAAACTCCCAGGGCTTGCTGCTTTTCGCCTGTAACACTGAACCCAGAGAAGAGCAGAGTTATGCTATGTTATGCCTAGAATTCTGCATGACAAGCTATGACCTAGGAAGGCCACATTCAGGTGACCAGCTCTCTGCAGTGTGGGTCCCAGACCCATGCAGGAGACAGATCACATTTTTCCTGCAAGAAATCAGATAAATAGCCATAGGGTAGGCACTTTAAATCACACTCAGGATCCTTTGTTATTCATGTTATAAATACAGAAAGAAAAAGAGTTGTCTTCTATTCAACTTCCCACTAAAAGAAAAAAATTCCTCTACAAAGAAACTTCTCTCATTAAACAATATGGCATTTTATCTCATTTTAGTTTGTATATTTTCACAAAAGTATATAAAGTCATTAGTTGTATAAAGTTTGGATCAGCAGGTTTGATGAGAAGAGGTCAAAGCATCCTTCAGCCATATAATCTCTTTCTTCAAATTTGAATTTTTATTTAAAATTCTCCAAGCCTTCTATCCTCAGTACTTATGTAAACAGAACATATGCTGAGACCAGAAAGTTCAGAAAAGAAGAAAGAATTATTTGGTGGACAAACATTTTTTCCCCCTTTTCCCACTGGGATTGTTATCATGGTACACGTCTTGTTACTCTGAAAACACCAGTACATCAAGAGCTGAAAAGGTACTTCTGAGAAAGAAAGGAAGAATGAGGTTCATTCTTTAAACACATTCAGGTTCTCTAGTATGTATGCATAATAGGTTTGTGTTATCTGGGAAATAATCATAAAACAATTTATCAACCTACCTGTTAATCTGTTTTCTCCCAAATATACCACCCATTTAATTTCCTTAACCTTAAAAGAATGCTTTGCTTTTAAGAGTAAACAAAGTTAAGTGTTCCTACTGAAATACAATACTAGTTAGCTGTAATTTCTGAAAATGACAATGATTTGAAGAAAAAAAATGTACTAAAATCTCTAAAGGAAGACCATGCATTTCAGCTGACTGCTGTGAAAATTTAAACTAGCTTTTCAAGAAGGCTGTTTTATTTTACTGCACAGGTGAAACAAAACCTAGACCTTGTGTTAGGAAAGGATGAACAAGAGGATTGAAAGTTGCGCTAGCTGAGTTTTAATCACTACAAATGGACAATAAAACAATAGTTACATACAGATACTCTACAGAAACATGGAAAAGGCAAAATTATTGGAAAAAAAATCTGTTTCCTTTCTTCATATTTTCTTTGTTTAATTGCAGACCACTGAAAGGCCTTTTCTAAGCATTATGAGATATATATTTTCAGCCACTTTAAAGCCAGACTTCATGTCCTTTTCGTTTTATCAGTCAGTATCCAAGGTGTATTAGTCTGTTTTCTATGCATAGACTTTCCTCTCCTGCCTTTTTTGTGTATTTCGTTGTAAAAAGCTGTTCACTTCAGCTTTTACCACAACTTCTGTGACATCAGGACCCTCCAGCCACTCCAGAATGGGGTACCCATCCACTGACAAGTACTGCAGACTCCCTGAAGAAGCTTCAAGGAAAGGAAAGAACAGCATTTTGATTTCCTTTCCTCCTCAGTGGACTATGAGATGCTGGCCCAGCTTTCCTTTTTCACCATAGACAAATCTGGTATCACATTAATACATTTCTTTAGGCCAAACATCATAACCAGGAAATCACCACTACTGGTCACTGCTGAGGCTTTTACTGGTGGTCAGACACTGAACATGACAACTGTGCATTGCTGACTCAGCCCAGTCCTTCTGTCCTGCTGCTGAATGATTCAAACTTCCTCCTTTTCATCACAACTATGCCACTGAGAGCCCTGTTCCCTAGCACACATTTCCTGTCCCTCTCACCTGGTCCATCTCACCAGGCAGCTGTGAGCAACAGTTTTGCAGTGCTGCAAATGTGGTTCCCAGCACATCCGCTAACAGACCATCACCCTGATCTGCCAAAGAAGGAGGTGGGGTGAGGACATTGGTCCTGTTTGTGGTTTTGTGTGTGCTGAGTGTGTGTGCCTGTGCTGGTGTGTGCAGCCAGCCATGTGGACATGTGTGTAGGTGTGCTATGTGGGCATTTGTGTGTGTTTGTACCTCTTGGCAACACACACTCGGCCTCACGACTGACAGGAGCCGAGCCCTTAGAGCTGCAGCAGCCTCCCCTCTATCAAGCTGCCACATTCAAACTTCCTCAAATAGCCCTCTCTTATTTGCTCTTCAGAAAGCGTCAAAAGCCTTTTCTGGGTTTCCTCCTTTTGGGAATTTGTATACAACCAATTGCAACAGTGCTCTGCAGAGTATCTCTTGTTTACTTTTCATGAAGTGTTTCACAGCGAGATATTGTGTCTGACACGCTCCTGGGACAGGACTAGGAGGGGCTAATGTGACAGAGTGTGTCACCTTGTTTGGAGGGAAGTCCCACAATATCATTGTCACTCTGTGTTCCTCAGTGTGCTGCAGGATGAGCTTTGTGTCATAAAACCTAACAGTGATACCTATGAACTCTAGTCCTTGAAGACATTTTGTCCACCAGTACACCAACGCCAAGTCCTTTGAAGTGTTGCAGAATTTCTTGATCTCTCTAATGCTTAGAGGATTATATATGGCAGATGTTGCATCCTGCATTTCAAAAGAATAAAGTTGACCCTTTGCTATCTAAGCAAAATTTTCATTGTTTGTTTTGTTACTATTTGGGTTTTGACTGATGCCAGAACAAGATTTTAGCTAAAGTGGGGATCAGCACAGCCAAAGAAACCTGATGCTGAGGAGCAATGTCTGCTCAGAGCCTCAGTTCTCTGGGGAAATGCTTGCAAAGAAAAAAAATGTCTAGTACACAGCCTTTAGTTTCTGTGAGTTAAATGTAGGGACCTGGGGCATAGTTGAAGCGTTTCTGGTTTTTCTGAGTCTTAGCAGAGATGGATGGATTAGCTCTTGATTGCTCATTCAAAAATGTATACTTTTGTCTATCCCCAGAATTATTTGAACGGAAATTGTTTGAAAAAGAAAGAAGCATATCAAGCCCTAAACCTTAACAAGGCAATTCTACTGACAAGTAATTTGTCTTAGGATAATCAATGCTGCTCCTCAAATCCTGTCCCCAGAGCTCTGTTACTGCTTTGCCCCAGGCAGGACTCTGCCTGCACCTCTTCTGGCTCCTGCAAACTCTGGTCTCAGAACTCAGCCTCTTACTGTGAGTGGGAGCCAGTCATCACAGTCCAGCTGGTGGAATTTCTGGCTCCTGCTGCCAGGGCTGCAGTTAAGAAGAAGGTGGTATCACATACAGGAGGCTGCCTTCAGCTGGCCATGAATCTTAGCAGCCACACCTCCTAGAGCAGGGCGGTCCTTAAGAGCCCTCAGAGTGAGTGAGTCACAACAAGCACTATAATTTAAGACTAACAGGAACAGAATTCAGAGTAGCTGGCTAATGAACAGGACAGTGTTTGAGACATCCAGCTTATATAATATACAATACCTTATTATTTTAGGAAAAAGGGTAATGGGTACAAATTGAAAGAGGGAAAGTTAGGTTAGATAAAAGGAAGAAATTTTTACTGTGAGTGTGGTGAGACACTAGAACAGGTTGCCTTGGGAGGTTGTGGAGACCCAACCCTGGCAGTGCTCAAAGCCAGGTAAGAAAGCCTTGAGAAACCTGGTTCATGGGGAGGTATCCCTGCACATGGTAGGGAGGACTGGACTATCTTTAGGGTCCATTCCAACCCCCTAACATTCTATGATTCAACCTCCTAATATGTGCCAGCCTTCTGTCATCTAAAGACAGAGGGCTAAGCAGCATGGTAACCCTGATTAAAGTCAGGCCAGTGCCTCACAAGCTTCTTTATATAACCCTTCCTTCAAAATACAACAGATCCTGGTATTGAACAAGCTCTCACCTTCCCTACAACAGAAGGATCTTACAGAAAATCCTGTTAATTTTTCCATATCAGCTAACAAAACTTTGAAGAAGTGATTTTCCTCTCTCGTGGTACTAAAACCAGCTCCTTCTGGCTTAATATTTCCTTTAAGGCACAGTTAAAGGCAAATTTCTCTCTTCACTATGTCTTCAAGTATGAACTTCTAGACACAAAGACAGAAGCCACTGTCTTCAAATTCAGAGGTCCTACACTTCCTAGAATTTTGCCCACATATTATGGATTTGCTTAGTCAGTATCAGAATTTTTAGTCCTGATTTTGAGTTAGCAATGAAAATTCCCTTTTGCAAGCTATTTCAAAGTGTCAAAGACAAGAAGCAGAGAAAATAAATTACATTTTAAAGGGGCCAACTGGAAAGATGACATTATTACCATTACAAAGTACTCTGATATGGATGATTCTAAAATCTCATGTGCTTAGTACAGGTCTAATATAAATCAGCAATCCCTCCATATTCATCCTCTTAAAGAAGTAAAATGAAGTGTATGTTTCATTCTAGAACTTTACTCACTCTTTATCCCAGTCTAGAAAACAAGTGAGAAAATGCTTCTGACATTGGACCAGCCATTGTAGTATTTGTCAGAAAAATAAACTTCCTGCAACCAGTTTCTTTAGAACAATACTGACATCAAGTGGCCTGTTAGGTAAATCCTTCATGGCTGCATTCTGCAGAGATGGCTTGTCTTTATATATAGACATAAGATGGATCTACAATCTTAAATCGAACACTGTAGGATCATTCAGTTTCTCATAACTCCACATTGACTCCATTCCTTGATGATCCAAGCAAGCTCTCAATAAGTTCTTAGAAAATCATTACATTGAGCCGTATATTTTGTGCATGTTGTACGATCACAAGAGAATTTCCAGACTTTTGAACACCAGAGAGGTTAGTTTGTGCTTTGGGGCCTTTCTGGTTTTACATCTTCACCTTTATCACTCCATCCAACAGTGTTGCTTTCAACAATTGTGATGAC
This sequence comes from Calyptomena viridis, assembly GCA_013390005.1. NCBI lineage: Eukaryota > Metazoa > Chordata > Aves > Passeriformes > Eurylaimidae > Calyptomena > Calyptomena viridis. Next base: position 10,484 of record WEIV01025114.1, on the reverse strand, counting down.
TAGGATTACACTTTCAACACTCTTTGTACCCTCTAACTGAAACAAAATTAAGCTGCATCCCAGCGGCATTGTATGATGTGGTACATCACCTCAATTTTCATTAGCAATCATGAAACTGAAAGAAGCAACAGAATGTTCTAGTTGTGTGATTTAAGTACTCTAAATTTAGAAACCACGAGTTGGCCAAGCATCAACTGTTTCCTGAGGGAACACCATGGAAACAGTGGGATTCACTGACCAGGTATTCCTTGTCGACTCTCCCTATAAGCTGCCCAGTCAAAACTGGTGCTCTGCAGAGCCAGGCTGAGTGCCTGCAGACTTACCAGCTGAATAACAGCTTTGTCTGTGTGTGAGCAACTACCCACATCCAAAGGTCAGCTCATAACTTTTTAGCTTTATAGTCTTTATAACTGAAGCAATGCAACTGACTTTGATCCCACTAGACCTGAGGTGGCTTTCTAGGATAACAACTTTAACATCCTTCCCATGGGAGCATGAAAGAGTGCAATACAAGGATAATCCAAGTGGAGTTGGGCCTTAGATAAAGCTGATGATCCCAGATGGCCAAGCCCCACCAAAACCAGGTAGATGACACGATCCCATTCTAGTGCACTTGGAGCACCCACTGTATTGGTACTCACACTGCCCTTCCAGCTAACTCTGCATTCAACTCATAAGACAACTCAGCAACCCCTGGACTGAGACACCATTGCCTTCAGCCTGTTCTGCAGATCTCAGAACAGATGCAGTCAGGCCCACCAGCCCCTGGTACACTTCTGTACCACAGCACCGGAGCTTTTCCTTACTGGGGCATTTTTCAGCAACAAAGTTAATTAAAATTTTTTTTAAAAACTTGACTGTATGAAAGCAGTGACAAATTAAGAAGTAAGCACAGACAGGCCAAGCACTATGGGGCTATATCAGGAGTGAAACACAAGGAAAAATTTTTGACGCACACTAAGCTAGGGCATGCCCAATGAACACATATTTCCACATGTAGCAAAGAGGACAGGAATGCCCACAGAACACAGGGATGGCAAGTCCTGTCTACATCACATGCACAGCCTCCCTTGGCAGCCCTCACCTATCACCTATCAGCTCTATAGAAGTCTTTTGAAACAAAACCCCACAAAAGCCAAACAATATTAATTTTTCTGTTTTTTTGATGTTTGCAGAAATTCACATTTCCCCCATGACCCACCAAAATTTAAAGGAGACACCCAACACAGAAGTTCCAAAATATGTTAAGGAAATATTGATACAAGAAGGTTTGCAATGCTTTTCACGTATAACTGCTATGTAGAGCACAGTGCCTATAAGAATTTATTTACTTTTCTGACCAGTCAGAATTATGCATGTATCTACAAAAGATGTAAGCACTGGTGACAGCAAAATTAAGTATCCTTAGTGGATCCAATAGAATTGTAGAATCATCTAAAGTACTGTGAGTTGAAAGGCATCTATAAGGATTATGGTAGTCAACTGCCTGCTCCTCAACAGACTGTCTAAAACTAAATCATATGAATAATAACGTTGTCCATCTTGCTTGATGATATCAATGCAAGCCAAGAGGACTCACAACACAAGCCATGCTTTCTCAAACACGAGAGGGGGAGCTCAGCCAACAAGGCTGACCAGTTCCTCAAAGAGCACGGAATATATATGTCACAGGAGTAAAACAATACAGTAACTGAAGTGTTCCTCACATATCGGAAAGCAAAACACAAGTATCTTAAGCCTTCTCTTGCAAGACAAATAAAAGTATTAGAAATACATGCTATACCTAATGGTTAGACAAATGGCTTCTGACTCTGAGCCTTAGGCCAGCTCTTCATGTCATGAATAGACATTTAATATAGATCTGTGTTACTTGTATTGAGTGCCTGACTCACAACCTCTGCTGTTAATTAAGCATAGGAAACACAACACCAGAAGAACAATAAACAGAGGCAGAAGAGTAATGCAGGTAACAACAATGCAAAGAGGAACAGAAGCACAGGCTCAGTTAGTTTTTCTAATGGCAGTGAAAAGTACCCTGCCAGATCCCACTACAAATGTAGACCAAGTTGGCTCTATTCAAGACAAGTACACCTCCTGTTTTTCCCTAACCTGGAAGAGTATAAGCACATCATTACATACCTAATCCTTACAGAGAGCCTGCCCAGCATGTGCTCTGGAATCAGCAGTTCTGTAGTTTTGATTCCCTGTAAATTTTGCTTTTGGCACAAAACACCGAGATCCCATGCTGTAACATAATATACATCTTGGCTAAATGATATTATTTGTCAACGAACCATGCACAGCTCCTGCTGGCCTGAATTTACAATCAGACTGACATCAGATTTTCAACTCATTATAATGTCACGGTGTGTTGATTCAATCTGCTCCATGCCACATTTTTAACTTACCTTTCCTCACAGAAGTCAGAAATAGAAGAGATTGACTGGATCCCTTATTCAGGACAGAATCATTCATCACATTTACATATTCAAGGACAAGCTGTTTTTGTTATTCCTTGAAAAAAACTCTAACCAAACAAAACAGAGTATTTTAAGCTGATCATTATATCAAGCTATAAACTTTCTATTTGTCCTAAATCAACACATCTTCTTGACAAATGCCAGCATAATGGCCAGCTAGTGTTGCTCAGTTTTCCTTTCCAAGAAAGGACTTTAGTAAGCCACAGTGACGTAGCCTGCAATAACAGGTTGCTTGTGTTTTTCCTTGTAGTGTTGGATCCCCCACACTTTTCTAGTATCTTGCAGAAACAAATCCATCTGGAAGCCTTTCCTCAAACTTTAATATGAACATGATATGGCAGACTCTATTATAAAGTAAGCTTGAGTAAAATGCTATTAGACATCAACAATTAATTGTTCTGTCCTCACAGCCTCTCTATAGCATGGTTCAAGCATCACTTCCAAAATAACTACTTTAAAAACTTAATGTTACAACATCTGCAGAGTTAAGTCTCTTTGTACATGTTCTGAATCCAAAGGCAGAGAGAAATGCAACTAGCGTATCCTACTGAAATTTTATGGAGTATCAAATTGCATCAGACACCCTTCTAAGCCAAACCAAGCGAAGCCACACTAACACATTGGGATTGTGCTGCTCCTACTGCAGTTGAAAAGCTCCACATTTTCCAGACAGGACAGTGCATGACATTTTCCCAATGTGTGTTCTCCAAAACCCACCAAAAACACTTTTGCTTTGACAGCCAAGCCATGTAGAGGAGCACAGAGAAGCGTCTTACACATTATTCAGCTGCTTCACGCTTGCGAAGGACCAAAACAGCTTTTCAGTGCTTGGTCAGTTGTTTAAACACTCTGTGCAACTACTGAGATGTTTATAAACAAAAAATAAAACCCCCAAACAATTAAAAAACCTCATCAGCATGCAATGTTTTTCTTGGTTTTGTTTACAGACATACATATAAAGTGTCTTTAACTACCCATGATGCCAGACCTGTGCTTTTGTGCTTTAATATTTCCACCCAGAGAGCCTGTCAGAGTCCTCCTTTTTTACTTCTGCCAGGCATCTTTTCCTGACAGAAATGGCAACCCAATAATAGTTGCTGCATCTGTTGCTGCCTTTTGGCAGTGTAATAGTGGCAGAAGTTGACAAATTTCTACAGACAAGGAAGACCCTAAAACTTTTGTATTGATGCAATTATACTTTATAGAGACTCAAAGAAAAGTCATGGTGATTGGAGGAGATTCCCAAATCTATGAAATTCAGATGTTTCACTCAACTCAGAGAAACGTATCAAA
>WEIV01025113.1:23854-60749 GCA_013390005.1 Calyptomena viridis | reverse complement strand
CAGCCAGGAATTCCTTCCCAATATCCCACCTACATTTCTCCTCTTTCACTTTGAAACCATTCCTCCTTGTCCTGTCTCCACAATTCCTGATGAATTGTCCCTTTCTGGTTTCCTTGTACCCCTTTGGATACAGGAAGGTGCTGATTCCACACAACCTTCTCTTTTCCATCATCTAATTCATTAAAAAAGTTCTGATGGAAGGGACCTTTACAATTACCCAGTTCTAACCCTTCCTACCACATGCAGGGACACCTTCCACTGTCCCAGGGGATCCACTTGGATCCTTGGACACTTCCAGGGATCCAGGGGCAGCCACAGCTTCTCTGGGAATTCTCTCCCAGCCCCTCCCCACTCTCCCAGACAGGAATTCCTTCCCAATATCCCATCCATCCCTGCCCTCTGGCAGTGGGAAGCCATTCCCTGTGTCCTGTCCCTCCAGCCCTTGGAAATAGTCTCTCTCCAGGTTTCCTGGGGCTCCTCCAGCTCCTGCAAGGCCACAAGGAGGTCACCCCAAAGCTTCTCCTCTCCAGGCTCAACATTCCCAGCTCTCCCAGCCTTTCCTCCCAGCAGAGCTGCTCCATCCCTCGGATCCTCCTGGTTCCTCCTCTGGACTCTCTCCAGCAGCTCCATGTCCTCCCTGGGCTGGATCCCAGGGCTGGATGCTGTAGGAAGTAGGAAGGCTCTTATTCATCTCAGTGGAGCTTTGGATCAGTCTGTGTCTGTCAGGAATTCAGCATTAATATCTTGCACTGGCATAGCTGAAGGTTCCTGTATTTCCACTACAAGCAGCCAACTCAACCCCTCTGAAATATATTTATCAAATCCAATCTCTTCCATGACAACCCTGCTTCTATATTTTTTGTGTTTTATTTTACTGCTGTTGCCTTTATCTCCTGTGTGACTCAAACCAATAAACTGACTTCCCTGCTGGTAATAAAAGCTTGGAGTCAAAGGATGTCCTGGTGGATCAGGGCAGCTCTGCCCTGGGAAGAAGATTAAAAAGAATGAGACTAAAACTAAGACTAAAACAGCACATCTGCATCCTTTCTTCTTCCCTGAGAAAAAAATATCCATCAAGGATTGATTTGAGTGTTAATCTTTATGAAAATCTTATTATAATGAGATGGAAAAGCTGCTGTTGTTGGTCACATGAACAATCCAAGACTCACATCTGAGCTAAATTGGACATTTTGATTTTTAAACCAGGATTAAGGTTAATTTTCAGTGATTACAGTTCCCAACACAAAGTGTTTCAAACACTTTCTTTCCTTTCATTTCTTAAAGCATCTAAATGAGATTTCACCCTGCATGCAGGGGGGAAACACAACCTTAAATTAGCACTTAGCAAATGGTCTTTTTTGGATTATGATCTCTTGAGCTTCACACTGTATTCTGAGAGATTCTGAGAGATTAAAGTGCACTCTTTGTGTGCCTTGTTTGTTTTACACATTCAGGATCCAATTCCATCTAACAGGCAAGATTTACTGTTCCAGAACACAAACACAGTGTTGTTTGAGGGACACAATGCAGGGAGTCTCTGTACATTCTGCCAGTGACACATTAACCCTAATTTGGAAGAATTCCATGTTTTCATTTCAGACACCAGAAGCCTTAGTTTACAAGAGCAGTTACACTTCACTTGTTATATAATTTGGGAAGTGTGCAGGGTCACAGTTTACCTGAGCATTCAGACATACAAAATCATGGAATGATTGAATGGCTTGGGTTGGGAGGGACCTTAAATCAGCCATTCCCACTTCTCCATGGGCAGGGACACCTTCCACTATCCCAGGTGGCTCCAACCTGGCCTTGGACACTTCCAGGGATGGAGCAGCCACAGCTTCTCTCTTTCAGGGCCTCAGCACCTTCTGAGTAAAGAATTTCCTGGCTACAGTCAAGGGCTTCCAACAGGAATCCCTGGCTTCCAACAGGTGGAATTTGGAGTTGACAACCTGAGCAGGTCCCACTCCATCAGCTTCCAGCACTGGTACAACCACCACACACCACCATGTGGAGTGTGAGATAAATTTTATCTCTTTAATCCATGAAGTTGAAGATATTTAAAGGCTTTTGTGGAGAAGAAACCTGTCCATCCTTCACCCTGTATCCATTATTTCCAAGAAATAAAGTGCTAAAACCACCACAGAGCTGCAGAGGTTAGTGAGCTCATTGTCTCACTTCCCTACAAGACTTGTCAAACAGCTGAGAAGTGAGGCCTTAAAAACTTCCTTTAAAACTGAAACCTGTCCTTTCTTTGATACCAGCCAAGTCCTGCAAGCAGAGTTACACAAATTCAGACCCTGCAGGATTAGGAACTAACATCTGGCAGAATGAATGAATTCCTGGTTTTCTTCTGAGCTCAGTTTGAAGCAGCTGGTTGTGGCTTTGAGGACAACAGCCTAAAAATCCAGGCAGTGCCTGTATACAAAAATAAAGCTGCTGACCCCTAAAGTGAGACACTGAAGAGGATGTTGAGTGAGAGGAATCTCAGAGGGAGGTTTGATTTTCTATCTTACAGCTAAAAGCACAAAGCATTTTTGTCATAACACACTTATTTCTCATCACACTTACTCGGAGCTTTTACTAATAGAATGATAAATTGCAAATAATTTTTTACTCTTGAGATATTTCAGAAAGAAAAAAATAACTGACATTTAAAATCTGCATGCTTAGCAGGTCATTAATTACCTCATTTAAGAGCTGACAGGTCTCATGTCATGCTCTAAACTGTTTTTCAAGCTGTCACACCCACGCTCTGCCTAAAAGCTGTGGAGTATCAGCGTCATCATTTATAATGCAAAAAGGGTATCATTGATTATGTCCTGATTATTCATCATAATGCTTTCTTTCATGTGTACTTAATCATTGTGGTTTCTTGGAATATGCAAACCTTTCAGGCAAATCTTTCTCGGGAGCAATTCAAACAGAGCCCTGAAGTGACACCAGCTGGGCAAATAGGGCTCGGGGCTTTGGGAACAAAGCAAGGCAAAAACTCCTCCTCGAGCAGCTTTGGAAAGGCTCGGGGAGGAGGGACACGAGGGGCTGCAGAGCTCAGGGTGGACTTGCAGTGCTGCATTTGCTGCATTTGTCTTTGGGATGATCGTGGCAATCGCAGCTCAGGGTGGACACAGGGCTGTGGAGCATCAGCCAAGAGGGGCAAAAGCATCAGGAAGACAGAACTCACAGAATTCATGGAATTATTGAGGTGGGAAAAGAGCTGCAGGATGGTGGAGTCCCCCCTTGTCCCCCAGCCCAGAGCACTGAGTGCCACGTCCATCCTTCCTTGGCCACCCCCAGGGATGGGCACTGCAACCCTCCCTGGGCAGCCCCTGCCAAGGCCTCCCCCCCCTTTCCAGGCCCAAATTCCTCCTCCTGGCCAAGCTGAGCCTCCCCTGGCCCAGCCTGAGGCCGTTCCCTCTCCTCCTGGCCCTTGTTCCCTGGGAGCAGAGCCCGACCCCCCCCGGCTCCCCCCTCCTGGCAGGGATTGCAGAGAATTCCAGGTGCCCCCTGAGCCTCCTTTGCTCCAGGAAAAGTTCTCTTGTTATCCCCAAACATAACAGCGAGGTCAGGTAATGATTTCCACTGCAAAACTTCCTTTGTCACAGTCATTAGCATGTGATTTTCTCGGAAAAGCTGATGGGGCAGCAACATCCATAGAAATTTGGCCTCCAAAGGGAAGGGAACATCCACTGGCAGCTGTCTCAAAATTCCCACTGCTCCCCTCCTGAGAGCTCCTGGGAGGTTTGTTTTACAGAGCAAGTTTATCAGGGTGGGAATTTCCAGTAGTCCCAGAGGCACAAGATAAAAGAGAAATATAAACTATTAGATTCCAGGGCTTTCCTAATCAATGCTAAGTACAAACTTCTGACCTCAAATTAATCAATAAATTAAAGCTACCCAGTGTCTTATTAACCATACAATTAAGAAAATAAATAAACCTGTGGAGCTAAAGAGTTTCTTGCTCTGTTGGTGGGGTTTTATTCCACTGAAGAATTCAGGGGATGGTCAGAACATTCCTGGAAGCCTGTGGAGATACAGGAGTTCTCAGGGATGTTGTTGCTGCCTGAATTGTGCCTGTGCAAGGACAGAACTGATGCTTTGGAGAACTCCTGTTTCCCACTGTGCTCCACAGGAAGGATTCTGTGCAGGCTGGAGCCACCAGCCAGTGTCCCAGGCCATTCCCACCAGTCTGGGCTCACACTGAGCCCAGAGCACCAAGAACTGGGGCAGAGCAGGAATCTCACCCCAGAAATCAGATCCACTGTGCTTAGAGCTCTGCCTGTGCCTCTGGGAGCTCAAACCTTTAAATATTTATCAGTTAGAGGAGAAGAGCCCTGTGGTCCCAAGTGCTTTGGGGGAAGAGGCCTGAGGAGCCTGTTTTCCTTCCTCTAAAACCAGGAGTGAGAGCATCTCTCTGCCTGAGCCCAGGGAGCTGGAATTATCCCCAGAGGAGCTGTATTTATCCTATTAAAACCCCTTTGCTGTTCACATCTGTGAGCACAGAGCTCTGGCTGGTTGGCAGAGGAATAACAGAGTTATTGTCAGGGCAGAACATCCTGTGGGAATATCCCTGGGAGGAGCAGGAGGAATCCAAGGCATGAGTGGCACCTTCCCTACAGTCCAGGAGGCAAAGAGGGAGAGGTTTCATCCTAAAGGGATCTTGTCAATTCAGGCAGGGCCAAAAATGCAGCACTAGAGAGATCAGGGAGGTTTAGATTAGAGATTAGAACCAATTTTTCCCTGCCAGAGTGGTCAGGCCTTGGCAGAAGTGTCCCAGGGAGGTGGTGGAGTCCCAGGGTCTGCAAGTGTCCCACAGGGGTCTGCATGTGGCCCTTGGGGACATGGATTAGGGGGGATCCTGGTGGTGGTGGGACTGGATGGCCTTGAGGGTTTCTTCCAACATTTATGATTTTGTGATTTTTGGGGGTTGAGATTTTCGTGCTGGACTCTGAGAACTAAAAGAAATTGCTGATGGGCTTCTCAAAATCCAGAAGCAAACAATTCTCTTCCAGAGATTCCCCATCCCTGGAAGTGTCCAAGGGCAGGTTGGAGCCACCTGGGACAGTGGAAGGTGTCCCTGCCCATGGCAGGGGGTGGAATGAGATGAGCTTTAAGGTCCCTTCCAACCCAAACCATTCCATGATTCCATGAATTAAACTTCCTGAGCTCATCACTACATCAGCCAGGCCCAGATGNACCCAAACCACTCCATGATTCCTGAGCTCATCACTACATTAGCCAGGCCCAGATAAAAATTCCAGACCTGGCCACTCAAGGCTGAACTTGAACTTCTTGAGCAGAGGAAGATGCAATGATCTAAAAAAAAAGGCTGTGGCCCCTTTCTTTATGGAAAAATGCAACTGATAATTCCTTATCCAAACACCCACCCATCACTAGAGGGTCTGAAGACCAGATTTTTCCATTACAGAAACCTTCCCCCAACAGACCCCTTCACTTAATATTAAGGAATTTTTATTTGAAACGGAGTTCTGCAAAAATATGAATTCCCTGCCTGAATAAAACCTCCCTACAGAAAGAAATATGTACCTACAACACAAGTATATCTTCCTATGGGTAATTCCACAATCCTCAGGGGATAACACAAAGGAGTTTTCCAGTTTTACAAAGGAAAATTTGAGACATATAAATATTAAAAGTTTATCCCTGGAGAAGAATAAGGGAGTGGACAGACACTGCACAGTTTGCTGCCTCATCAATTGGACTCTTCCTTCCCTCCAAAATGCAATTCTGGGGACAAGGGGAACTTACTGAGGGGTCTCCAAAACATGCAGCTTAAAAATTCCCCCCTTTTGAGCCCTGAAGTTACTCAGGCAGCATCAATATTAAGATTAAAACAGAGAACGACCTTAAAATCCACCCTGGCAGCAAAAGTGACACCGATAACTTTATCTGGGAGGTCAATTAATGCCCAATCCTTCCTGGGAAGGCCTTTTCTTTAGTCCCAGAGCGGGTTGTTTGCCAAGCAAACGCCAAGAGAGGTGTGACCCACCCACAGCAAATGTTCCTACAATGGCAGTCCCAGCAGGGACTGGGGATATTTGGCCAGGGATTATTCCCAGCCACCTGTGCCGGGTTTACCAAGGGGGTGGGAAGCTCTCCTGCCTTTTGTGTTCCCAGTTTTTGTTGCTGAGCTGCCACAGCTCCTTCCCAGCTGTGGGAACAAACCTGGCTGGTTCCTTCTTCTGCCTGAGGCTCCAGATGGTGAGAGCTCCAAAGGCAGCTCCATTCCTTGGGATTCCTCCCTGTGCCCGGGCTTGAAAGCCACAGGAGAGGGTTGAGGATCACAAAATCATGGAATTATAGAGGATGGAAGAGACCTTCCAGCTCACCCATCGCCACCAGGATCCCCCTTAATCCATGTCCCCAAGGGCCACATGCAGACACCTCTGGGACACTTGCAGACCTGGGACTCCACCACCTCCCTGGGACACTTCTGCCAAGGTCTCAACACTCCTAAAGGGAATATTCTTTTCTAATCTCGGATCTAATCCTGCCCTGGGGCAATTTTAGGCCATTCCCTCTCATCCCTTAACTCAAGACACCCTCACCACACCCCACCCTCCTCTCAGGGAATTCTCAGCCACATTTTGGCAACAGGGCTCTTAGCTTTAAGGGCGTGCCCCCTTTTTTATTGTAATGTTAAATGTGGTATTTACCTCAGCACTTCCCAAGTCAAACACACCTTCCCTTTTGCGTCACCTGAATTCTCTGTACCCGCTGCAATATAAAACATGATAAAGAATTGCCTCAGGCAGATCATGGGGCAAATCAGTGGCAGGTTAGGGGTGAAGGAAAAGAGCTGCTGCTGCTCTGCTCGAGTTCTTTGAACCAGGTTTTCACAATTTTATTCACTTTGACCATCAGACCCCACAAATAATTCTCCTGGAGTCTGTGAAGGATCTTCTACATCTTATCAGCATATGGATGTGGCCCTTGGGGACATGGATTAGGGGTGGTGCTGGAAAGGTCTTTTCCAACATGGATGATTCTGGGATTCTGTGTATATTTTAGTATTTGGATGTCCATTTAATGGTGGACATTTGGGATCTCTTTCCATTTATTTCACTATCTGGATGTCCATTTAATGGTGGACATTTGGGATCTCTTTCCATTTATTTCACTATCTGGATGTCCATTTAGTTGGGGACATTTGGGATCTCTGTGCATCTCCCAGGATCTCATCTGTAAACAAGTTAATCCTCACTCTCATGAGCCAGAGATCCACCTCCCCCATCCAGATCAGCCCCTGCTGTCCAAAAAATCCTGCTGCCCCTTTGCAATCTCTTGATGGGTCTCAAGAACAAGCGTGGCCCTGATTGTATTCCCTGGTGCCATTTCCCTCAGCACTGGGAAGCACAGCCTTGCACTGGGAAGGAGGAGGTTTTGGGATGTCACATCCAGTGAGTTCTCCATCAGCAGCTCTTCCATGTGCAGCCCCTGACAGCACAGGATTCCTGCAATCCCTCCCTGCAGGAAACCAAGATGTCAGCAAGGATCTGCTCATCAGGGATCTGGACATCAAGGATCCAGGAGTTTCTTGCTCTTCAGGGCAGAAATGTGCAGGGATCTCCAAATCTTCAGGAGGCCTGTTGCCCACATCCCTTCAGAAGGAGTGGAAACAGATGGAAAACTCAACACAGGAAGAGGAGTGTTGGCCAGAGTGGCTTTTCTCATCCAGACATTAAACACTGGGTGGGCCACATCACTGGCTGCTGTTCCTTCAAGAGTTGCTTGGGATTTTAATTGTTTGCAGCTCAGCCCGAAGAAGTTCATGTTTTGAGATGCCAAGGTCAGTTCTGCTGCCAATGACTCTTCACAAAAAGAACAGGCTCCTCAGAACATGGCAACAGAGCCCCTGAAGATCTTAAAAGTCACAGAATCCTCCAGGTTGGAAGAGATCTTGGAGATCATCCAGTCCCACCCTCACCCAGCACCACCAGGATCACCTTTAATGGCTGGAAAGGACCTCTAAGATCGAGTCCAACCACTAACCCAGCACTAACCCAAGTCCCCAGGGCCACATCTACACATCTTTGAAATCCCTCCACCTCTTCCAGGGTTTTACAACCCTTCCTCACCTGGTAGATTTAACCCTGCACAGACTGGATGAGAGCCAAAGCAGAATCCCCTCCAATATCTGGGATATTGCCTGTTATCCCACAGCAGAGCAGGGAAGTTTGCAGGAGCTGCCACAACACATATCCCACGTCTCTTTTCCTTAATGAACTTCTCTATAAATCAGTCAGAAGTGCAATAAAACATATTATTACAGGGAAAAAGCTGTAAAACTCTTGTCTTGAAGGCATTTCCTTGGCTCTGTGGGTGTGTTGGAAGAATCAGCTGTGATCTCACCTTTGCTTTGGGCTCTCAAAGCTGCCCAAGGCAATCAGGCACTTGCCACACTTGATTTTCTTTGGGCACAGCTTTGAAAAGCCCAGCTGGTGTGTTTTTCCAAGCAGGTACAAGCTCCCCCTGGGAGCTTAGAAAATCACTGTAACTACTCTCACAGTGTCCCAGCACAGATTTGCAGCTCCCTCACATCACACAGGGAGGAAAAAACTGCTTGTTTTAATTCCTCGCTGGTCTGTGCAGAGGTGTCTCAGCACTGAGGTTTTTGTGGTGAGCTGGGAGAGGAGTTCACAACGTGCCACCAGCACTATCCAACCTCAGCTGCTTTATCCCAACGTGGCTGTGGTTTGGTCTTCAAACAAGCTGAAAGATAAGCAAAGATCTGCTGTGCCCCCTCTTGCACCTTGTGCATTTTATGAAAGCAAACAGTGCAATGCTGCGAGTCACAGTCACCACTGCACCAGCACAGGGCTTCAGAGTGGGTTTATTCCCCCCAAAAATGCCTTGGCAGAAGTGTCCCAGGGAGGTGGTGGAGTCCCAGGGTCTGCAAGTGTCCCAGAGGTGTCTGGATGTGGCCCTTGGGGACAGGGATTAGGGGGGATCCTGGTGGTGCCACTGGATGATCCTCAAGGTCTCTCCCAACCTTGATGATTCTGGGATCTCCCCATGGCCAAAATAACATCCAGAGGATCCTGTAGTAGCCTTGCTCCAGCTCTCCCAAGCAGAAAAAAACACAGGTAAAAGGTGCAGACCTAGGAAAACTCAGCTTTTCTGATTCCTGTTCAACCCCACCTTCCCTCTCGTTAACACCCCACTGACATTCCCATAGATGATTATTTTTCCCTTTTGCCTTAAAACAACTCTGGGACAACACCAACAGGAGAATCTTATTTCAGAGGAGCATCTCATTGCAAAAGCATCCTGGAAAGAGCAGGAAAAAGAGCATAAACCATCATTCACGTCATCAGGAGAATCACACGAGCCCAAACCCAAAAACAATTGCGCATTTTTCTCAGCTCCCTCGAGACCTGACATTTAAAGCTCATCTGTATTTCCTGCAAGTCTTACAAGAGCCTCTTAAAAATATTCTTGGCTGCAGATAAGAGGTGGAGCACCAAATCCAAGCCATGCACCCCAAGAATTTTAACCCAACTATTCGTGGTTATTTACTATTTTAAACCGTTTTAAAATAAGAAATAAGAATTTATGCAAGAGACACACTGTGCCACATCTGGAGAACTGTAAGGCAGGAATGAAATACCATTTAGTTTTGAGATTCAGGATCCTAAGGTCCTGAAATGCCACTGAAATCCTCTACACAGGTCATATTTTTGTTTTAAACATTATAGAGCTTGAAATGATGAGCAGTTAAAGGAGTAGGACACTGTTACAGTGCTTTTCACTCAACAGCTTCTCCTGATTGAATAAAATTTGCAACCTAGAAAGGAATTGGCAAAGAAAGGCTCCTTAAGACTTAAATAACATGAATGTTGAGGATTTCTTAAGGCTGTCCTTAAGTCACAAAGTCAGGCAGCTTAGAGCAGACACGGGGGATTTGGGCAGTACAATTTGTGGGAGGGTGGGGAGGGGCTGGGATGGAATTCCCAGAGAAGCTGTGGCTGCCCCTGGATCCCTGGAAGTGTCCAAGGCCAGGCTGGATCCCCCTGGGCCAGTGGAAGGTGTCCCTGCCCATGGCAGGGGTGGAACTGGGTGATCTTTAGGGCCCTTCCAACCCAAACCATTCCATGATTCTCTGTTCAGGATGCAGAATTCATGTCCTGTGCCCAATTTTACAGGCACACCACCACTTGTAGTTCTAGAACTAGAAGAGAATGAGCAGCAAAGGAACCATCTGGCAGCTCCTGAATAGCAATTCCTTATGGGAACTAAGAGAATTCATCCCAACATCCAGCCCCTACAGCAGCCAGGGCAGATACTCCAGGGAAAAGAATAAGACAGAGAACAAACATGATGGTCTTGTTCCAGTTTGCATCCAGACCATTGGCTCTGTCCTTGTCTCGACCCTCTTGGAAACCATTTCTCCTTTTGGCCTCCAGGACATCTTGAGGCAATAATCCCAATTACGCAGCACTGTGAACAACTTTTCCCTTGGCTTTTTGGCTTTACAATCCCACCAGGCACCCCCTGCTGCTTGTGCTTTGAGAAAGGATATTTCATCTTTCCCTATCTGCCTTCTCTGTGCTATTCAGGATTTTATAGCTGTCCATCATGACCCTTCCCTACACTGTATGTCCATTTTCTCAAACTTAGGAAAATTGCTATGTTTAAGGTCACTTTCTGCAGGGACCATTTCAGCCTCTGATTTTCTCTTGAATTTTTGCTGGTTTTGCTGGGTTCAAGAAGTGATGCCCAGAGCAGCTTGTGTTATATTAATTATATTTTATTTTATTATATTATGTTGCATTGTATTGTATTGTATTGTATTGTATTGTATTATTCCTGTCAAAATGAGGTTCACTCATGAGTCCTACAGGACAAAAACATTCCCTGTTCATTCCTTCTCCCCTTCCCAGCCATGTCTAACAACCCATTTGCCTTTTTCCCTGTTGCTGAGCACCAAACCAGCATTTCCACACATCACAACCCAAGTGTCACAAGGTGACACCAATATCCTGCAGCCACTCAAATCCCCAAATTAAATCTCACATTGACTTCAGAGAGTCGCAAGTGAAGAATAAATAGGAAATGGAATGAATCCATTCCCGAAGAACGGGCTCAAACATGGCCAGAGCATCTGAGAGGGAGCATTGTCCCCTGTGCTGGCACTGCTGAGGGACCTCCAGGGCTGTGTCCTGGTCTGGGAATCAGGGAAGAGAGACCTGGAGGGGCTGGAGCGTGTGCAGGGAAGGGAAGGGAGCTGGGAAGGGGCTGAGGGAGCTGGGGGGGCTCAGCCTGGAGCAAAGGAGGCTCAGGGGGCACCTGGAATTCTCTGCAATCCCTGCCAGGAGGGGGGAGCCGGGGGGGGTCGGGCTCTGCTCCCAGGGAACAAGGGCCAGGAGGAGAGGGAACGGCCTCAGGCTGGGCCAGGGGAGGCTCAGCTTGGCCAGGAGGAGGAATTTGGGCCTGGAAAGGGGGGGGAGGCCTTGGCAGGGGCTGCCCAGGGAGGGTTGCAGTGCCCATCCCTGGGGGTGGCCAAGGAAGGATGGACGTGGCACTCAGTGCTCTGGGCTGGGGGACAAGGGGGGACTCCACCATCCTGCAGCTCTTGTCCAACCTCAGGGATCCTGGGATTTGCTGGATGCTCTGTCTCTGTGCTTCCTCTTGCCTTTTCTCTGACCACACAGCCCTGCACACACTCTGCACAAAATCAAGTGCCACAAGGCAGGGCTGTTCTGGGGGGTCTGGCATCACACCCTCTCCTTCTGCTGAAAACATCCCACTGCCACTTTTCCACAAAAGCCTGATCGTTTCTCACACATCACCAGCCCTCAGCCCCACGTGTCAGAGAGGAGAGAAACCAAGGGTTCTTTGTGCATTTAATGTTCTGCTGATTGGTGGCAAAAATAAAGCAAAACACTCCTCAGTACTGTCACACAAGATTTACAAGAAGACAACAGCCACTGCTCGAGGATAATAATTAAACAAGGACCACAAAACTTTAATTTTCTTTAATTTTTCTCATGATCTTGGCAAGGCTTTGTTAACTAATTGTGCTTAGGAATCCCTGATGTGGCATTAATTTGGGAACTGTGACACAGTGACAATCAGCAGAGTCACAGCAGATGTGGCTGAACAGCTCAAGTCACTCACTGCAAAAAACCTGCTGTTTCTTACTGAGTTCTGCACTAAGTGTGTTATTGCACCAAGCTTTTCCACAGGCAGCAAAAGTAACCAAGGCCAATTCCAGTGGTCTGGATCTGCCAGGTCTGGTGAGGAGGGGTTGGGCTCTGCTCCCATGTCCCAAGGGAAAGGAGGACAGGGAATGGCCTTCAGCTGCCCCAGGGCAGCTCAGCTTGGAGATGAGCAACAAGTTTTCCTGCCAGAGTGGTCAGGCCTTGGCAGAAGTGTCCCAGGGAGGTGGTGGAGTCCCAGGGGCTGCAAGTGTCCCACAGGTGTCTGCATGTGGCCCTTGGGGACACAGATTAGGGGTTATCACAAAAATTAACATCTTATTTTTCATGGAATCTTGGCATATTCTGGCCAGCCTTGGGATGGCAGGGACAGGCAGATATGGCAAGAGGTTTTGGAATTCTGAGGAGCCCAGCAGGGGTGGTTTGAAGCAGAGTTTGAAGCTCTGGGATTGGGCTTTATGGGAATATTCCCCGAGGGCTGGAGAGAGAGGTCTCCAGAGAAACCTTGGCTAAAGGGGCTCCAGGAGAGCTGGAGAGGGACTTTGGACAAGGGATGGAGGGACAGGACAAGGAGGGATGGGTTCACACTACAGAGATGACAAGGGATGGGGAGATTGGAAAGGAATTCCCGGCTGGGAGGGTGGGGAGGGGCTGGGATGGAATTCCCAGAGAAGCTGTGGCTGCCCCTGGATCCCTGGAAGTGTCCAAGGCCAGGTTGGAGCCACCTGGGACAGTGGAAGGTGGTTGGAACAACAGGTTGGAACAACATGATCTTTAAGGCCCCTTCCGACCCCAACCATTCCATGATTCCATGACTCCATGATTCCATGATTCCATGCCAGCTCTGCAGCCTGGAACCACAACACTCATGTAACACCTTGTGTGTCCTTTGTCCCCATGACCAAACAGCTCAGGGCCAGAGGTGACACCAATTTGTACAACTGCATTAGGGGGAAGCTGATTTACTGCAAGAGAATCTGGTGGGGGGACATAATTTAGAACTAAGACATCAGAAGAAATCCACATTTAAATACAAATGCAGCTGAAATGCAACAGCCACAGTTATCATTGAGAGAATCTGAAACTTGCCAGCAAGCAAAACCACAATAAATGGCTAATAAAAACGAATCCCTGTGAAGCATAAAAAAATGTACATTACCATTATGTTGTGGTTAATTCTCAGACAACACTGCAAAACAAGGGTGAAGTGTTACTTCCTGCCATTTAAAGGCAAAGGAACCCAAACACCAAGAATTCCTCAGCCTGAGGAATGCAGACATACATCATGTCTGCAAGAATCATAAAAAGATCAAATGCAATATTTTCTTTCAGTGCAGACAACTGCTCTGAGATTTTCCACTCAGCCAGCCTTGAAAACTGCCTCCAGCATTTGCCAATTACTCCTGACAAAGACCATTTGGTAGTGAGTGATGTCTTAAGTGAAATAAAACAGTGAGGAGAACTGAACATGATGAAAGGGCTCTTTTTCTCCCTCTGAAGTGACTGTAAGTCCTACATTCACAAGGTAGGGCTTGAGCTTCCTGCCAGTGACAAATCCCATGTGATGCCAAGTTTTGTTTGACAGTGATAGGAAAGGAACTGGTTTTCATGTTCTTTTTAAGCAGTCAGATGGTTTCTGGCTCTAAACAAAGGAGGGCTTTGCTGGTCCCCCTGTTCCACATCATTCTTCAAAATGTAAAGGGCACTAATGGAGGGGAGGATTCTCTGATCCTCCAGTGGTCAGAGGGCACAGGGGGTGCATAGTGGAGCTTGATTTACATACAAGCTGCAACCTGCAACCAGCAACAACCATATTCCATATTTTTTAAAAATTTATTACTCATGGAGAGCTTTGAGACAGGGAAAAATAGCTCAAGCTTTACGACTGCAAGAGGTGTTTAAAGCATGATTTAAATAACTTACTATTAGTCCTCTTTTGACCTTTCTCTCCTTTGAGCTCTACATTTCCCACCTAAACTGTCAGGAGGATTTGTCTCAGGCCCCTGTGCTGTGGTATCTGCTGCCTGTCTGGGCCTGTTGCCCCAAAAACTCCCCAGAAATCTGTCTTTTCTTCCCAAGGGAAGCAGCATCTTCTCCTGACCAACACAGCCCTGAGTAGCTGCTGCAGCAACTGTTTCCTGAATAATCCAAGTAATGCTCCCATTTCTCCCCTCTTTGACATCCAACAGTTGCATCTTGTTATTGACTTTGATTCAAATCTGATTTTCACCTTGAACCAGTGAGAAAAACAGGGGGGAACTACAGAGAATGTGGATTAAGAGGATTTTTCATGCTGTTCCATTTTGCAACAGGCTGGGGTTTCTTTCTTTCACAAAGAAAAGTTCTTTTATTTTCTTCAACAAACCCATTTTATTTTGAAATTAGGAATGTTTAACCCATTGTTTTTCCAGCATTGCTTCTCTTTTTTTTTTTTTTTAAGGTCAGGGGGAGTGTTTATTCCCATCAGGAGATTTCACAAGAATTTCCAGAAATATGTTAA
The DNA here is from genome assembly GCA_013390005.1 of Calyptomena viridis. Taxonomy (NCBI): domain Eukaryota; kingdom Metazoa; phylum Chordata; class Aves; order Passeriformes; family Eurylaimidae; genus Calyptomena; species Calyptomena viridis. The sequence goes on along the minus strand of WEIV01025113.1, from coordinate 46,067 downwards.
TAAAAATAATCAATGCTGCAATATGAGGCCCCACTGATCCTACAGCTCAGAACTTCAGCAGGGGTATTCCTTCAGAGTTCAGGAAAGATCTCAGGGATGATTCTCAGGGAGGCAGAAACCAGGGACTCATCAACAAGCTCCATGAACATGAACATGGTGGCTTTATTGGGCATATTTGGCTTTATTTATAAGACCCAGGTGGCCAGAGAGTGAAGAGGTGACTACAATCAATTGCCTGGCAATTAAATCCTAGAATCCCAGACTGGTTTGGGTTAGAAGGAGCCTTAAAGATCATCTCCTTCCACCCCTGCCATGGGCAGCGACACCTTCCACTGGCCCAGGGGATCCAACCTGGACTGGGACATTCCAGGGATGGAGAGTCCACAACCTTTCCAGGCCTCTGCTCCCAGGGAACAAGGACAGGAGGAGAGGGAACGGCCTCAGGCTGGGCCAGGGGAGGCTCAGCTTGGCCAGGAGGAGGAATTTGGGCCTGGAAAGGGGGGGGAGGCCTTGGCAGGGGCTGCCCAGGGAGGGGTGCAGTGGCCATCCCTGGGGGTGGCCAAGGAAGGATGGACGTGGCACTCAGTGCGCTGGGCTGGGGGACAAGGGGGGACTCCAGGGGCTGGGAGGGCTTTTCCAGCTGCAGGGATTCTGTGATACCTCAAGACACACACTCTCAGCTTTCCCTGGTGCTTCCAGTGCCAACAATATGTTGGAAGGTAACTCACCCTCTCTGATCCTCCCACCAGGTCATAGTAACTCCCTGTACTTGAAATCCATTCTGTTCTGCCCTGGAAATAAAAAAATAAGCTTTAATGACCATAAACCAATTTCTTTCAGCATGTTTGGGACTACAAATATGGCCAATGAAGCCCTGGGGTCAGGCATCAATGCCAAGGTGCAAATTCATTTGGCTCAAGTGGAATTAAATCAGCATAAAACAGACAAGGGATGAACTGAAGGAAGGAACTGAAGGTGTCCCTGCCCATGGCAGGGGGTGGAACTGGATGATCTTTAAGGTCCCTTCCAACCCAAACCATCCTGGGATTCCATGACACACTGATGTAGCAGAAGCCTGGTGTGGGAAATGAGATTTTTCCCACCTGGCAACATGGATGGATCCATCTGTGCACGGAGCAGTGAGACACCCAGAGGGCCCAGCACAACCAAAAGGCCCCATCACTGCCCAAAAAAATGCCAGACCAGGGTTACATAGCAAAGTAACCCAAACATCCCTGCTCTCCTGAGGCTGGGATAGCCCTGCCTGTGCCACACACACACACACGAGAACATTTCCTCTCACCTTCCCACTTCCTTCCCAGTGTGCCCAGAAAAGGCCATCCCAGGCACCACAGCATTCCTGGTGGAGCAGCAGGACTGATTGACCATGAATGACCAGGCAGGGAAAAGCCAAAGAGTTGTGTGTGCTCTTTATTCATGGACAAAACATCCCCTCTCCGGGGGGACCCTCCTGTCCCAACCCACCCTTCCCTTCCACCTGCACTCCCAGAAGGACTTCAGGAGTCTCCCATGACCCACACGGTGTTTTCCCACTCCTGGAAAGCCCAAGAACTCACCAGGGACAGCAGGAGGTACCCTGGGATGCCATGGTCCTTCCTGATCCCTCTCCAACACCCACACTGAGCATCTGTGTCCATGCCAGGTTCATCCCGTGGGAAGGACACACCAATTCCCTGGCTGGCTCCCTGTGGATGGAGATGCAGCCTCTGGATGCCAGCCCAGGAGGGTGGCACAGACAGGAATGGCACCAGGCTCGTGCTGAGAGTGTCCCTCTCCTCCCATCACTGCCTGCCAAGGGTCACAAGAGCCAAGGGGCCACTGCCAGCTCCTTCCAGAGCATTCCCAGAGGGAGGGAGCTACTGGAATAGCACATCCAGGGCCTGGTGGATGTGTCTGCCAGGGGGGCAGAGCCCATGGGACAAGCTCTCCAGCCCAACTCTGGCATCACAGACTGGTTTGGGATGGAAAGGACCTTAAATCCCATCCAGTGCCACCCCTGCCATGGGCAGGGACACCTTCCATTATCCCAGGGGATCCAACCTGGCCTTGGACACTTCCAGGGATCCAGGGGCAGCCACAGCTTCTCTGGGAATTCTATACCAAGCAGTCCCCACCCTCCCAGCCAGGAATTCCTTCCCAATATCCCATCTAACCCTGGCCTCTGTCAATTTGAAGCCATTCCCCCTCATCCTGTCTCTCCATCCCTTGGAAATAGTCTCACTCCATATTTCTTGTAGCTCCCTCAGGTCCTGGGAAGCCACAATGAGTTCATTCCAAAGCAGAGGAAATGTTTGAATCTGAGTTCCCCCAGCTACACCAAAGGCCCTTATGGAAAGGGATCTGTGCCCAAGGTCCATCTGGCCCCAAATTCTGCAGGAATAAAACACGTGAGCACAGAGTTCTCCACTGCAACCCCAGGAATTAAACCATCAGAGCAGAGTTCCCGGGATCACAGAACCATCAAGACCCTCAAGATCATCCAGTCCAAGGTAATAAAGAAGATCTGAACTATTAACTTTTCCCTGAGTAACAGTTTCAGGGAGGAATGACAGGATTCAACTGGAGAGAGGAGCAACTCCAAGCAAGTTAAAATACAATAAAACTGAGAGAAGATAAAAGACTACAAAGCTTCAAGCTGCACTTGAAACCAGCAGAAATAAAATTACATTTTGAAGTATTTCTCTAAATCAAATGACAGTGTATCATTGAAGACAGTATTTTTTTGGCTAATAAAATGTAACACAGGAAATAGGATTATAATTCCATGTGGATACACTGTAATTCCTTATTTCTCTGCAGTACAGCTGCATCATCTAGTGGACAGCACAGAGATTGCATTAGTTTTACACAATTAGTCTGGGATTAGTTATCTTTGCTTTTCCCCTGAATACACCTCAAGGCAGAGCTTTCTAAAAGTGAACTCTGGAATTTGAGATATCCAGAAGAATGAACTGGAAATGGAATGTTTTCCTTCCATTCATGGAATAACAGAAGTTTGGGGTTGGAAGGGACTTTAAAGCCCATCCAGTGCCACCCCTGCCATGGGCAAGGACACCTTCCACTGTCCCAGGGGCTCCAACCTGGCCTTGGACACTTCCAGGGATTCACAGCCACAGCTTTGCTGGGCAACTTGCTCCTGGTTGTGTAAAGACACCCATAAAGTTCTGTTGGGACAATTCCCCTTGTCCTGGAATTCATCTGGAGTCACAGCTGAGCTGAGTGCAAACAAACCCCTCAAATTCCAGCCAAGTGTGGCACTTCCAAGGGGGTTTTCCTTACTATCTAGACAGGGAGGGGCTACACACCCTCAGAAAAATAATTCTGAAAGCTCTTTGGGGATGTCATCCTGGCAATGTTTTCACAGTGTGTTTAAAAGCTTTAATTCTCAGGGTATGAGAGTTGATATTCTCTTATCTTGTCCCAAAGCAGACAGGCCTGGAGGCTCTCAGCAGTCATGGATGAGCTCCACACATTATACTGGAGAAAACTGGAAACAAGGAGCAGATCAAAGCAAATCCAGGCTGTATTTACATGCATTGACACGGGAAAGGCATTATCATGAGGTCTTATGTCATTTTTCAGTGAGTTCAGGCTGCACTAAATCAAGTCCCCTCTTAAAAAAAGTAAGAGTCAAACTGTGCTGTTTGTGCCTCGTGCTCAGATCACAGGAAATCAAGTGTCTCTTCTTACCCTGCACAAACCCTGGGGCTCCCACTGAGTCATTCCCACTTCAGCTCCCACTCCCACAATCATCCAGGTTGGGAGAGACCTTGAGGATCATCCAGTGCCACCACCAGGATCCCCCCTAATCCGTGTCCCCAAGGGCCACATGCAGACACCTCTGGGACACTTGCAGCCCCTGGGACTCCACCACCTCCCTGGGACACTTCTGCCAAGGCCTGACCACTCTGGCAGGAAAACTTGTTGCTCATCTCCAAGCTGAGCTGCCCTGGGGCAGCTGAAGGCCATTCCCTGTCCTCCTTTCCCTTGGGACATGGGAGCAGAGCCCGACCCCCCTCACTGCCCCCTCCTGGCAGGGACTTGGGGACAGCAATGAGGTCCCCCCTGAGCCTCCTCTTCTCCACACAACCCCCCCAGCTCCCTCAGCTGCTCCTCACAGGAGCTTTTCCAGCCCCTTCCCCAGCTCTGTTCCCTTCCCTGGACACACTCCAGCCCCTCAATGTCCCTTTTTGAGTCACACTGGAAGAGATTTGAACCCCCTGCCTTGGTTTAGACCATCTTTATATCCCCACTGGGCAGAACCTGGGGTTTATTCCTCATTGCTGAGATTTGCAGATCCAATCTGAAAGGAGATTTACACCAGGAGGGAAATAAAGCTTGTTTTTCCACACTAAAGCCCTTCTCAGACTTCCACAGAGCCAGAGTCCAATGGTAACAGCACATCCCTGAAGAGAAGCAGCTCAAAGGGGCTCTGACTAAAGTAGGGACTGAGAGGAAGGATTTCCACCCTCTGGACACTTGATGTAGTGTCCTGTCAAACAGCTGGAGAGCATTCCCAGTGCTGCTGCTTCCTCAGGCCCCTCAGGCTCCCAGCCCAGCTTAGGGAGCCCTGTCTTGCACATAGTTTAGGTCTGAGTCCAAAAAGAAGTCAAGCTTCTGCTGACTAAGTATATATATTTATATATTCCTATAAATTGCTGTGCTTTCCTGCACTGCCAGACCCCCTTCCTGCCCTCCCTGGAGGAGTCCCAGGAGCAGAGCCCATATTCCAACCACCTGGAATAAAGGAGGCAAATAAACTTCTGTCAAACTTGTGTTCACCTCCCAAGACACACTGAACAGGAGTTGTTCTTAAAATAACCATCTGCAGGTAGAAAATTAAAATAAACCAACCAAACATCCTTATCTTCTCTAAGTCTGGCACCATCACATTTTAAAATTATAAAATTAGAAACACAGCTGGTGGTAGAGAATGGAAAAGGTTTTATTAGAAGCAAGCAAGGGGTCAAACAGTCACAGGGTCAGGGCTCAGCCAAAGCAGTGGCATAGGATTTTTAGGGAAGTTGGTAAGGATTCCACAAAGGGAGATTGGCACAGATTGCATTCCCAAATCCAGAGCCACCTCATCCCAGGAAATAGTTCAGAATCATTAAGGTTGGAAAAGACCTTCAACCATCACTGCAGCACCAGCACCACGTTCACCATTAAACCACACCCTCAAATCCAGGTTTTCTGAACACTTCCAGGGATGGTGACTCCTCCACTTCCCTGAGCAGCCCCTTCCAATGCTTTACAACCTTTTCCATGAAAAAAATTTCCTGATATCCAATGTGAACTGCCTGGGAGTGAGTGGACTATAAAACCGCAGGGCCTGCAGAGGTTAAAACCAGAGTTTGGGCACAAGGGAAGTTGGACCAAAGGATGTGCAGCTGAGCTTGAACACCACAGTTCTCACCTGCTGCACTTTTTCCCAAATTCTCTCCCTAGCCAGGACATCTTTCCTGCTCTACACAATTCCATTTAGCTCACAGGGAGGGAAGTCTTTGGAAAAGGAAAGAAGTGTTTTACAAAAATAAATGCTCTTTAAAACCACCAAAAGTAATAACAAAATATGAAAAGTGATTCCCCCACAAAATGGGAAATAACCACAACACAATCACACTTACAAATGAAGTTTATGCAGCTTAAATAAAGGTCCTGCCCTGAAATGTCCTCTGAAAAATTCCCTCCTCCCACTGACATCTCCCCCTCAGCAGAACCTTTTGTATTACTGATGGTCTGAATAATTACTACATTATTCTGCTGATGAATTTTTATATTATTCTTTGCTGCTCAGGTCCATTAAAACTGAACAAGGCACATGCAAAGCAAATAATCTGTGACCAACCACAGACCCAGGGGGGTCAAATTGTTGCCATATTTGAGTTGCAAAGAATTTCTGCTGATTTTTGAAGTATCTTCAGATCCTCCAAACGAAGCCTTTCCACCAGAGCCAGGTGGGATTTGAGGTTCTCCTTGTTCCTTTTCCACTGGGAAATCTGAAGTTTATACAAATGGGATGAAATGACTAAAAATTTAGATGATTTAACATGAAATGAGCAGAATATTTGTGGAAACCTGTGGTAGGGATTTCATGAACTATGTCAGAAGAGTGATTTTTTTCAACTTTCACAAGAGAAACTGTAATTATAAGGGAAAAAAAAAGGGGGAAGGAAAAAATATCAGAGTTTTCATCCCCAAAAATGACATTGCTAGGAAAGAAAGGAATCTGGGCTATCTTGTTCCTTCAAATTACCTGGAGAAGGACATGCTGGGTCTCCTCTATTAAAAAATGACATATTTTTCCTGCTGCATTCCAAGTCTGCTGTTCATTTCTGGCTGAAATGACATCACCAAGCAGTGCCTTCCTCCAGCAAGAACTAGAACCAAAAGGTTTGAAAACACAAAGTCATTTGCTGCAATTCCCAACTGAATGAAAAACATGTGGCTCTGCTCAACTTCACCTCACCTGGGCATTTATTTTTAGTTCTTACATCAACTCATTCCACCCAGCAATGAAACTTCAAAGCATAAACAGCTCTGAACAATAGATTTTTTTTTTAATTTATTTACTATTCCAAGCCATGCCCAGGTAATTTTCCATGAGTGTTGTTTGAGGCAGATTTGCCATTTGGAATAAATGATCAAACTGCCCTGAAAGTCATTGGAAATGAATTTCAGCAACTTGCTTGGCCCTAGAATTTCAGCAGCTGCCTGTGGAACACATGAGTCAGAGACATCAAACCAGGTTAAACAGCATTTAAAAGGTCATCAAACCAACAGGAAAAAGGCCTGGAGTCCTTAAAGGAATCTCTGGTCCTCAAAATAGAAAACAATGGGGTGTAGCTATTAATACAAGAAAGCAATGATTTTACATTATATGGTGTTTTCTGCCTTTCTTCTTTTCACTTCTCACCTGGAGTGAGTGACAGAAACCACACAAAATCCTAAGGAATTGTGCCAGGATGCCACACACAGGCAGCAAAGAGCAAAGGGTGGAGGGTCCAGAAAACAGGGAAGGGGCTGGAAAAGCTCCTGTGAGGAGCAGCTGAGGGAGCTGGGGGGGTTTGTGTGGAGAAGAGGAGGCTCAGGGGGGACCTCATTGCTGTCCCCAAGTCCCTGCCAGGAGGGGGCAGTGAGGGGGGTCGGGCTCTGCTCCCATGTCCCAAGGGAAAGGAGGACAGGGAATGGCCTTCAGCTGCCCCAGGGCAGCTCAGCTTGGAGATGAGCAACAAGTTTTCCTGCCAGAGTGGTCAGGCCTTGGCAGAAGTGTCCCAGGGAGGTGGTGGAGTCCCAGGGGCTGCAAGTGTCCCAGAGGTGTCTGCATGTGGCCCTTGGGGACACGGATTAGGGGGGATCCTGGTGGTGCCACTGGATGATCCTCAAGGTCTCTCCCAACCTTGGTGATTCCCTGAAATAAAAGCAAATGGCACAAGCACATGGACTAAACACTCCCAGTGCTAAAACTTACAACTCATCTGCTCCAAGACTTAACAACTTGAGGGCTGTGAGGAGTCTCCAAGATGGTCCATCCCATCCAAAGGTCAGGTTCCTAAAAAGTCAAGAATTATGAGGTAAGAAAGTGCAGGTGAGCTTTTCCAGTGTGACAGTTTTCTTCCTGAAAACAGGAAAAAGGCCTGGATATGTGTCAGCAAGGGAAGACCTGCTCCCTGACTCCCCTTACTGTGGGAGCCCAGAGCCAGGCTGTGCCTTAAAACCCATCCCAAGCTTTGATACTTTGGTGTTTACAACTCCCACATCCTCTCCCAAACATTAGTTTGTTAAAAAAAAAAAAAACTCAAATAATTATTTTTTGCTCGATTTTGACACTCAAAGCAAAATTTGACTCCCAGAAAAACTGATAAGAAAGAAGGAATTCCAGATACTTACTCTAGGAAATCATGATCCTTTAAAATGGAAAGTTTTGCTTTTCTCTGCTTGTCCAGTGGTGGAAAATATTTGAGGAGAGTGTCTGCATAAAAATACATTTTAGATACTTAAATAGATGCTATGTAGAAAAAACCATAATCATTAATTCTGAAATAACATTTCAACCATATTTTTCAAGTAGCTACAGGACAAACATCAAAACCTGTCACAATTTGGTGAAATTTCAGTGAACAAAAGTGTTTCTACTCCTCAAAAGCCATCAGCAATCTCCAGGATTGGAGAAATCCTAACTCAAACTGAAGTTATGAAGCATCCCCAGCAACTTCAGTTTGTGGGGATCAGGACTTCAATCCTGAAGCCAATGGTAAAATCTTGGCCATCCAGTTGGAATCTCTATGTAGATACTGCTAAGAATCACAATTTTATAAAAGAAAACGTCACCAAAAGGCATTTTCAATTTTAAAAACCCAATCCTTAAATTCTATCCCACTTGTTGAGCATCAACATGCTGTGTTTTCTCCTGTTGTCCTTCCAATTCCACTCCATAAATCCAACCTGATGGGACATGAACGCTGCTGTGAGGGTTTTCCATGGCAACAAATCCATATTCCAGGAGCAGCTGCTGATTATCATGAGGTCCATAGCAGATAAAAACTTCTCCATATTTCCTGCACTGTGAATTTGTCTGAATTTCATAACTCCTTGTCTGCTCATCAAAAGCAGCCTTTACCTGCAGGGGGTTCAAAAGAAAAGCTTTCACTCTTGGCAGGGTGAAAAAGAAATCAAACCTTGAGTATTAAGATCCAAAAGTGTTGAACACATCCCTGACACTGGGAGGAAGATGTTCCAGAGGTTTCAAAAGGCAGCCCATGAGGATGGAGAACAGCAAAGCTTGGCCTGCAGCACTGTGATTTATTAGAGAGGCCCCAAATGTGCCAGCAAAGATGGGTTCATGCAGAGTTGGCCTTTTTTGTGCTGTCCCAGCTCTGTGTTGGGGCCTGACATGAAGTGGAACTGCCCTACACACCTCCCCAAGGAAGCTTCAGCCAGAAGCAAAGTAACACAGGGACAGTGTAAGTTGGAATTTGTCTCAGGAGTGGAGCCTTTTGGGAAAGCAGAGCTGGGTTATGTTTATAAATGGCCCTTCCCAAAATCTCCCCCAGCCACTGGGGGCTGTCCCTGTAACTCTGCTTTGCTGCTCAAACTGAAGTGTTTGAAACATGAAATCCCAGAATGGTTTGGAAAGGATGTTAAAGCTCATGCAGTGCCACCCCTGCCATGGGCAGGGACACCTTCCACTGTCCCAGGGGATCCACCCTGGCCTTGGACACTTCCAGGGATCCAGGGGCAGCCACAGCTTCTCTGGGAAACCCCCACCCTCACAGGGAAGGATTTCTTCCCAATATCCAACCTAAGTGTGGAGACATTCCCCCTGTCCTGTCACTGCAGTTCCTGCTGAGCTTTATAATAATAATCTTTATTGAACTGCCTTGGGCTGAACAACAAACTCCAGTGGATACAGGAACTGTGTCCTCAGCCTCCCCACTGTGAGATCTCTGCCTGACCCCACAGATCCAGACTGTGCTGGGAGAGTGCACTTACCAATAAAGGAACCAAGGGATCTATTTTTAGTTTCTCACCTGAACATTTGGGCTGTGGTTTAGCAAATCCAAGTACGGTGCCAAGGCATAAACATCTGGCTCCAGGGAAAAACATTCCCTCCGTGGATGTTTCATGTATATTGTCCTGGTGTTTATAGTGCACCAGGCCCACTGCAAAGCACTGTAGTCAAAAATAGTTGCTGTGTCCTCAGCAAACAAAGGCTGCAGGGAGGAGAAAAAAGCTTTGGAAGATGTGTACAACTCCTGGATCATTGTTCTCTGCTCCTGAGCTTTCTTTCTCAAGGGTTCTGGGAGAAGGGTCACTACATCTTGCTCCCAACAAACAGGGCAGCTGTAAGTCTTGGGTAAAACATCCAGGTAAGGTTTCCAGGGAGATTCCTGCCCAGCATGTTTCTCTGCCATTAAAAACGTGCACAGTGCCATCAAAGGAGACACAGGAGGCTTCCAGCTATTGGAAAAGGAAATAAAAGTAAAAATCCCAACACAGCAGAGACTCACAAGTGTTAAGGAGTGAGCACAGCAGTGTTTTCTCTCTCCAAGAGTTATTTTAAATGTTACAAACAGCTATTTTAAACTGCTTTGTAGTTCATCTCCAAGTCCTTTGGATGGTTTCAAAGGGCAAGAAAAGCTGGTTTGTAGTGACAACTTCAAGTTCACCCCTCGGGTGGGTGTTTTTAGGATACACAACAAGTATTCAATGTCCAGCACAGGACTGTATTCCAAATTTTCTAACAGGCCATGTCCACAGGACTGCTTTGCACCCCCATTTTATCTTCCTTCCCCTATTGAAGCATATTCCAAAAAAAATCATTAATAATTGACATTTAGGTCCAAGCTGGCTCTCCAGCCTGTGCTCTCTCTCCAACTCTGCCAAGCCAAGAATGGATGCTGTGTCCAAACCTTTCCTCCCTGAGCATTCCCCATCCATGAAAGGCCACAAGAAATCCTGGTACCACCCAGGGGACACAGTTTAAAGCTCTGCCCCCACTTCAGATGTTTTATTTACTAATGAACAACCCCCAACTCTCCCACCAAGTGTCACTTTTCACTTACTTCCTGATGTATCTCCCCAAGGAGCTGCTAAGGACAGTGCTTGTGGTGAGCAAACACTTCTCAGGCAGTGAAATAATCACATCCCCTGCCTTGGAGGGAAGAGAAAAAAAATATCACACACAGGGAACAGCAAGAGTCAAGTGTAAAGAACTCATCTGACACTGCTCTGGGGACTGGAATGGTTTTCAGACAGGCAGGACAATCCCAGTCAGCACAACCTGTCCCTGCACCAGGCCTGTGCCTGGCTCCCCTGAGCTGCAGTTGGGATCAGGTGTCTCCAAGAGCTGGATTTCCAGGAACACAGCAGAACATGCAAGGGATACTTTAGCTCCTTGTTTGCCAAAGTGCTGTGTGGGAATGAGCTTTCATGCCTGGCTGGAGCCACAGGGAGAGGACATGGACCAAGTCAGTCCCCTTCCCATTCATCTCCTGGTTTTCCCTTTCTTGCTCCAGCCCAGTTGGGTTTAGTGCACTCACTGCCCCTTGGAAAACCTCTGGATTCAGCTGCTGGCTCCCACCCTGAGCCAGGATGAGAACACACACAGGACTTTTCCACTGCATTTCCTTCCCACCTCTTGCTATTCTCCCTATTTTGCCAAAGATTCTGGGGCTGATTTACCATTATTTCACTTACTGTCCTCACACCACTTAGGAAATTTCTCCAACAAGCCTCTTTTTTGAGAGGCTTTTTTAACCAGACTCAGTTTCTGTGCCAATATCCAAAAAGAAAGGTGGTTTTTGTTTTTTTTTTATTATTCCCCTTCTGAGCTGGAAATGTCTGAGAAATTATGTTTCTACTAATAAGTTCATCAACAAAGAGTGAGCATCAGAGGCCAGAAATTACATTCCCAACAGGGGCTGTGAAGACCTTGTCTGGAATTGTGAGCTTTGCTTGTTGCAGGAATCATTGCACCTCAACAGAACCTGCAGTAGAACCACCAGTACTGACCTGAAGAGCTTTTGTTGCCATCAATCCTCTCCCTGTCTCTGAAGCACAAACAAAGAGAATAAGTTAATACATGTAAGGAGTGAAATCAGGAATCTGTGATCAGGAAAAGCTCTAAAAGAACAGATATTCTCTCTTATAAATTATAAAAGCCAATTAGGGATTGTTCCAGAAATGTATCCCATTGCTTTGTTCCCCAATTTTCTTTACTGTTCAGGACTTTTTCCCTGTATCCCCAGCAATAATTCAACTTTTTTTTCTCCCACTTCTACCAATTACTCAACTTCTTTTTCTAATTTTTTCTTCAAACACATTTTTCATCACCAGCTGCAGTTCTTGGTGTCAGAGTTTTAACTAAACTTTACAATTTCTAGTCACATATTTTTCTCTGATTCATTCTTTCCACAATGTCTTTACACTGCAAAATTTTTGAAATTTATCCTACTTAAAAAGAAAAATTACAAGTATATCCCTTTACTGTAAACATTACTAAGTGAATTCCTGCTCTAAAATCATTTATTTATCTGTATCACTAGATCTGCTGAAGTTCCTTGAGGAAAGAAAAGATGAACAAATAATAACAAGGTTCAGTTCCAATACTGAAAACACAGAAATACTTCTTTAAAAATAAAAAGAGAATTTAAATTAATTTAAAAATTAAAATACTTGCTTAAAACTGTGCTACTAGCACTTAAAATTTCCACTCCTACACGGAATTCAGCAGAGCTGTGCAAGTTTTGTTTCTGCTAAATTGACATTCATGTGCATGTGCCAAAATAAATCCTTAAAAGACTAAGAGTAGCTGGCTTTCTTCCTGATGCCAGCCAGGTGTGATTCAAAATGAAAGCAGGAATCTACCATTTTCAGAAGAATTAGAAATTTGTACCATCAATAAATAATTGAAGCATTACCTCTGAACTCTGCTGGCCTTAAGTTATTGTCTCCAAATCCTCTGTCTTTCAGCCACTTCTTAAGTAGAATGTATTCCAGCTTGTGACTGCAGTTGACTAAAAATAAATTTAAAAGATTAATGCTGTAAAAAAGCGCTCTGTTGGAAAATAAAGGAAATTTAAAAATTTTACTGTATTGCCAGAAAATTTGGACATTTTGGGGGCATTTCAGAATAAAAAGAAGAGCAAGAAAGGCTCCCATCAAACTCACTTAATAAACTCTGGCCACTGGGAAGCCTCAGAATTGTGTGAGTTATTCAGCAAATCCAAGGAATTTAAGAATAATGTAGTACTTGTCACTAGCCAGAAAAGAGGGCTCACATTATTCACCATGCTCTGCTTGGGATTGTAACTGATGTTAGAACTTTGCATAACAGAAAAACGTAATATTTATTAATATCATTTTCAAGACACAAAGGTGTTTGCAAATCCTAGAATATCCCATCAGGATAACTGAGTCCAACTCCCAGCCCTGTGCAAGACAATCCCAACAATCCCACCACAGCCTGAGAGAAAAAAACACAAAGGTGTTTGCAAACGTAAACCATAAAATGACACTTTGACAAACAATTTGTTATTTTATTATTTCACTTCCAGGGATAATACCTCCACCTGTAAAATGCACGTGTTTTCTTCTTCTCTTTCGACCTGTCCGACCTCGGCTTTTCCTCATATCAACCAACAGATTTTGCCTTAGTTAGGCAACCTGTAATTAAAAAAAAAAAGTTACTTAGAAATATTTAAATTTTAATTAGAATATTTAAATTTTTTAAGCTGGATGCCAACCCCGTGAGGGTGGGGAGGCCCTGGCACAGGTTTCCCAGAGAAGCTGTGGCTGCCCCTGAATCCCTGGAAGTGTCCAAGGACAGGTTGGAGCCCCCTGGGACAGTGGAAGGTGTCCCTGCCCATGGAAGGTGGCACTGGAAGGGCTTTCGTAGAGAATCCTGGAATATCCTGAGTTGGAAGGGAAAACAAGAATCATCCAGTCCAAGTCCAGGCCCCCCCCAGCAATGCCAGCCTGTCCCTCAGAGCCTTGTCCAAAGGCTCCTGGAGCTCTGGCAGCCTTGGGGCCGTGCCCATTCCCTGGGCAGCCTGGGCAGTGCCCCACCACCCTCGGGGGGAAGAGCCTTTTCCCAATATCCTTCCCTTTGCCAAAACTGCCCCGAACTGAAGCTCAGGAGCGCAGGTTTCCCTGCACGAAGAGAGGGCGGGCGGGGAGCCGGGAACACCCGCAGGCGCTCGGGCTCCTCCAGAAGGCCCGAAACTCCCACCGTCCCATCCCATCCCGTTCCCCGAACTGGGAAGCCTGTGCTAACGACACCTCCCTCCCCGTCTCCACACAAACTCCCCGGGACGTGAGAGGAAAAAACCTCCATGGCAGCGCTGCAAGGGCGGGAACTCCCCGAGAGGAGCGAACACTCCGGGACCGCCCTGTGCCCCGCCATGGGAAAACGAAGTGCACCCTCCCTTGGCAGCCCAGATTGCGGTTCCCAGGTCCCTCACAGCTGGAATCTCCTCCCGGTGCTCCGAACCCACCTGCTGGGAAGGGCACAAGGACCGATAAATCTTTGCTTTCCCTGATAGCGCATTCGTTCCCGCCCTTCTCTCCCCTGAGGCGGGGCTACCCCGCCATCTTAGGGGCGTTCGTATTTCCCTTCCCTGTAGTGCAATCGCTCGTTTCTCGGCAATAGCGTGTGGTTTCCTTGCTGTGTGGAGCTGAGGGGCGAGGGAAGGGCTCCCGCGGTGTTGGAGGTGGGTGAGGAGGTGCTGGATGTCCCTCTCGGGTCTCTGAGCCTGGGGTCCCCCGCCCGCTGCGCCCTGAGGCGTCCGGGTCCATGGCCGTCCCCGCCTTCCCTTCCCGTTGGGAAGAAAACCCAACTCCTGAGGGGTGGGAGCGAGGGAAGCGCCTTTGCGGTGAGGTGGGAAGGGAGCTCCTGTTCTGAGAAGTCAGGATCTGGTTGGGGTGTCTCGCTGGATGTCCGCTTGGTATTAGAAGGGATTTTTGAAAAGAGGTGCTAATTATGTCAAAAGGGGAACAGAACCAGCGTTTTCTATGTGCTTTTGTGGGGGAAATGCTTCTTTGAATGTGCTGTGTCTGTGGAAAAAAAAGAAGTGGCGAAATCAGCAAATTAGCAAGTGGATTTTGTATCTAGAACTGTCGGTGCGTTGAAACACTATAAACACTGTACTCAGCCTGTGCTCTGCTGTTTCCCTTTGAAAATGCTGGAATTGCTTCTCCTGCCTGGCACTGGAAGATAAAACTACTCTTTCCTTTTTTTTTTTAATAGTTCGGGTTGGAAGGGGCCTTAAACATCATTCAGTTCCAACCCCTGCTATGGGCAGGGACACCTTCCAATATCGCAGGTTGCTCAGGTTTTAAGCCTAAGTTTTTCAGCCGAACCAGTTGAAATACTCCCAAAAGAAGGAAATGGGCTTTCTGTGAGGTTAATTTAGCACTCGAGATTAATTGTTTGCCTTCTTAAGGCATTTCTTTCTTCTTTTTACCCATCACCGGTTGAGCTTTCTGGGAAACATTAAGCACCAGGTGCATTATTTCTCTCTGAATATCTCGTGCTACCTTAGGAAGTTCCGTTGTGCGCTGCAATGAATTATGTGAAACTACAAATATTTTAAATAGTATTTTAAATAGTATTAAATAGTATTTTAAAGAAAAAACGCTGACTGGCCACAGAAGCTGCGGCTGCCCCTGGATCCCTGGAAGTGTCCAAGGCCAGGCTGGAGCCCCCTGGGACAGTGGAAGGTGTCCCTGCCCACGGCAAGGGTGGCACTGGATGAGCTTTAAGGTCCCTTCCAACCTAAACCATTCGGAGGTTCTAATTCCTTTTCAACAGCCGCCTTTGTCCGTGTGAGTGAAGGTTTCTTTGCTGTTGGCAGCTCCTGTCTCCTCGGCACACATCCAGCGATGTCCAGCGCGCCGGTGGCCGTGGTGACCGGCTCCAACAAAGGGATTGGACTGGCCATCGTGCGGGCTCTGTGCCGGCAGTTCCCGGGGGATGTGTACCTGACAGCCCGGGATCCCGCCCGTGGCCAGCAGGCAGTGGCAAAGCTGCAGGAGGAAGGGCTGCGGGCGTTCTTCCACCAGCTGGATATCGATGACCTGCAGAGCATCCGAGCTCTCCGCGACTTCCTGAAGGAAAAATACGGAGGGCTGAACGTGCTGGTGAACAACGCGGGGATCGCTTTCAAAGGTAGGAAGGGGTCTGGGATAATCCTGTGTGGATGTATCCAGCACTTCTGTGCCGGTGGCATGGTGCACTTTTGGTTGGATGAGCTTCCTGTCTTAAGCGTGAGCTGGGGACAGTGGGAAATGGGTCTTTTAGGATCTTGTGGGGTAACTGTGCATGTGCATTTCTTCCTGGAAAGGGGGGTGAGGCCTTGGCAGGGGCTGCCCAGGGAGGGTTGCAGTGCCCATCCCTGGGGGGGGCCAAGGAAGGATGGACGTGGCACTCAGTGCTCTGGGCTGGGGGACAAGGGGGGACTCCATGGGCTGGGAAGGCTTTCCCAAGCTAGGTAATTCTGGGATTCTATAAACATGCTTCCCTGGAGTGCTGTGTTTGCATCACCCAGGGAGCATGAGGCACACAGGGCATGTGATTGGAGTTGGATTAATTGCCTCAGTGCCCAGGAGTTCCACCAGGGCCATGGGAGCCCATCATGAGGGTGAACATTAGTCGTGTTCCTCAGGGATCTGTGTTTTCTCTCTTCTACAACCCCCACACTTTTTTCTGTGTGTTACCTGCTCAAAGTCACCAGCTAATAAAGAAGAACCTTTGGCCCCAAGTGGTTTTTACCTCTAACTTTCTCAGGCTATTTAGTTACTTATACTCTTAACCTAAATCTTACTGTGTCGAGCAAGAATTTAACCATTTCACCTTCTAGTGCTTGGGAAGGCACAGAAAGTGAGGAAGATACAGCAATTTTAAGTAAGTTTATAAAATTGAGATCATGTGAGAAAGCAAATCACAAGCCTGCCCACTCCTGCTGGGGAGGGGATTGTGCCCCTCTGCCCCCTCAGGTGAGACCCCACCTGGAATCTGCATCCAGCCCTGGGATCCAGCCCAGGGAGGACATGGAGCTGCTGGAGAGAGTCCAGAGGAGGAACCAGGAGGATCAGAGGGATGGAGCAGCTCTGCTGGGAGGAAAGGCTGGGAGAGCTGGGATTGTTGAGCCTGGAGAGGAGAAGCTTTGGGGTGACCTCCTTGTGGCCTTGCAGGAGCTGGAGGAGCCCCAGGAAACCTGGAGAGAGACTATTTCCAAGGGCTGGAGGGACAGGACACAGGGAATGGCTTCCCACTGCCAGAGGGCAGGGAGAGATGGGAGATTGGGGAGGAATTCCTGGCTGGGAGGGGGGGGAGGGGCTGGGATAGAATTCCCAGAGAAGCTGTGGCTGCCCCTGGATCCCTGGAAGTGTCCAAGGCCAGGTTGGATCCCCCTGGGCCAGTGGAAGGTGTCCCTGTCCATGGCAGGGGTGGAACTGCATAATTGTCAAGGTCACTTCCATCCCAAACCCATCTGTGATTCTGTTTTCTGTTTGGGTTTTATGGCTGTTGTTTTCTTGTTGTTTTTTTGTTCGTTTGTGCTTTTGTGTGCGTTTTTTTTGGTTGGTTGTGTTTAATCTCTTTACCTGCTCTTAGTTAGCACAGGTAACTGCCAGTGCACAGAGCTGTGCTGACTCACCTGAGGTTTGGCACAGATCAAACCTCACCTGCTCCTGAAGATGGAGCTTCCCATGGAATGGGAATAATGCAGTAATGGCCTCCCAAAGCCCAGACACTGGATGTTTTGCATGTTACTTTATAAGAAAACTGCTTGTGTTCAAGATCAGTTTAAAAGGGGGCAGCTCTTAATATAATTCTGAGCTTCAGGGTGTGCTCAGGATAAAGAGGTATAAAAACATTGCAGCAGCAGCAGTTAAAATATCACTTCCAGATGTTTGGCCCAGGCTTTGTTCAAGCTGACAACAACAATGAGACAGCAGTAGTTCACACAAATAATAAATGAGATAAAGGAGCTTTTTGTAGCTGTTGCTGTGTAAGTATCTGCCATTAGAAAGACTAGAAAGTGTAACCTCTGAGTAAGAACTTGCTGAGATGCTTGTCCTGAATTTTTGTTTTAATTCTTGCTCCTGAAATTGGTTTCTACCCAAGCTTTCTTCTTGCCTCCCCAAATTTGTGCTGCCATCCCAGAAGTGATGCTTTCTTTAATATAGCATTATGTGCTGTTGCAGTCTGTCAAAGATTAGGTTTGGCATTAAATTTTCTTGTTCTGCTTTTGTGCTGCACCACAGACTGTCCAGCAGAAAGTGTTCCTGTGTGGAATGGTTATGGAGCTGTGGGTTGTCTTCTGGATGGGCCTCTCTGAGAACAGTTCCAGTAAAGCCTCATAACTCAAGGAAGTGTGGGATGTTCCAAGGAATGTTTCCTGTTAGACAAATGAGGGGGTAATTTCTATTCAATCGGTACAATTCTGATTTTTGTTTGGTTTTTTTTGTCTCCCTCCACCTGTTATGAAAAGTTCAAGACACAACTCCATTTGCAGTCCAAGCTGAGGTGACACTGAAGACAAACTTCTTTGGAACCAGGAATGTTTGCACAGAATTGTTGCCTCTTGTGAAGCCTTATGGTGAGTGAAACGTAACAGAAATAGTTTTGTGTGAATTTTGACTCTCATTAAATGGGAAAATCCTCTCCAGTCTCAGACATTGCCCCATAGCAAGATGTGGACCTTGCTGTGCTGTAGGTAAGGACAGATGGCCTTTCTTGACCCCAAAAATGGCCTTTCTTGACCCCCAAATGTCTCTGCTGAGCATATTTAAATCTATTTTCAAGCTGTTGCATCCTTGCTATGGATTGAAGAAAAATTCTCAGGGTGCCCTCAAGAAGCCATGCAGAAGTTCCTCACGTTCTATCCATGATATCTGCCTGCATAAATTGTTCTGGCTTCAGAAAGGACATTTTGATGACAGAATTAGGATGAAAAAGTACCTAAACCCAGTGATTCAGCTGAGTCTGACGTGGTGCTGTGACATGTTTGCTGCTATAAATGAAATGTAGTCTGTAACACTTAAATGCATCCAGGTTTTCAACAGAAAGAAGTCAAGCAGATGAAACAGATTTTGGGAACTGTTAGTTCCTGGGGGAGAAATAAAAACAGAGTAATTGAATTTTGGGGGCCATCTGGAGAGTGAGGAAACAGTAAATACACAGAGTGAAGGATGAGTGTGTTAACAAAGTAATTAACAGAAAGGATTAATTTGTGTGGCTTTTAGGATTAAATCCTCATGTTCCTCACCTGAGTGGCTGTGAAGCAGCAGGACAGAGGGAAAGCAGAGCAAACTAATTTTGGAGATGAGTGATGGACTGATTCAGCTCATTCCTTCCTCTGTGCTCAAGTGCTGGGAGACAAATCCTGCAGGTCTTTATGCTGGGATTTGTAAATCCTCAGGTATTCCCAGCACTGTGAATTTACCTCCAGGGTGTTTCCTGGAGGCTTCTGTGAACTTTGATAGAGAGCTTTTACAGGTGCACAGTTTAATTACCCTCTGCAGTGGAATTCTCTGGAAATATATTAACTCTGATTTTCCTGGAGCTCTGCAGCACCTGAGCAGCGACTACAGAACTGCAGAGCAGCCCCACCTCAGGGTGTAAAAATGTGTAAATGTGTGTAAAACTGGCCTTTTTTGTGTGTCCCAGGGCGGGTGGTGAACGTGTCCAGCATGGTGAGCAGCTCAGCCCTGAGGGGCTGCAGCCAGGAACTCCAGCACAAATTCCGGAGCGACACCATCACCGAGGAGGAGCTGGTGCAGCTCATGACCAAATTCGTGGAGGACACGAGGAAAGGTGTGCACAGCAAAGAGGGGTGGCCAAACACTGCCTACGGGGTGTCCAAAATCGGGGTCACCGTCTTGTCCAGGATCCAGGCCCGCCAGTTAAACGAGGAGAGGAAGGGGGATCACATCCTGCTCAATGCCTGCTGCCCTGGCTGGGTGAGGACAGACATGGCAGGTCCCAAAGCCCCCAAATCCCCCGAGGAAGGGGCCGAGACCCCCGTTTATTTGGCCCTTTTGCCTCCGGATGCTGCTGCTCCTCATGGGCAGTTTGTGAGTGATAAAACTGTCCAGACTTGGTGAGCTGAGCCAAAGCTGCCTGACCTTATTTACACCATGACTGCCCCTTAATTCCACTGTTATTAAGGTGGCCAGCCCTTTTCCCACTATCCCTGGGAGGGATCTCTGACATGGAGCTGGGATGAAGTAGGTGCCTTATTGTTTCTTTTTCTGGGGTCCAGAGCTGCTTCCTGAAACTGCACAGGGTTCCTCAAAGGAGAGGGAATTGTTTTGGAGCTACAGTGTGATCAGTTTGGGGAGAGATTAATAAGACCAGGATAGAATCACTGCTGTGTAGACACTCCTTACTATCAGAACAAAGTGAAATGAAAATAAAAATAGCAATGATGTACCATTAATAGGAAATATAATCAAGTTGGCTTTATTAATATGTTAATAAATAATTAGTGATTTGTGTTCATCCTACTGATTCTAATATCTGATTCTAAGAATTGAAAAGATTGGAAAATGCATTTTCATTTCGTGCAGCAAACTTTGTGACTGGAGTGTGTGATGTCTGCACCACACAGAAAATAAACTACAGAACTGATACATCAAACTGGTCCTCACTTCAGTATTGCACAGCCAGAATTTTCCTTATTAAAAACATGGATTAAGTGCCCTGGAACAGGGAATGGGCACGGCCCCAAGGCTGCCAGAGCTCCAGGAGCCTTTGGACAAGGCTCTGAGGGACAGACTGGGATTGCTGGGGGGGCCTGGGCAGGGCCAGGGAGGCACTGGATGATCCTTGGGGGTCCTTCCCAACTCAGGATAAACTGTTCTAACTCCACCCACGAGTTGGTTTGGTTGTTTTCTGGATTCTTCTCCCTGGGGTGGGGCTGTGGGGAAGGGGAAGGAGCAGCTGCTGGTTGGGGTTCCACCCCAAGGAGGAAGGAATGATCTGGAGATGGATTTAAATCGTTGCATTAAATCCTTGCATTTCAAACACTCATTTCTGAAAAGCTGCCTCTTCCTCTTGCTGGGAGGAGCTGAACCACTAAACCTGTTGTTAGTAATGACTAATCACTAATGGGCTTGTTAATTCTTGATCAGGAGTCTGTGAGGTGATGCCAGAGTTCTCATGGAAATACAGAAATCTCTGAGCACTTTGGTCTGAGGGCAGCAGTTCCAAAATCCGTGTGTGGAGTTTTTTGGGCAGAGCCAGGGGCTGTGTGTGCCCTGCCAGGAGTGGAAATGGCATCTCCAGTGTTAAACACAAGCTGGTTGTGAAGTATCCCTGGGATTTACAAAGCTCCTCCTGAAGTTTAACTGGTTTGGGATCATTTTTTACATTCAGGCCACATGGTAGGTTTGAAAGTTTTCCAAAGGGTGTGAAGGGTAGGATTTTGTACAACTCCATGGAAAACTGAACCTGGAAAAGAGAAGGTTCCAGCTGCTTTCAGTACCTGCAGGACAGATGTTTTCCCCCCTTTACAGCTGTGGAATGGGATTCCAGGGAGGAAAACCAGCTGTGTGGGGATGGCTCCAGCCTCAGCTGGTGGAGGTGGAACGAGGCTGTTCCCAGGATCAGTCAGGAAGGAGCCTGTGCCAGGAGCTGCACACATTCCCTGCTGGCAGTGGGAATGTGTCCTGGGAAGAGTTGAGGACAAGGTCTCTGCACAGGGCTTGCTTTGTTCAACCAAAACCCATTTATTGTTTATTTCCTTTCCCTGTTTGTTGTGTCTGAAGGGTTTTGCTGCTCCCAAATTCTGGCTCTGATGGTTATTGTGTCAAGTTTTAAGGGTCAGGAAAGGGCTGGAATAATAATAATAATGGTTTGTTGTACTGTAGGAAACTTCCACATGGGATTTGCTTTTGATGGCCCATCACTGCCATTTCCACTTGGGAATTTATGCCTGTAGATATTTTTCATGGATCTCTTTTGTAACCTTAGCAGTGTAAAAAATCCTGCCAAGTCACACAGCTGGACTTGGCTTTTCCCAGCATGAACCAAAGAGATTTCTGGCAATGTCAGGTGGGAATTGCTGTCAATATTCAGGATACTGAAGTCCTGGCTCCAGAAGGGATTCCATCCCTAAATCCATGACTTCATCCCATCCCAAGGGCCAGTTTTAGCATGGGCAGCATGTAAGGAACCACAGACAAGTGGTGCAAAAACAGGAATTTGTGAGAAAAACAACTTTTCAAGAGAGAGGTTTAAACCCCTCAGGAACTGATTGAAAATCTAAGCAAAACTCTGTATTTTAAGGCAAAATATCTTAAGGACAACATCAAAAATCCCAGTTCTTGGTTGGGTTGGGCACATACTCAGAAGCACCGAGCTGCATCTCCAAGAATAATTCTAAAATTTAGGAATTGAAACTTGAATTGGTGGCATTGCAGTTTGGAAAGATTATATTCCTGAAATGTAGCTGGGAAGGGGAAAGGTCCCAAGCAAATGAGCCAGTATAGTAATGTAACACTTAGTGGAACAGTTCCCATCAAAATCTGAACAGTTTCTCTCTCCTCGACTTGAAGAACTGAACAGGTGGATTTTCCTTGAATTTTTCATTTTTTTCCAGCTACTTTCAACTATTTTGATTATGTTCTGCCTGGATGTTGAAAAAAAAAAAAAAAAAAAAAAGAAGAGACGAGGAGAAGAAGG
>WEIV01025113.1:0-16864 GCA_013390005.1 Calyptomena viridis | reverse complement strand
ATTCTCTACCCATATAATAATTAATTTATTATTAACATTTTAAATTAAAAAAATTATTAAATATTTTAAAATAATAAATACTCATATGATATTTGTTCACTCTGAAGGCTGAGAGGGAAAATATTTACTGGCAATACTTTTTATGTCATTAACTTCTTTCATATATACAGAGGGTGTGGGCAAATACATGCCCAGATATATAAATAAAATGTTCCAAAGTCCAGCTTTCCAGCAAGGTTGTTACAAGTATTAAGAATTTCAATATTTAACATTGAAATAATATTGCTAATGCAACATGTGGGTAAATCCCTCAACTATCAAAGATAGCAAAAAGATGACTTCACCAATCTGGAGTTTGGTTCAATCTGTGAAATATTCCTGTATTCTTGGGTTGTAGTTTTTATTCCCCATTAAAATGTGGAGGGAGGGAAGGGAGTGGCTCCAGGTGACATCAGGTGGGACATCTCTGTTCCCTGTTCCTACAAACTCTGAGCCTTTCCTTGTGGAGTGAATGTGATTCCCAGCAGCTCTTTGCTCCCAGCTGCTCTTGCNAAGGGAAGGGAAGGGAAGGGAAGGGAAGGGAAGGGAAGGGAGTGGCTCCAGGTGACATCAGGTGGGACATCTCTGTTCCCTGTTCCTACAAACTCTGAGCCTTTCCTTGTGGAGTGAATGTGATTCCCAGCAGCTCTTTGCTCCCAGCTGCTCTTGCTGAGAGGTGATGGATTTTATCTCCTCCTGCTGCTGCTGCTGAGTGTTCCATGTTCTCTGGGGTCAGAGCTGAACTGCTCTGGGATTTTTCCAGGTTCACAGGGCTGCTGCTTTCCCAAAACTGGTTTTTCCAGCAGAATAGAAGAACCTCAAGCTGAAAACAATGACACAGGATAAGACCATGATGTCACTTTGGGGAGAGTCAAGGATTTGCCTGATCCTGAGACCATCCCAAACATCCCAGTGCAGAGAAACAGGTGCCTGTGTTGGCAGACAGTGCCCTGCACCTTCAATTTCCACTTGTCTCTGGGTTGAAAAACAACTTATTTCCCCTCCTGAAATGCACTGGCAGCTCCAGGAAAGGAGTGACTTTCCAAAGAAAGGAGGGATATTTTTTTTCTGGGAGCTTGGCCTGTCTGCAACACTGGGTTAACTCCTTCCTGCCCTGGGAGTAGTTGTGCATCACCACAGAGATGATAAACTTCCTGAATGGAGCCACAGAGAATTCCAAAGAAAAGGGTGTTGCCCCATTTAGTCCTGTCTGCTCTGCTTGGAAAGTTTGTTTGTGTTTTACCTACTAGGAAGGAATTCTTCCCTGGGAGAAGCCTTGGCTGCCCCTGGATCCCTGGAAGTGTCCAAGGCCAGGTTGGATCCCCTGGGCCAGTGGAAGGTGTCCCTGCCCATGGCAGGGGTGGCACTGGATGGGATTTAAGGTCCCTTCCATCCCAAACCATTCCATGATTCCATACATGAAACGAAAATTTAGGATTAAACAGAAGTAATTCCATCTTAAACGCTAAAAGCTGAAATGCTCTTTGTCACTCCCACACTTCCCCTGGAGACAGGATAAGGATTCCCTGTCCCTGTCCTGTCCTTTAATCTCCTTTTCCAGCAGCTGAGCAGAGTAGGACCAGGCTTTTCTAGAATGTTCCTGGCTCATTCCATATGAATTCTCATCTCCTGCCTTCCCCAGGCTCTTCAGAGTAACCTCAAGTATTCCCTCTTGCCCAGAAGGCTGATCATCAGTAAAAGATTATCCCAGTGTTTGCATCCAGCCCTTCCCAGTGGGGTGCATTTAAAGGCATTGGAAACCTATGAAATCATCTTCAAAATCATTGGCACAACATGGCTTGCCAAGGATTTATTCCTGTACAGGTAATTTTATTTTTTTTTTCTAAGGCATGAGCATTTCACAGTCTATTTTTATGAATTGATTTTGACTTTATTTTTTTATTTTTAAAGCTCTGGGTTGTTTCCCCTGCTGGCAAATGCAGCAATGTCAGTGAGACCAGTTCTCCTGGGTTTGTATGAGAAATACTTCCTTCCTCTCCAAAAATCCCTCCTGCCTGGGCTTCAGGCCTTTGTCATTGGGCTCCTGCCTGGGCTGGAAGAAGGATCAGAGATTTATGACAGGTAATATTCATATTAAATGTTAATTTTAAAAGTGTTTTTAGGGAATTCTCAAGGAGTTTCTGGGTTAAAGAAGGCTGGATAAATAAGATTCTAAAGGGGGAAGAAGGGTGGTCCCCTGAAAGATTCTGAAGTTGGAAAACACTTTCCCCCTCTATTTTCATCTCAGGAGGAGAAGAGGAAAAGGAGGGTTAAAAATAAATATGCTGAGAGAAAGGAATAAAACCAGTTTCTTAAAGCTCCTCTGAACTCTTAAATAGTGAACCTGACTCCCCAAACCACTGCTGTGTCAATGAATTCTGATGAAATATTGTAACACAAGAAAGCAGCTGAATTCTTTCCAGTATTTCTGTATAATCTCATAAATTTGAAGCAGTTGATGGGAGGTGCAGATGAACTTCCAGGATCCAATATCTGGATTTAGACCCTTTTTTTCCCAGGTTACTGGGAGCCCCATCCAGCCTGGCCTGGAACAACTCCAGGGATGGGGAGTTCACATCTCATGTTTTTCTTCATCCACTGCCTTAAAAACTGAGCCTGTTGTACCATAAATACAAATTTTTAGGATAAATTCCAGTTCCCAAACTGCTAAAATTGGCTCTCAGAGTCTGCCATCAGCTGGAATTACTTCCAATTCAGCATTTCCAGTTCAGCATTTCCCACAGAAATATTTTGCACTCAGAGGTTCTGCAGTAATTTGGCTTTAATGTTTGCAGGGAGAAGTTTCCAAAGTGTGGACAGAAATGTAATTTAGTGGCTGTGCACAGTGACAGGATGGAGTGGTTTGGGTTGGGTTTTGTAGTGTCTGATTTTCCAAAATCACCTGGTCTGGGGGAAGGTGTCCCTGCCCATGGAACTGGGTCATCTTTAAGGTCCTTCCAACCCAAACCATCCTGGAATTCTGGGATCAGCACGAGAAATAAATAAGATAATAACGATAATATAATAATAGTAATAAATTCTGGGATCAGCATGAGAAATAAGATAATATTGATAATAATGATAATAATAAAAAATTCTGGGATCAGCACGAGAAATAAATAAGATAATAACGATAATATAATAATAGTAATAAATTCTGGGATCAGCATGAGAAATAAATAAGATAATAATGATAATAATAAAAAATTCTGGGATCAGCACGAGAAATAAATAAGATAATAACGATAATATAATAATAGTAATAAATTCTGGGATCAGCATGAGAAATAAATAAGATAATAATGATAATAATAAAAAATTCTGGGATCAGCACGAGAAATAAATAAGATAATAACGATAATATAATAATAGTAATAAATTCTGGGATCAGCATGAGAAATAAATAAGATAATAATGATAATAATAAAAAATTCTGGGATCAGCACGAGAAATAAATAAGATGATAATAATAAATTCTGGGATCAGCACAAGAAATAAATAAGATAATGGTAGTAATGGTGATGATGATGATAATAATTCTGATATCTGCACAAGAAATAAATAAGATAATAACAATAATAATGATAAAAATTCTGGGATCAGCACAAGAAATGAAATAATAATATCATCATCAAATAAGAGTTAATAAAACCAAGTCACTCATGTCAGCTGCAATACTAATTCTGGCTACATTTCCCTTTGGATGATGTCAGACTGAACTAACAGATGGGTTTTGTCCTGGCTGATGTTTTTCCTCACAGAACAGATGCTCTGCTGGTGAAGCTCTCCCTGCTGATGGGCCAGGAGGTGTTTTATGGGGCCCTGTGGGGCAGTGTCCTGGTCAGCCCAGCCATCAGGCTCCCTGCTTCCCTCTTTGTTGTCACTCACATCAACAGGGAATTGTCTGGGAAGCAGCAGAAGTACATGCTTGGCACTGACCACAAGCTCACAGTAAGTTCCTGGCACTCCTCAAGGAACAGTTTTATCTCCCAGCCACACTGACATGCTCTTCAAAATATTCTGGAGCCAGAGGAAGAAGCTGGAAGGTCCATGCTTTGAAATTGTTTGATGTAATTAGGCATTTAATGTTGTACATTTGGGGTTGAAGACTTTCTGAAATACAGTGTTTCCAGTGTTTAATGGGGAGTTCTCAAAGTGATTGCAGTTCTGCAGGATAATTCTGAAATTTAGTGGGGTTTATTTTAATTGATGTTAATCTGAGTGCTGGAATAGCTGTGAGGCTACTTAGAGTACTTGAATATCTGCATTTTGTGAGGCTTCACATCCTGTCTGACAGCTGGGGATGTAACTCTGGGACTTTCTGTGTTGTTACAAAACCAAGTATTTCCTAAGTATTAACAATTCTTTTAATAGTAACCACAAAATTTAACTCATTTTGGGAGCAGGAGTTAAAGGGCTCAGTATTATCCCCTTATTTAAATAAGATTAAATAATTATTTAAATAAAATATTAGAATATAATATTAGAATATAATATTATAATAAAATACTAGAATCTAATAGAACCAAATTTGCTTTCTTTCCTCCTTGTGATTATACCAGGATTGAAGTTTAAATGTTGTTAGGGAGTCAAACTTTGCTGTGTTTTCCTTTCACAGATCAAGTCTCTGTGTGTGTCAGTATTGGATTCCAATGTCCTTGTGCAAAGGAACACCCTGGAAGCAATTCTCTTCTTCTTCCCATTTTATACAGCTTTGGTAAGAGAACTGCTTTGGCATTATCCCATGGAAAATCTGGTGTGTGAAACCAGCCCAGCTCCCACCTCTGTGACAGCCAAGAGGCTGAATTTGGTACCTTCAAATTTAATTAATTTGGTACCTTCAAATTCATTGAATTTTGTGGGGTTTGGTGCCTCATCAGTTTGGGTATTTGAGGACACTCTGCTGCTTCTCAGACTCTTTCCAGCTTCAAAGGAAAATGTGCCTGAAGACACGATTTCCCAGGGATTATTGGGGATGTTTGGGATGTGCAGGAAGTATTGAGGTCTGAGAAAGTCATAGGGAAAAAACATTGAGTTTTTTTAAGGAGAATTTTGGAATTGTCTGCACTGAACTATTTCTGAGAAAATATTGCTTGAAACAAGAGTTGTTTCAGTTGTTTCCTAACTCATCTTGGAGAACAGGCAGTGTCTTGGATACAGCAGGGATTTTTAAGGAGAAGAGAAGGATTCAGGGCGACCTAATTGTGACCTTTCAGTAGGAGAAGGGAATCTACAGGAAACATGGAGAGAACTATTTCCAAGGGCTTGGAGGGAAATGACAAGGGGGAATGACTTCCCACTGCCAGAGGGCAGGGATAGGTGGGATATTGGGAAGGAATTCCTGGCTGGGAGGTTGGGGAGGGCCTGGGATAGAATTCCCAGAGAAGCTGTGGCTGCCCCTGGATCCCTGGAAGTGTCCAAGGCCAGGTTGGAGCCCCCTGGGATAGAGGGAGGTGTCCCTGCCCATGGCAGGGGGTGGAACAACATCATCTTTAAGGTCCTTCCCAACCCCAAACCACTGTGTGATTTCCATGATCACAATTTTGTCAGATTCCCTTCCTTGGGATTTTTATTATACAAAAGATTTTGTTGCCTTTTTTCCCAAGCATTAATATTACCAATTAAAATAACCCAACCCATTACCACCTGGACTTCTTTTAGTGCTCCCAAACAGCTGAAATGTCTTTGTTTTCCATCCTAGGACTGCAATGAAGGCACAATCCTGCTGCCCAGGGCTGATTTAATCTATATCCTGTCAGCAGCAACCCAGACACTGCTGAGGAGAGACATGTCCCTCAACAGAAGGCTCTATGCATGGTTGTTAGGTACTGTGCAAAATCCATCATGCTCAATATTCTGAACACCTCAGAGCAAAGCAATCAGTTAAAAAGGTCATTTTAACCCCTCATTAAGTTTTGCAGCAGTTCATGGACAAGGATAAAGTAAAGTGTTGTTTATTTGCCATTTATGAAGTGCCTGTTTGATGCAATCAAACCTTGTCTTCTCTTCAGGAGTGGATTCATTCCACTGTCCTCAATCCCAAGGAATCTGATTTATTTGTGGACCCATCCACAGTGAAGTGGTTCAGTGGACTGAAAGGAGTGGGGCACTGTTTTAACCTTGTTCTCCTGAAAGTTGGTCTGTTAATTCCCACATGGAATTCTCACAGCTTCTCCACATGTGCCCCTTTAACTGAGGCTAAAAGGGCCAGAAAAAGAGCTGCAGCCAATTGCTGACTCTGTCACTGCATCTGAATTGGTTGGGAATTATGGTGTGCTGCACATCTGGAACATCTGGATCCCTCCACCTGGGATATGTGGGCTCTCCTTGAGCAGTTCCTTTCAAGCAAAGTGGTGAAATGGTTAAAAATGCAGTGGAATTTCAGTGTTCTGTGCTTCTCTGTATTCCTGCTGCCTCTGTTTCTCTTGCAGGCTCTGATATTAAAGGTGGTACTTCTGCTCCAGACTCCACGACTTCTGAAGACCAGGCTGTTTATTTCTTTGGAAAATACTCTAAAGATCTTCTGGTTGAGGTTGGTGTTCATTGTGTGCACATATATCCACGATCCTTGAATATGTTGGTCTCCAGATTTATTCCCTGTGCCACTTGGTTTGTCCTTCACTTTCTGTCCCCAAAGAGAACATCCTTTGGTGGGTGTATTTTTATCTCTCTCAATACCTGCTGTGCTGTGTTTATCCCACTATTTATGTGCTTAAAATACAAATGGAACCTCAGGAAACCAAAGAGAAGCATCTTTGCTGAACTACCTGAATTATTTAAAAATGCTTCCCTGGATAAACCCAGCCCTTGAGTACAGATGTCATTGATTGGTCTGCCCGTAATGGAGAATTAAAGTTCATTTGTAGTCAGTCCTAAACAACAATCACATTTAGAAACACTTCAGCCCTTAATAAAATCACAGTTTCTCTTGTATGTGTAACATTCTGATGTTTTCCTTTTCCTAGAGTTTGATTGTGATTTTGCATCAGAAATTCCCAGAGTCTGATACAGAGGAACAGCACCAGGCTTATCTGAAACCCTTCAGGATCCTCATCAGCCTCCTGGACAAACCTGAGATAGGTGAAGTGCTAACAATCTCACTGCTGTCCCCTCTGCTGGGGCTCCTCGGGGCAGGACCTGGGCCAGGAAGGACAGTGGCACCTGGGCTGGGTCACACATGGTGTGGGCAGCAGGGCAGGGGGGCAGTGGGCACTGCTGAGGTCCCTCCTCAAATCCTGGCTGCAGTTTGGCATCTTCACTTCCAAAAGGACCTTGAAAAGGGGCTGGAAAACAACCTGTGAGGAGCAGCTGAGGGAGCTGGGGGGGTTTGTGTGGAGAAGAGGAGGCTCAGGGGGGACCTCATTGCTGTCCCCAAGTCCCTGCCAGGAGGGGGCAGTGAGGGGGGTCGGGCTCTGCTCCCATGTCCCAAGGGACAGGAGGACAGGGAAGGGCCTGCAGCTGCCCACAGGGAGCTNTGCCCCAGGGCAGCTCAGCTTGGAGATGAGCAACAAGTTTTCCTGCCAGAGTGGTCAGGCCTTGGCAGAAGTGTCCCAGGGAGGTGGTGGAGTCCCAGGGGCTGCAAGTGTCCCAGAGGTGTCTGCATGTGGCCCTTGGGGACACAGATTAGGGGGGATCCTGCTGGTGCCACTGGATGATCCTCAAGGTCTTTTCCATCCTTTATGATTCCCTGGAAATGGATTTTTTGCCCTGATCTGAAGGGCCAGTTAAAAAGCACCACCTCTGCCCTTGTCTCAATGTTCTGCTCAGTTTGTTCCGTGGAGTTTGATTTCCTGAACTCCTCTTCCCTGTCCCTGTTGTATCCCTGGAGCTGCCAGCACCAGGAGGGTGAAGCTCTGCCCATCCTTATTTTAAAGGCCAAGTTCACCTTTGTAATAAAGAATTAAACTGAAGTGACTTGGCAGATATTTAGGATTTAAAAGTATCCTGGGAGTGGAGAGATGTTCCCCTGACTGAGCCTGTAAACTCAGAATAAAACTCAAGTCCTGAGAGTGGGCACTTGAGTGGCAGATTCATTTTGCAACCTCCTGGATCTGGGAAGTTTATCCTCTTTCCTGGGTCTGGAAAATCCTTCCAAGCAAATTTCCTGTTAAAAAAATAATCAAAGGAGGAAAAATGAGGGTTCTGTCTTTATGTAACAAAGGAATGTTACCCCAGGAAAAGCAGTTGTTGGTCTGTTTTTAAGACAATGTTTCCTTCTGCTGATTTTGGGTGGGATTTTGGCTGTGTTTATAAAAAAAGCTTCTTATATTCAGCATTTTTGTTTCCTGACAAAAACACCAAGGAGACTAAGGTTGTTTATACTATAAATGTATTGATTAATCTAATTTAGGAAGTAGATAAGAGACACTATCCTGTTGTGTGTGTTTCTTGGCTGAGTGACAATCAGGGTTAATGTGAACTACAAATAAAGGGATATAAATCCCTTTTAAATCAGGGATATTTAGCTAAACTGCATGATCCAGTTACACAAAATGTAACTCCTTGAGCCTTAAGCCATTAAGACTTTGACTTCCTTTGGAAATGGATTTAGCAATGCAACTCTGCTGGGGAGGTCCCAAACTAAAAAATAACAAGAATTTTTGACCTTTTCTGCCACTCTGAGTCACTTCAACTTTTTTTTTTTCTTTTTTAGAAGCACTTACTGTTTTATACAGGGTTTTTTTAATTACTCCAAGTTCAGGGTGTTGTATTTATTTCTTGATCTCCTCTACAGACAATTTCACATAAAACAAAAAGGACTCCTGAAAATCAGATGCAATTGTCAGCACACACCTAACTTATATTTCCTCTTTAAAACCATTTATAATATGCTTTTTTTTTAGATCTTTAGGCATTTGAACTTCCTCAGTTTGCTGATTTTTTCCAGCTTCTGTCCCCTGAAATGTGAGCAAGGCTAATCTGCTAATATATACTGGGAAATCTCCTTGTTTTCCTTATGGACACAGACATGGAGCTTCTTTTTGGCACATAAACTGCAAATTTATATAGAAATTATTTTAGGTGCCTTACTGCAGTGAGTAACATGTGATGTAGAACTAGTGCTCTGCCTTTCCATGCCTTACAATTCCTGGATTTTTTTTTCCTTTGCTTTGCAGGGCCACAGGTTGTTGGGGATCTGTTCCTTGAAGTTCTCAGAGCCTTTTATTCCTATTGCAAAGATGCACTTGGGGCTGATCTCCAACTCAGCTACAACCAAAGTGGCAACATCCTGGCAAGGTACAACTAGTTCTCAACTCTCAGCTGAAACTGGATCATTTAATTCAGCTCATTTTTTAAAAATTAAGCAGTTTGAGGAAGGTTTGGTGTGGAACAAAACGACCTGCTGTACAGAAGATGAGATTTTTCTCTGGCTTCCCCTTTGCTCTTGGATTAGCAGAGGAAAACTGAAGTTCTGTGCATGTGGGGGGTGTTGAGTAACCACAGTGACATCAGCCAAGAGTCAGGGTGGTGCCACAATTTGGGACTTTCAAAGCTCAAGGCTTGATTTCCATCATCTGGGAGGAAGAAGCTCAAGCTCCAGCTGTTTCAGGCTGATTTAGGCTTTGATTTGAAATAATGTTTTTAGCTTGGAGAGAAAGGTGGGGGGAAAGATTTTAGGAAGCACCAGCTGATGTGCAGAGCCCTCACTGACATCTGCTTTTTCTTCTCCTTGTTCTTCCCTTCTCACAGTGCAATCAAAGAGAACAAAAATGCTTCAGAAATTGTCAAAACAGTCAATTTGTTGATCACCTCCCTGAGCACGGATTTCCTCTGGGATTACATGACCAGATGTTTTGAAGATTGTTTCAGGTGTTTGTGTTTGCCAACAACAGTGTCCTCTTAAAAATTCCATTTCAGGGCTGTCTGTATTAGATAACAATGTGTATGGAAGCTTTTAAATTCTGGGAGGGACATCCCACATGTGGGAACCAGCCAGATGTGTAAGTTGTGCCCTCAGATAATCCTGGAGTGCAAACAGGTGAACAGTTAAATGGAAATGATCAACCTGAGAACATCAGAAATTGCCTTCAAAACAACAGCAGGAGGAAAAAGGATTTGGGAGGGGAGGTGGAAAGATGTTTTTTGAAGAGAAATAAACATACTAAGTGAACTTTGAGGTCCCTTCCAACCCTGACCATTCCATGTTACCTTTTTATCCTTTTCTAACTAAGATTCTACTTTAAGTAGTAAGATTATATATAGAAAAAAAAAGCCCTTCAGTATTTTTATTAATAATTTTAATGAAGCTTTTTGATTGTAACTAGAATTTTGACATGAATAGAAAGCTTCCATAACAATGTATCTCTCACTCCAGGAACAAATCCACAGGGATGAGATATCCTCTGGAAAATATCAGCACTCCTCCTACAATCCCAGAGCTCTGCACACTCCTGGTGTTTCTCCTGGATGTGATTCCTTTGGTAAGGCCACCTGACTTCAGCAGTCACTGCTCAGTGAGGGGTGAGATGGGATAACTATTTTAAACATGGCTTTTTTTATTTAGGAACTCTACTCTGAAGTGCAGACCCAGTATCTCCCACAGATGCTCAGTTACATGGTGCAGTCCCTCCTGGAAAATATGGAAGTTTTAGGTTTACCAGAACTCACTCATGCCTTAAAGACCTGTTTTAAGGTGCTCAGCAAGGTGCAAATGCCTCCTTCCTACTTGGACATCGAGCCAGGGAGTGGGAATGGGGTAGGTGTTCATGGATGTTTCAAACTGTGACATAATTTATTTAAAGTGCTGATTCTCCTGCCTGAAACCTGGGTGGGGACTGAACCTCCAGGGCCTGCAGGGACATGGAGAGAGATTTTCCAAGAGCCTGGAGGGACAGGACAAGGGGGAATGGCTTCTGAGTGACAGAGAGCTGGGTTAGGTGGGATTTTGGGAAGGAATTCCTGGCTGGGAGGGCGGGGAGGGGCTGGGATAGAATTCCCAGAGAAGCTGTGGCTGCCCCTGGATCCCTGGAAGTGTCCAAGGCCAGGGTGGATCCCCTGGGCCAGTGGAAGGTGTCCCTGCCCATGCCAGGGGGGGCACTGGATGGGATTTAAGGTCCCTCCCAACCCAAACCAGTCTGGAATTCTCTGAAATACATAACTACAACAATAAAGACTGTTCTGAAACTTCCCTTTTTTGGCTTTTCCCAGAGCAATCTGATGCCTTGTTGTTCTTACTGGATATTCAGTTCTGGCTTCTTTGCATTATTTGTGGCACTGAAGGAGTTCAGTCCTGCCTGAAACTGGGGCTGTGATCCTGTCTCTTGAGAAGAGTGTGATCCTAATGGTGTTGAAAAGGCCCTCAGCAGCAGGCAGGTGCTCAGGGTTTGAGTTGCCAAATCAAGGGCAGCTTCACAGCTGGTTAATTTTGCAAGGCTTGCAATTAATATTTCAGTTGAACACAATGTGGTATTGTTTGTGTGCAAGAGCCCATGGGGAGGAATGAGGAACAAGTGGCATCAAGCAGCCACACAAGCACAGCCTGCCAGGGTTTTCCAGCAGAACAAATACGTGCATTTGGCTGGAAATAATCCAATGTGTGCAACGTTGTTCCAGTGGTAAATTGATTTTAAGGAAACATATCCCTTTGCTAAGGAGTCGTTGGTGTTTGCTGAGGTTTATTCAGACATTTGTTGGGTTTGGAAAGAAATGGAATGGAGCTGCTTATAAATAACTTGTAAAAGTGACCTGTATCTGGGAATTGCAAAGAGCAGGATGTCCTTTTTGTGTCATCGCTGTTCCCAGCTTAAAATTCCACTGGCAGTGCTACATTAACCACATGAACATCCCTGTTTCAGAGCCCAGTGCCAAAGGAAGGTGTGGACATAACCCTGGAGCCCAAATCTGAGCTGCAGGAGGAGGAGGAGGCTCCATTCCAGCCCCTCAGGTCAGAGGACAGTGGCATTGGCCTCAGTGCCTCCTCCCCAGAGCTCTGCCAGCACCTGGGGGTGCCCACGGTGACCCTGGAGAGGGATGATGTCTGGAAGAAAGGAGGGAGCATCCAAAAGACTCTCCACTGCATCCAAGAGCTGGTTGCCAAGTTTGCCAGTAAATACATTTTCGGGGTGCAGCTCCCAGAGCCGGGTAACGAAGGTGTTCCAGCAACAAATCCAAGTGGGAAGGAGAAAAAAGAGAATGGCTACAGGTTCCCTGAGAGTGGCAGCAAGAAAAAGAGCCCCTGGGATGCCAAGCAGCTCAGTGTGCCTCAGTTCAAACAGATGCTCTCTGACCTGTTCTCAGTGCGGGGGTCGCCCTTCAGGGGCAGGAGCTCCAGTGCCCTCCCCTCTGCCCACGGCTCTGCCAACAAACAGGGAAAGGAGGAGGAAGAGTGGGACTTGGAGCAAGTGATGCTGGAATTGGGACCCCTCAGAGGTGACTGCAAGGAGGCTTTCTCTGCAGCTTGTCACCTCCTCTTGGATTGTACCACATTCCCAGTCTATCTGTCGGAGGAGGAGATGGAACAGTTGTATCTCTCTCTGTTTCAGGTGCCTGGTAAGAAAAGATTCCTTTCCTGGGCAACTTGAGCATTTAAGGAAGGAAATGGCAGTGGGAGCTTGGATATTTCCAATGCATGTGACCAGGGCCAGTGAAAAAACCTTTCTGAAGGTTCACAGGCTGAAGTTGCCTGTGAATTAAATTCTTACCCATCTCAGCCTGTTTTGTGTCTTGCAGCTGAGGCACAAGTTTTGCCCAAGCTTTTTAAATTCGGGGGTTTGTTAATTCATTTTTAAATTCGCTTTCTTTTGAATTCTCTTTTTAAATTCACTTTCACTACAAAACTTGCAGCTGAAGGGATGAAAGGACCTGCAGAGCCTTGCATGGTTCAAGATTTTCAGGATATACATCCCCCACTCTCCGTGTGTTTCCCTCTGAAAAAAAAAGATGTTTTAGAGGAATATGGATGTGGGTGGAAAATGATTTCTGAACCATAACAAAAGCCAAATCACCCCTTTCCCAAACCCTCAAAATTCAAAGGAGGCCGTTGTAACATACAAGAATGGTCTTGTATTACTGGAGGGCCTGTTTGTCCTTGGAATTCCAGTTCTTTCCTTACCTTTATCAGGGGCTGTAACTGGCCTGAAGGCCAGCTGACAAATACGTTTGTAGTGAAGGGAGAGGTGGGAAGCTGGAAAATTTGGTTCTTTTCTTCACTTCCCTCCATATTGCTGCTGTCATTTTCCTTAGCCAAGTGGTGATATTCCCATCATCTCCATGGGTGAGCTGTGTGCTGGGCATGGATGGGGCATCATCATTCCCTCAGGACAGGCAAAGATGGATGACTGGATGTCAGCCATCCCAGTTCCCTGTGTGCTTTGTGGGTTCTGGAATGCTACACCTCATTGTGTGTTATGGGTGCTGCTGGAGGAGCATCCGTGGACCAGCTCTGGAATTGTGACAATGACAGCTGGAAAACAGCAGCTGTAAATAAAGTGGGAAGTAGGAATCCACTAGTTCCTGGGGTCCTGCAAGAGCTTTCTGCTGGGAGAAACAGGGAAAACATGGAGAGGTTGTGGACTTCCCATCCCTGGAAGTGTCCAAGGTTGGAGCCACCTGGGATAATGTAAGATTCCCTACCCATAACAGGAGTGGAACTGGATGAGCTTTAAGGTCTCTCCCCACCCAAACCACTCTGCGATTCTCTTGAGACATTGCTGATACTGATTTTTGTCTCTTGGTCCCATGCCCTTGGCTGAAGAATTTTTGGGAATATGACCTTAACCTTGAGATTATTCCCAAGGCTTTCTCTCCCTTCCCTTCCCTTCCCAGGAGGTGGTGATCCCAGCTTCCCCCTGTGGCTCCGGTCCCTGATGACCATCTGCTGCTGTGTCAACGACTGCTACGTCCAGAACGTGTCCATCTTCACCCTCCTGGAGGTGATCAACCATTCCCAGTCCCTGGCTCTGGTCATCGAGGACAGGATGAAGCGCTCCAAAGGATCCAGCCACAACCCTTTCCTGGGAAAGCTGCAGATGGTCACCCTCCCTCCCATCGCTCCCGCCGTCCTCAGGGTGATCTCGGACAGAACAGATTTCTACCAGGTGCCCATTGCTTTTCCTTTTTGCTGCCCAGCTGCCCCTCTGATTCCATGAAGATTTTGGTGACAGCTTTCCGTGTGTGCACTGGAAAGCCTTGGAGTGAGGAAGGGAGTGGTGGTTCTATGGTTGTTTTTCCCTAGAGAGTGGCCTGTGTGCTCTGGAAGCAGCTGAACAAGGAGACTCGGGAGCACCACATTCCCTGTGTGGAGCTGTTCTACAGGCTGCACTGCCTGGCACCATCAGCCAATATCTGTGAGGACATCATCTGCCACGCTCTGCTGGACAGGGATAAAGTGAGTCCTGAATGTCCCAGTGCTTCCCAAATTCCCAAAATTCCCCCCACTTCCTTTCCACTCCGTGTCTTCACTCCCAGTGGTCCCTCTGTCTTCCAAGGGTCTGACAGGCTCTGCCCACACCTTTACAATTCCCTGGGATTTATTAATGATGGGTTTACTGCTTGATCCCTGGGTGCAAACTCTGTCAGTCAGTGCTGGAGCTTTTTTAGTTTCAGCCCAAATCCTGTAGTATCTAAAACTCGTAGTTTCTGTCAGTATTTCCAACCTGTCTCCAGTGTAAAATCACTTTATTTTGGGTTGATTTTATAAGTTTCATACTCCAACAAAAGACTTGAAGACCTTTGTCAGCATCATGTTTGACCCTGTGTCCACCTCACTATTTAATTCTCATAATAAGCTGTATTTTAAGAGAGCCACTTACTAATTATTTTCCTTAGTGACACATCACTTCTTTGACAACTGACAGAACATTTGTAAGAAGTGCCTTGCACAATAAAACTCAAACCAGCCACTTTTCAGGCTTTGCTATTCTTTTCCTCTCTTTGCAGTTTTAAAACTTAAAAGTTTGGAATTCTTTCAGAATCTTTTAAAAGTTTTCAAACAAGTTGAGCAACAAGAACCACTACCCAACTTTTAAACCTCCCTAACACCTAACCAAGAATAAATATTTATGCACAGGAGTTCTGAGGTACATTTTTGAGGTACTGGCACATCTTTTTATGCTCCTACAACGTGGCTGTTGACTTTCAGTTGTGCCTTCGTGGATATATGGAAGGTGTCCCCTTGGCAGGGGATGGAAGGAGAGGCTCTTTAAGGTCCTTTTCAACCTTCCAGCCCAAATCATTCCATGATTCCATGGTTCTAAGTGTGTGTGTGTCCTGTTTCCTGGCAAAGGGGACAAGGCTGGAAGCACTGTTCAGGTTCTCTGTCATGTGGCATCTGACCAGAGAGATCCAAGGCAGCAGAGTGACTTCCCACAACCGCTCCTTTGACAGGTATTTTCTATTTCCACTGGCTTTTATATATATTACTATGTCATGCTTTTTAATCTGGCATGGGAAAGAGTTCTCTGTGGAGAGAGTAAAACATGAGCAAAGGGAAGATCTCCCACTCCCTTGCACTGTTCCCTTTGCAGAGCACTCAGTGCCTGGTGTGATTGCTGTAAGAATAGAAAGAGCTTCATATATGAGGAGTGTTTTGCAGGCAATTTCCTGCACAGCAGGTATTTTTTATCTTGGAGTGGGTTAGATTTGCCTTCCAAAGAAAAGTGGCACCAGTTGCTTCTGAAGAAAAATTCTCTGATTTTAGTTTTGCTTCCTATTTATGAGACCTTTGTATAAAATGAGACAAAAGCATTGAGAGTCTTTGTAAATAAATATGGGGAAGGATTTTAAAACCTGCTGGTCCTGCAGAGTGTGAGGACATGGCTCCTCCAAATCCTTGTGAGCCTGAGCTCAGCCCAGGAGGATGTTCCTGAGAACACGGGTGTGTCGGCAGCAATGAACCTGGCGTTTCCTCTGTGCCTTTTCCCAGGATTTTGTTGTTGGCATTAACAATTCTGGGGGGTTTCAGCCATCCTTGGGGGGGTGTGTGTGTCCCCCAGGTCCCTGTTTGTGGTCCTGGACAGCCTGAACTGCTCCGACGGCGCCATCGGAGCCGCGGCTCAGGGCTGGCTCATCCGGGCCCTGTCCCTCAACGACGTGGCCCGGATCCTGGAGCCAATCCTGCTGCTGCTGCTGCATCCCAGGACACAGCGCACGTCCATCCACTACATCAGACAGCAGCACTCCACAGGTAAAGCTCTGCTGGGGCTGGCTTGGAGCTCCTGCCAAAGGGAGGCTCTGCAATGCCACAGCATCCTGTTCCCCCGAGTCGTTAGACGTGAGATCCGTGGATTCCTCCTCATCCAAGGACCTTTGGTGGAGCCTGAAGCAGAGTTCAGGAGTAACTGAACTGCTCCTGCTTTGCTCTGGGATCTTGTCCCACACTGCTCATTGCCATTCCCACATGATCCCCACTGCTGCCCTCCTCACTGTTTTCAGGATCCCTTCTTTTGGTCTGCCACCAAAAGAAATCCAGGAGCAGTTTGGTGACTGTGTCAGTCCAGGAGCTGTTCCATAGGGACAGGCAGGATTTGCTCTCTCCATCCAGCCTTGCCCCAGCACATCATGTACCCTCATTCCAGGGGTTTTTATTCAGGATACTCTTTGTTCATGATTCCCTCAGCATCACATGAAAATAGTCAGCCAGGCTGTGAGGAACATCTTGCTGTTTAGGGCACAGGACACACAAATCCCCACCTAACTCTGCTGAGTTCTGGATCTGTGTCCAAAGAAGGTCTGTCTTGATTCAAGAGCAGAGCCTTTGTGGCAGAAGTATCCCAGAGCTGGGATGGAGAAGCAAAGAGAGGTGTTTGGAATTGAAGACTTCTAGCCACCCAAATTTAGGAATATGGCAAGGCCTCTTTACCTTGACAACATCCCCCTGCAGCTCCAG
>WEIV01025112.1:225-13809 GCA_013390005.1 Calyptomena viridis | reverse complement strand
AAAAGTCTCTTTCAGACATGAAAAGAATAGCAAATACTCTTTTTTTTTTTTTCAGAAACATCTTGTTTACTGGTACTTGAAGCCTTCCTATTGCTAAAATTACTGAAACCTGATATCTTATTTAGTCAGTGAAATGTCACAGCTAAATAATTTGTTCCTTTTTACTGCAATTG
This sequence comes from Calyptomena viridis, assembly GCA_013390005.1. Classification (NCBI taxonomy): domain Eukaryota; kingdom Metazoa; phylum Chordata; class Aves; order Passeriformes; family Eurylaimidae; genus Calyptomena; species Calyptomena viridis. Next base: position 13,636 of record WEIV01025112.1, on the reverse strand, counting down.
TTTTTACTCCTTGGTAGTTTATATTGTTAATTTGGTGTTATGTAAGTCTGAACCACTGAGTTACACCAGTTAAGCATTTAGCTTAGAAACTTCAATTTAACTTCCACATCTTAATCCATTAAGTAAAAATTAAATTCCATATCATTAACATAAGGAGGGAAACCACACTCCATGCTTGAGAACATTTCTTCCTTCCTTATGTACTTAGTATCAGATTTCAGTGTTGTTGAGAGATAAAATGGAAAATATGGATCAGATTCTACCCTAACTTCATATTTGAGGGATCTGAAATTCAGCATATAATTCAAGTGCTGACCTTTTAAATAATGCCCTGTCTAATTTTGCATTACATTGGTTGAAGAGACAGGACTATCCATTGGATATTCTGGATATTGCTACAGTGGATATGTTTTCTGGGCTGTCTGTGGTGATTCCTGTGAAATGCTATTAACAGCAAGAGATTACTCTGTACAGTTTTTGATGGTAGCCTTGCTGATAGAAGCAGATACTTTCTATTACATTAATGTTCCATTTAAGTAGCAGATTGCCAGACACAAACTTTATATAATTTCATTCCCCGTACATGCAATAGATGCGTCTCTGAGTATTGCTTTGTAGATTCATTTAACACCTAATACACTTTTTAATGGAAGATTTTTTTCAGCATCTCTTTGTAAGGCTTGTGATGCAATGATTTCACAGTGCTTCACAGAAGAGGTATTTATAATTTTCAACATAGTTATGCAAGTCAGATATTAGGTTTACTGGAAGTGAGTGGGGAGAAGAAGGAAAAATGAAAGTGAATTAAGTCAGAAACCTCACATATAATCCAGTACAGCCTCATAACACCTCATCCTGCTCTTTCTGCTGAAAAACACGAGCTAAACTGTTGAGCTGTTTCTGCTGGAGAGCTCAGATGCAGAACTAGTCAAATATCCATCCAGCTATGTATCTCATCAAAACCTATTTGACAAAATACCTAATCAAGGCCACTGGTTTTTCACAATTCCAGAAGAATGGAATTAAGTGTGGGAAGAAATCAGTTCTCCCACACACTAACCAACATTGAACAGGGTACAAAAGCCATTTGTGTGTCTGCCTGTGTCAGGCTAACCAGTATGAAGACCTGCTGCTTATGTTGCAAATCCATGCTCGTTTCTGGTTTACAAAACAGCATCACAGAATCACAGGATCAATTAGGTTGGAAAAGACCTCTGAGATCATCAAGTCCAACCTTTGACCCACCACCATCCTGTCAACCAGACCATGGCACTCAGTGTCACATCCAGCCTCTTAAACACGTCCAGGGACGGTGACTCCACCACCTCCCTGGGCAGCCCATTCCAAGGCCCCATCACTCTCTCTGTAAAGAACTTCCTGCTGATGTCTGACCTAAACCTCCCCTGGCACAGCTCAAGACTCTGTTCTCTCGTTCTTCCACTGGTCCCTTGGGAGAAGAGACCGATTCCCACTGGGCTACAAACTCCTTTCATGCAACTGTAGGGTGACAGGGTCTCCCTGAGCCTCCTCCTCTCCAGGCTGAACACCCCCAGCTCCCTCAGCTGCTCCTTATGGGGCTTGTGCTCCAGACCCCTCACCAACCTCACTGCCCTTCTCTGGACACTTTCCAGCACCTCAATGTCCTTCCCAAACTGAGGGGCCCCGAACTGGACACGGCACTCAAGGTGTGGCCTCACCAGAGCTGAGTTCAGGGGAAGAATCCCTTCCCTGCTCCTGCTGCCACACTGTTCCTGATCCAGGCCAGGATGCCATTGGCCTCCTTGCCCACCTGGGCACACTGTGGCTCATGTTCAGGTCTCTGTCCCTCAGCACCCCCAGGTCCCTTTGTGGCTCTCCAGTCACTCTGTCTCAGCCTGTGCTGCTGCAGGGGGTTGTTATGGCCAAAGGGCAGGACCCGGCACTGGGCCCTGTTGAACCTCACACCATGGGATCCATCCCATCTCTCCAGCCTGTCCAGGTCCCTCTGCAGAGCCCTCCTGCCCTCCAGCAGTGTAACACAGTGGTGGTCATGGGGAAATTTATCTGAGCAGAGCAGTCAAGAAGGGTGGAGGCAATAGGAGGTGTTTGCATCTGACTTTAGAAATCTAAACTGAAGTGGGCAGACGGCTGTTAAGCAGAAGACTAATGGCTTGCTCTTCAAGTGCAGACTGTAGTTAGGGTGGTTTGGAATATTAGACCAGACCGTGAGCCAAAGTAAATTTAACTGGAGAAAATGGTGTTAACGATGCTCTAGCACTATTAAAAAAATCATCAAAGATAGAGTTCTAATATAATTAATGTATTAGATCACATTTCTTGGTAGCAAATGGAGAACAGGCTGTTTCTCAATTGGTTTAAATCATGTTAGTGAACTAGTATAATGCAGAACAGGAGTGAGATATTGTTTAGAAATATAGGAGTTGAAACAGTTTGGTATTATTCAACTAAGAACTAAAATTGGAAAACCTGACAAATATGAACGGGATACAATATTTAAATGATTATAAATCACTATGTTTCAGGACATATTAATCCTGAGCTTAAGCCGGGATTTCCTTACTGAGCCTGCTATTCAGAATTTTTAGTTCGAATTTCATGTACCTCTTCTATCCTGTTCAGTGTCAGGTAACTCATATTGACTACCACCAAGAATAGGGGATGAAACGAAATGAACTGCTGGTTTGGTTTAGTAAATAATATGTTTTTCCTGTTGGGCAGCAAATGCTTCCAGAGCATATGGAGTGAAATGGCAAAAAGGACAAGTGAGGAAAAAAATTCAGCCAGAAATCTGTAGCAGTTCTTCCTTTTTTAGGAGATAAATTTATTATAGAAAATTCTCCTGTCTGTTTCTCTAGACTGTAAGACAGCAGGTAGGTATTATTAAGATGAAATATTTAATAGCTTTTTTCTCTCCTAAGATCCTTTATAACCATCTACAGTAGGTGACAGTGCCTAATGACTATTGTTCCCAGTGGAATTTTGAACCCAGGATTTACTTAGTGTGTTCACTTATGAACCCACACTTCAGACCCTTGCTTTGGTGGCCCACACTTAATAAGAAACCTAAAATTTGTACTGCTTGTGATATTATATATTTTCCTTTTTTCCCTGTGTTTCTGGGGTTTTTTGTTCTTGTGGGTTTTCTTGTTGTTGTTTTAGTTTGGATTTTGGTTTTGTTTGTTGGTTTGGGGTTTTTTTCTGTGAGCTTAAATATGCCATGAACTTACGCTTTTCCTTCTGCTTGTCGGGATCTGGATGCTGGTTCTTTGACCAACTGCTGTTGGCTTTTGGAGAGTAGCTGTAATTTATTATCCTTCAGTAGCTTTCTTTTCCCTTTTCTACCAGAGTTCAGATTTCCTTAGCCTTGTTCAGATACCAAGCTAAAGTAACAATGAATTCATAGCTTGGATTTCATAGGCTTCACATCCTAGATCTAGTAATTAAATAATCCCGTGATTGAATCTCAAAAGAGATTCCAGTTAAGTGCCTTATGAACTGGAAAGACTGGGCAAAATGCAGTAGGATGTGTCATATTCCCTTAGAAGGAAGATACTTTCACCCTACCATTTTCTTTACATGTAGTAGCCTGTAATTGCCGAAGAATTATATTCATTATATTCAACTTTCTTTCTCATTTGGCAGAGTTGAGACCCACATGCCCCATTTTCTTGCTTAGTTAAGTGTCCATGGTTAACAGGTTATAATGGGGTATGGCTCTTCAGCCATCCTACTGAATCTGGAGTGTTGTATACAAGTGAACTCGGGGTTCTCTGGGCCAGGAAGATAATAGGGCATGAACACAGCTTGGTAGGTAGGGCACTCTGTGATAGATGGATAGCTTGGGTTCTGCTCCAAGGATTCATGTTTTATTCAATGCTGTTTCATCATCTCCCCTTTCAACTGTGTTTTAAAAGGAAAAGAATAGTCCCTGCTTAGCTATTTCAAAGACAGGTCACAGACCCTTCTTTCAGGAAAGGGCTGAGAGCTGTGGATCTGCAATAGATAAAAGCACTTTCCTTCAAAATGTGAAGCACAGAGTACCTCAGGGTTGCATTTCAAATGCATCCTTGTGCTTACTGTTTGCTAAAACAGCTGCTTCCAGAAAGAACCTCCTTGCTCTCCTTCCCCCACAACACAGAATGAATTCTTGGAGTACATCTCTCAGGAGCATGGGGAGGCCCAAGGAAAGATTGTTGACTCTGCCTTTCTCTTTTTCCTGTCTTTCTTCCTGGTAACCATGTGAAGAGTGTGCACTAGTTACTGTGGGCATAGGTAGGTAGGTAGGTAGGTAGGTAGGTTGGTAGGTAGGTAGGTAGGTAGGTAGGTAGGTAGATAGATAGATAGATAGATAGATAGATAGATAGATAGATAGATAGATAGATAGATAGATAGATAGATAGAGCAAGCCTCAGAAGGGAAGTGAGTGAGTTTGTGAGAGAGTGGGCTCAGAAAATAAGAAGTTGGAGACAGGAAGAAGGACTGAATTATCATTAGACCAACAATAATGCTAGTGTCTGGCTTTAGTAGCATATATGTATTTTAAGGAGCTTTGGGCATCTTTTTGAGGTACTTCATCCTCCCCTTGCACTGCTTGTGATACCATAGAAGAGGAGAAAAAAGCTAGAGGTGAAACAGAAGAAAGCAGGGCTAAAGGTTGGACTCAATGATGCTTTAGGGTCCCTTCAGACTCAGCATATTCTGTGAAAGCACCATGATTTAGCAGCAGGCATTTTCATTGTTGGTGTACTATCTGGTGCTGGTTGCTGGTTATTTTCTTCAGGGTTTTTTTTCCTTATAATTGCTTTTCTACATTTTTTTCCAAACCAGCCCTCCCAAAATTCAATGTTCTGCCAGCTAGCAGGGAAGACAAGACTATCTTCATCTTCTATTGTCATCTTCAACCTGGTAGCTGACCTTCATCTTAAAAGTAAGAGAAGAATATCCATTTAATTTCCTTTGTTGGTGCTTGGGGGGGCTCTGGCTGCACAGCAAAGCAGTTTGAGCAGTCTGAGCAAATGAGTTGAATGGTTCAGCTGACATTCATGTGTGACTCTAAGTCATCAGGATATTCAAATGAAAACTGAGTAGCTTGAAATGTGATAAATAAAAAAGGGGGTTTTGTTGAGCAAATTTGAGCTTCATTATGTTTGATTTAGACTTGAAATAGTTACAGTACAAAAAAGTGCGTGGTAACAGACAAGGGCAAAACTGTAGATTTTTTCTAATTTACTTTGTATAACAAAATATTTGCATTATCACATGAAACAATGCAAGGGGTGTGATGACCTTGCACCATTTCGTAATTCTACCAAAGATATTTTCTCACAAGTGAAGGTCCTCTGACAGAAGTGTAAATATATAAATTCAAATTTAAATATTGATATAGATAGTAGTGTAATGATAATGGAAGTAGCTGTCAGGACTACTACTACTTTTGAAAGCTGGTAGAACTGTGGGAAGGCATTTTGGTGATGACAAATGAATCCCATCTGTCTTTTTGCATAGGGCTGGAGAACAACCTGAAGCGATAAAATTTATCTAGTTGCAGCATTAGAGAGGGGTGGTGGAATATGCTGCATCTGGTTGTGTGAGCTGTGCTCATTCTTCAGTGTTGTTCCCTTGTAAGCAAAACTTCCTTTCCCACTGTCCTTCCTCTTTCCCAACCTTCAGTATAAGAGGAAGAGCATACAAGATACAAACTTCATAGTATCAGTGCATGATAAATGCAGCACACAATATATAGAAGCTTATTAGTCTGGATATATTGATTTGTAAAGCTTTAAATAATATTCGAGTTTCTTGTATCCCAGTCTCCACACAGGCATGATGTCTTTGCACCTTGGCTTAGTAAAGATTGCTGCACGGGTGTAAGTAAAAAAAATTAAATAAGATAATGTGAAATGCATGCTTCTGTGTGGATAGTGACCTGAATGATACTACATCAGCTCTGAAATGTACTGTTCCTGCTTTGTGATTTTTTTTGTCAGGGTTTTACCCTTTGGGCTAGCTTTTCCTGTTAGAGAATTTTACCCGGGTGTAAGTTTTCAAGTAGTCAATCAAGTGTCATGCAATGAATCCCTTTCAGTTTTAGTTTTGCATTTTCATTCACTTGCTTTCCTTCTATCTGTTTCTGTTGTGTTTTTTTATCAGAAAAGCAAATGCACGACCTCTTACTTTAATTACAAATCTGTTTTGATACTAAAATTGTAAAGAAGGGGGAGCAGATTTTATGACATGTCATGAATATTTGGCCTGAAACTCGGATAACAATGGCAAGATCAAAGTCCAGTTTTAATAAATGTCCGACATATTTTCAGCATGTCCTCGATCCTGTCATCTGATATTGCAGTTGTCTTCAATGAGCAGAAACATCTCATGTCATGGTTTAAATAATATATTGCCCAATGCTCTGCTTCATGTCTTTTCTGTACATGGACAAGGTCTCTGAGACAATTAATGCTCGTTTAGGCTTTCAAAGGCATTCTAGGACCTGTAGCACCCTCAGGTAATGAAATCTTACCTGACTCATGGAACTGAGGGAAGAAAAGGTCCCTTGGGTGATCTGGGTTTTCTCACAGCAAATACAGTATTGTCTTCTGCTTATGAAGAAGCTTTTTCTTTTAGCATTACAACTGCCAAACAAAAATGCCCCTAAGCCTGACTTTCTGAGATTATTCTGTAAATTCGTGCAATTTACAATTAGGACTTTTTCTCATATTGGGGCCATTTTTTTCCCCATTCCAACTGCACTCCTTTGTGATGCCAAGTTTTACTTTTTCTTTTGAGAGAATATAAATTCACCCATATATTAATAGTGATTCCCCTGTTCACATTTCCCTTACCTTTTTCCTGAATCTGAAGAAATGGCAGCATTTTGAGGTATATTTTGGTCTGCCCCGGTAACTGATTTCATCCTGATAACTCCCTCAGCCTCTCTTAGGACTCATGGCTCAATTCAAGCCAGACAGACACTTGTTTTGCAGAGTTGTATTTTATGCTTTCAAAACTGAGTCCAGCCCAGGTCTTAATTAGCAATGACATATTCCCTGAACTCTGGGTTGGTAAGAGAAGATAAACAACTCTAGGTTGGTAAGCAGAAGATAAGCAGCAGTCGCGGCACTCTTGGCCGGCAATCATGCCCTCAGTGCCTGTGCTCGATATGCAGGCACAGTCCCTAAGCTGCTTATGCTCATGTCCATCTGCTGAGATGGCAAAGTGCCTTGTCACAAGTTGTTTGGACTCCTGCCTTGAGCTCAGAGGTGCCAGGCAATGATCAGCAGCCTGCATGACAATGCAAGCATCATTTCTTCTAAAAGAACAGCTCCTTTAAGCAATTAGTGTATTACAGGCTGCTACCGCGGGCCTCTTAGAGCATTGGTACACCTGGTGATAGTTGTGTGCCAAGAAAAGGCTCCCTGAACCATGGAACCACAGAGCAGCCCGGCCACTCCAGTGTCATTTTTGGCTGCCAAGGAGACAGGTTGCACTGCCGCAGGGTTATGGAAACTCGTCAGGAGTTCTCAGGGTGTCAAACAAAGATCTCAACAGGCCAGAAGCACCTGGGGGCACATCCAATACAGTCAGTTCAATGGCCCCCAGTAACAAGTGAAACAAAGTACCAGAACCCGTGTGACAGCTTTCCTCATAGACCAGGTAATTAAATCGGGGATAAACAGAACAGCTTTATGCTGCCCTCCTCAAAGAAAAGACTCTGACCTTATTCTTCCAACTGAATAGACATCTCTGATATGGGCTTTAAAGGCAAAGGTACAATAGGAAAAGAAGGTAAAATTCATTTTTTGTAGGCATAATTAGGTAATCCTACAGAGTGGTGGGACTCAGTAGAGCACTACTAAACCATTTTGCTAGCAGAAAAAACAAAGGGCAGGGAGGAAATTCTGAATATTGCTCTATGCAAGTGCAATAGAGGAGTGAGCACTGAAAGGTAAATCCATTTTCAGTATCTCTTTTGTCTCAGGAGTCCTGAACCACCCCTCGGATTAGGGTACAGTAGCTGCATGTCAGCAGGAGCAGTTCTGTCTGCTGGGGCTACTAAACCTCTTTCTCTTTCATCGTGAGATGTTTTTAGATCACCACAAGCCACTTGTTTTGGAAAGGAGTCCAGAAGCAGCTTGTAACCCCTTCTGCCAGCCTCATGCTATCCAAAGGTCAAATCTACAAACAATGACCTAGGATTTTTTTTTTACAAAAACTGTTTTTTTTGGGAAATGACATTTCAACAGCTTTTATAAGCATTGCCCCAGTTAGCTCATGTCAAAAATGAAAAACCATTTTATATATATATGTGTGTGTGTATATATATATAAAAATTTAGTAGATTTTAAATTTAAAATTTCTGCTTAACTGAATAAGAATGTTTTTCTTTATTTTTAAGCTGCATCGCAAAACATTTAAAATTGGAACAGATTTTGGCCGTTTGAATAATTTTTAGAATTTTAGTAGTCATCTGAGAGAGTCTTGAAACAGCGTTTCTTTTATATTTATCTTATACAGCAGAGAACTAAAATCAGTTGTATCTGTGCTTCTCAGCATTAGCCTTGGGGTAATTTTAAATGTGGGTTGCTGGAGTGGATAAAAGGACTTGTGAAAGCCTCTGTGTGTTTCCAAGGACATACAATGAGCTGAAGGGCTGTTACCACTCTGCTCTGGGTTCCATGCAGCTGTCCCAGTCTGTGTCAGGTCTCATTGGATCAGTGGGAATTCTGCCATTAAGTTCATTAGGGCAAAGACTTACCCTAAGCCCCAGCTGATATTTTGTGTACACCAGTGGGGCTATTCTATTTTCTGCCAGATGATCATTTTGAGTGCCAGATTAAGGGGTTTTAGTGAGGACTGGTGAACAAGGGCTGTTGATTCCTTATGATGGGGAAGTTTTGGTTTTGAGACAGATAATAGCCTTTGCATTTGTACTGTACAGCTGAGTTCAGAAACTAGTCTCTCGTGTGCAGGCTCGTGGTGAATGCCAGAGCCTGAATGTTTAACACCTGCAGTTAACACAATAAACAGTAAAAAAACCCCCCCTGCGAACATGTAGATAATGTAATTTAAACACAGATAGGACTTTGCGTGAACCTTTCCCCTCTAATTGGAAAGAAATACAAATTGAGCTCCAAAACAAAAGAATATTGAATACCAAGTAAATAACCCATTGCATTTCTTCTGCATGTTGTTCAAAAGACTGGGCTGATATATCAACATCATGTCACAGTTTCACTGACTACAGAACTAGCTATGTAGTCATAAGGAAGCATCTTAGTCTGGAATTGTTCTGTCTGGAAAGTGGGATTTACTCACTACACAGTTTTACAATATGTTAATCTAAAATTATTTGGGAATAGCGGTGTGAATAATCACAATTCTACAGTAAAATGCTATCTAGAAGCTTTATCTTGCCGTTGAATCTATATGTATAAATCTTACTGATAGTAATATAGTTTCTTTGTATAGACCCAGGGATAAAGTTTGGTTCATGGTATTTTCTTCTTACACAAGTTATATATATTCCTGCAGGGTTTTTTGGCTGCCCATGTCTTATGGTAGTACAGCTGACTCAGAAGCCGAGTGCTGATCCCTGTGCCAGCCTCTCAGGAATGATGCTGGTATACAAGGAGTTGTTCCTCATATGACCAGCACTAGTATTCGTTTCTCTTGGGTACCAGAAAACAGATGGAGTTTATTGTACTCTGGAAAACCTGAATCTGATCCAGAAGATGAACCTGGAGAAGGAGAAAACACTTCAGGTTTTTTATTCTATGCTTTCCTGTGTTAAAACCTAATGCAACTTTTCATTGAAGTATCAAGTCCGATTGCATTGGTTATGATGGGAAGAATATCAGGCTTTCTACTGAGATCAACCAAAAGCATAGTTTAATGATGAGTCTGGAAATGTGAGGTAGTTGTGATCTAGTAACATTTCAGAAAAGTATAAAAAACAACAGCAGTAATTGTCAGGACTATCCAGTGTCTTATCTTTGACATTAGCCACTAGTGGATGACTGGGGGAGAGTATAAAGACAGAGCAGATGGTGCTACTTCACTGGGTTTTCTCCAATATTAAAGGAGAAACTCAAACCTCAATGGCACAGAATAAGAGAGTCAAAAGAGTAACTATTTTCAGTCTCTCATTTCCTGGTTTGAGTTGGAAATAGCAGAACACATGACAGCTCCATATTCCATTACAACTAGCAGCTAGTTCACAGCCTGAGCCAGGGTACAATTATGTGCAAGGCATGCATCACACTCTACGTTGTGTGAAAAGATTACACTGAAGAGCTTTAAGATTTAGGAGGAAATTGGATGCATATTAAAAGGCCTTTTAAACCAACAAACAGAAACATTCTCTGGGTGCCTGCAATCCTTTTCAAATACACCTGATGATGAATTCCTCCTAAGTTCATATTTGTGTTTCGTAATGAAATGCTGGAGTCCAGAATTTTACCCTGAAAAAACTCTTTTATTCCCTCATGTTTTTAAGGATCCTTTGCTAATTAATAAGCTCCATTACTAGAAGACTTAGGTCTTTTAAAATTAGAACTAATATCAAGGCTTCTCTTATTTGCTAGCTTCTCTGCAATTTACTTTCCACTGTTAGGACTCAGAAAAAGACAGACATAATAAACCTCCTTGTGAGCCACAGAGCCTTTTAGCTGTAATGAAAGCTGAAAGCAAAGGATGTGAGAAGCTGGTGGCTTCTCAGTGTAAGCAAGAAAAACAGGGAAGAGAGAGGAATGTGAAGGATGATGCTTCAGCAGTAAGGATACTAGTCACTCAATCCCTACTGAGCTGAGCAAGTTGTTGAATTAACCAAACCCAAAAAGGTCACAGGGAAGAAGCCAACAGTATCCCCTTCTTTGTCTGTTAGACACAAGTGGAGTTTAGATGCCCAGAGCTAGGAAACATTTCCCAGTACCCCATAAACCCTAAGAACACCTACTTTGAGAAGCAGAGCATTTTTGAGAGTTTTGAACATAAACACCAACAAGTTTGCAAAAGCAAAGAGAGAGGTGGGTGCCTGGAACACCTGCCTGGCCCTGCTGTGTTCCAAAAGCAAGGGGCTGGGATTCCCCACTTTTGTCTAACTCTCTGAATTACACTTATAAGTGTCCTCCAGGTCAAGACTGACGTGTCAGATGGGGAATTGTATGCTTTGCCTGAGTTGAAGCTTACTCACACTATGACTTCTGGGTTTTTTAGCTGGTGACTGGGCAATTTAAAATCCTCAAACAATCATGGGAACAAAATGCAAGCCTTTTCATTTTCTTCCTAGCTGACTAATCTGTCTATGAGTCTACGTTTGCTTTGTTCCTCTGAAGCTTGATTTTATGGCCTCACAGTAGTTCGTATTCTGTGGAAGGAATCAAGGATGCTTTCCTTTCTTACTGCATTAGCCACTAGTTATGTGCTATGTGTGGCAGTGGGATATTGAGTGAAGTCCCTCCTGTTGAAGTGGTAAGTGTGCCCAGGTGTCTTGCCTTCTGGACAAATGGTTTATGTTATTATTGAATAACTGAGCTCCATCATCCTCAAAGTGTGGGGGTTTTGATAAAGTTGACCATATGAAAATTGTAATTTTACCATTTGAATTACTTTGGATTCAGTGACTTGGGGTATATCTACATGAACAACTTAACTCAGCAGTCTGTTTTTAAAGCAAGTCTCCCAATAAACTCTCATTTTACCATGCTGTGCTTTGTATCACCAGGTAATTTCTGAATGCGGACTGGTTCCCTTTCTGATGAAGTTAAAGTGGTAAATGTATTCAAGCTTTGCATCTACCGTGCTGTAGTCATTAATGGGCATTCTGTTAGAGTTCCTCTGAAATAAAACTTCTGAAACTTAAATAGTCTGGGTGTCAGTTCTCCAGCAAGAGTTGTATTGCTTTACAGATATGTTCCTGTTGTGTTGCACAGCCTGTAAATGCAGGCGTAGCCTTATGTTAAGAACTGACCCTCTTCTCCTTTAGCTCTATTGAAGAAACCTGGAGAGGAGGAAGGAAAGAAACTAATAGATAGCACTTCAGTGGATAGAAAAGAGCTGCTGACTGACATAGGTAAAGACATAGCTATATAACCACATGACGTGGAGAAGAGAGAGAAGTAGAAAGAGAAATAGCAAAATTATGCCCTCTTTCCATTTCTACTAAATAGATTTTAGGTTCTGTAAAAGTACAAGGTTAAATATAATATTTTCAGTTCCCTTCAAAAGGAGAAGTGGTTAAAGCTGGTGAAAAGAGACTTTGTAATGCAGCGTTCACAGATGTGGTCAGGAAACAGGAAGCATTTGGCTCTCAAGGACTTTGATTCATGACAAAACCTGATCAGATTCTGAGATAGGCAGTATCATCCCTGTGAACCTCATCAGGAATAGTGTGGAGTCTGCTGCAATTACTGCAAAAGCAGGCTAGAGAGTTAGCACTGAGCCTAAGTAAGTAAGTAACTAAGTAATAATAAAGCAGCACCCCCCCAATGCACTCTAATATAGTAGTTAAACAAAAATATGACAAATTAGCCATGTTTATAAGTAATCACGGATTTATGGTTCTTTAAACTTTAATAAGGCAAAATCAGAAAGGCGGAATATTTTTTCCCCCAAAATACCTCTCTTAAATGCCATTAGAGAATTTGTTTTTCACCATTCAGTAGGACTAAGAAAAGCAGTGGCACTACTGAGAGACAAATCTGTCTCTGAGAGACAAACCTGTGAGAGGTTTGTCTGTTAGTGCAAGGATGTTGCCAGGAAGGGAGCTTTTCTTTCTTGGAAAAACCAGGCAATTTCTGAGGAATCTGCAAGACAGGCAAGCTACTTAAGGTACTAACATTAGGGGATATTCTCCTAATAAATATCATTACTACTGTAAGATATAGACAAGCTACAGATAAGTTATGTAGAAATGGTAAAAATATTAGAGTAGATTGTGTAGTTACGTGTCTTTTCCTTTGCTATCTTGGTACACTTGGCTTTAGCATGTTTCTCTTAGCCTGTGTGTCTGCCACACACTTCCTCCTCAAACTTACACATGTTTTTTTCTGAGATACAACTGAATGCGATGCAAGGATGAATCAATCCGATGTGGCTATGTTTGTAAAAATGAAAAATATGAGGAACAATGAAGTTGTTGATAATCAACACAGGATCTTCATAAGGCAAGTGAGTTAAATTGCAAGAAAGATTGCATACCAGATCACAAAATGCAGTCCCAATCGTCTCGTCTCTGAAAAGACCAAGAATAATTATATTATTAAGGAACATCTGCCAGAGGCTTAACAAGTCTGAATCCTTTTTTAGTTACTCCTTAGAGCCCCATAAAATCTTAGAGAGTTTAAGAAGTAAAAAGCAAACTAATCCTTTGCAAATTAAAGCAGGGAATGCCAATGTGATTAAATTTATACCC
>WEIV01025111.1:121917-148052 GCA_013390005.1 Calyptomena viridis | reverse complement strand
GCTACTGTAACCTATACTAGAAATATCCAGAGCACCACATGCCAGGTTCTGATTTTGCAGAGGAAATTTCAGTATAAGTGCAGAAACACTTCTGAGTGGAAACTTACATACACTCTTTAAGTAATAATCTTACATTTCATACTAAAAAAAACCCAACAAATCAGATATACACAACACAGAAATACAAAGAAATGGGCTGGGAAGAAATCAATACACATCTCACATATAGCAACATCATAACAATGGAGGAGGACGAACAGGAGAATCTAATAGGACACAAAGGCAATGGAAGAAAGAAAGCACCACTGATGTGGGATTGTGTAATAACAAGATTTTGCTGCATTTTCAATTTTTAAGTAAGAGATAAGAATCATCTTGTGGTATTCTAAGTAGAACATCTGCCTGTTTCAATACTTTCAAATACTTATATACATCTGGTACAGGCATTAATTTTAGAGATAATGTATCTTTTAATTAAAAGTGCAATTTGGTTTTTTTTAAATGGGTGAATGATACCCAGCAGCATCTGTGGAGTTCCATAAATTATCTTTGCAAATCCAGTATTTTTTTTATGTCTAGATATTGATTTAAAAATCTAGTGTCCACATACGGTTATTTCCTATTGTAAAGAATCTAGTTTCAACTGATCGACTATTTATTTCTAAAATACCCCTGAATATTTAGTGTTCATGTCAATTGTATCAGGTCTATAAGGTTTGGAACTCAGCTTTTCTGCTCTGTGTTTTTGTATTCCAGGCAGAGTTTTAAATGCCTTGTACTATGTGATACAGACAATTACAGAGCCAGCGCAATGGTGCAACGAATATCTTTATACAGGTAATACAACACCAAATCTCAAGCTAAAAATTAATTATATCTATTACTCTGAATACAACAATTCAAGAAAGAGGAGAGATAACCTGTAACTTTCAGATAATTTTTTCCTCTAACTAAATTTTAAAGTAACTGAAACTGTATTCAGTGCTGAAATATTCAATGACTATTCTCCATTTTGAGCTATGTCCATCATGAATAGCAATTGAAAGATCAATCCTGCACAGACCAGACCATCTTCTGAACACTAGAATGCAAAGTAAAGAATTCCCCGACAGTCCCCGTTATGTCTATGTAGGCAGAGGAAAACATCTGAAACTAACACACAGCTACTGTTACTGCATTTGGTACTAATTCCACTTCATGTTCCATGCATGCTTTCTATTTGATATCGATTCTTTAAATAAGAACTTATTTAGATAATCACTGACTTGAAATCAACGGGAAGCATTAGGGCTTTACATAAGCATATTTTTTTTTAACTGAATAATTGTCATGTAGCTACGAATTACACTTCCCAAACTGCAGTTTCTTTTTACAATACCCTCTCCATCCACTAAACACATCTTCCTGGTTGTCTTCTAGTATTTCAAACTTTCCACCAGAAGCCTCCTTCAATAAAGATAATGTCTTTTGCTTTCTTTTCCCTTCTAAGTAGTAAAAAAAGGGTTTTCACAAAATCATGTCATGCTGTGACACAGAAGCTACTGCAAACAGAAGTGGGTTACCTGAGATCTTATAGCAAACAAGTTTGCATGGTGGTAGGAAGAGTTGCTCTCAGCTTTACACACCAAAATCAAAAGGTTTAGATTTTATGTCTGCTCAGGATGAGCTAGAGATAAGATAGCTCAGTGAGACATTCTCCAGCACAATCAGCAGCTCTTCTAGCAGTGAGACAACAAAAGCAGTCTCATCTTTCCTCTACATCACTTTTGCTGCTGTTTTGGTAGGAGAGGTAAGCACTGGATTAACATTAACATATGCCAATCTCTGCAGGGGGGCAAAACAATTTGTCCTTTCCAGGAGATGCTGTCTCTCCCAGGACTGTACTGCCTGGCTTAACTCTGGCCAGCAATGGGTGTGTGAGCCTCAGGGAGCTCACAATAAGCATTGCATATGACACGGCTTCTGGTTCAGCATAGACTTTAGACAAAAAATGAATCAAAATTAAATTATCCCTCATTATCAAACTGGTTTTTAAACAGCATGATCAGGCTTGTATATTGCTAACTTGGTCAGAGAAAAATATCTCTCAAAGAACCTAACTACAAAAGGTTTTCCTGAAAGCACAGTCGCTTAGTCTTCATGAAAAACAAAAAATGAGATTAAAAAGAAAAGATTCTTCTGCAGATAAAAATTATTTATAATTAAGAAATTAGTAGAAAGTAACATATACACAGGCAGAAGACAGCTACCAGATCAAACAGAATTAAAACAGAACACCTCAGACACGAGGCTGGTAGAATATCTGGTTTGACAAGGCAAGCAAACTGACAAAACATAGAGAATCTGAGGTGCCACCTGCATTTGTAATCATGAGGTGAGCATGACTTCAGGCTCACAGTACACTCATCTTCACAAGTTTCATAAAATGTGATCATCAGCTACCTATCAACAAAATTACTCTGAGCTGACATACCAGAACGCATTTCCTACTTCTGAAATTCAGTCAGAACACCAGACTATCCCAAACGTGACAAAATGGATAGGCTTTTCTGTTCTCAGAGGACAGAACTGACTTTTGCTAACTGAGCCCCTGAGGACTAACAGCAGTGCACAGAGAAGATCCGCTTTTCCTGTTCCCCTTCTTAAAGGAGAAGTCTCAGTGAAGGTAATTACCAGCAATTCGAGTAAAAAGACTTATTTTTGTGTAAGGTCAGATCCAGCAACCAGATATTCCTTAACTGAATGACACAACAACCTCTCATACAGCTGACCAGTTCATGGGACATTATTTGAGTTTCAAAGAAACAAAAGCCAATTCTGTTACTCAAAGCTTAATTTGCCTTTCCTTTTTGTTTAACAGGCAAGTTGTATTATTATTGTTAGATATATGTAATCACGCATATCACAAATGTTCATACTATTAAGGTAAGACATGATTTGTCATGACTGTTGTTGAAATATGGCACAGCAACTGATTTGACATTGTGTGACAGTCCACCTCACCTCAGTGAAAGCATGTCTTCAAATAATCATCAGTCCTTTCAGAATACATGCTCTTTAATACACGCTGATTTTTATTTGGGGGATGGGTATCTACTGCTTACTGCTCTTGGAAATCTCCCACTAAATCCCCACAGCTACATTAGAGAAGAATACTGGCACACAACTGAAAGTGGAAAGGTATCTTGGGATTAAACACTGCATCGAAATCAAGTCAGCTTTTTTAAAGCCACAGTATCAACTGAAGCTAGTATTTTCTTTGCTATGATAAACATCACAGAAGCATAGTCATCCCCATTATTTAAAAACAGAACCTGTAAACTCCTGCTGATTTCCTGATCCATTTCAAAAGCACAATTTAAAATCCTAGACTGCAGATAAGGGTGTGCTGCTCACAAGATTAAAGTCAAGGTCACATATTGCACATATGCTGCTTGTGAAACAGGGATCTGTTTCACAGACTCCACATATATTTTTAGAAGGGGCTGCTCTAGCCATCAGCTAACAGCCCTCGAATTACAAAAGTGAAGATAAACTTTGGCTTAAAAGGGAAAATTTAAGGCCTCTGTACCAAAACAGACAGACCCCTGCTGATTTAAGGAAGTAGTTCCTTTTATCTCTTCACAAAACCTGAAGGGGGAATCCCCAACATACTCAGTATGAGCCTTACTTCCCTTCTGATGGAGCCATAAGTGAAACTTGCCAAAACTTTGATAGGATCACAGGTAGACCACCTTTGAAAAATCCTGGTGTCACAGTATGCCTGGTAGCTGGTGTTCCCTATACTCACCTTTTTTACCTTCTTTTAAACAGGCATTTGTGCAACTGTTCATACTAGAGCTAAAAAAAGAAGCACGAGCACCATGCAAGCACAGGTTTGTAACACAGAAAAAATTTCTGACTTTCCCAGAGAACATCATTTGCACAAGATAGTGGATATCAAAATATCCACAAACAGGAAGAAGTGAACACACTGATATGCAATAATTTTTATCACATGATGTGCATAAAATTAGACTTCTCAAATTGAACATTAGGCTTAGTTCATGGATATCTAGACAGGAACTCCAAAATTTCTGTTCACATAGAAAGTGAGCAGCAAACTCTGGATTTTTTTATGATGAAAAGATCTTTCAGGCATGCCCCAAATAAACAGAGCAGATAAATAAACTGAAAGAGTTGGGGCTGTTCAGCCTGAAGAAGAGAAGGTTCTGAGGAGACCCTGGAGCCTACAAGAAAGCTGGAGAGAGACTTTTCACAAAGACATGTACTGGTAAGACAAGGGGGAATGGCTTCAAACTGAAAGAGGACATGTTTGGATTAGTTATTATAAAGAAATTCTTTACTATAAAGGTAGTGAGGCACTAGAACTGGTTGCCCAGAGAGGTTGTGGACTCCCCATCCCTGGAGGTATTCAGGACCAGGCTGGATGGGGCTCTGAATAACCTAGTCTAGTGAAAGGTACCCCTGCCCATGGCAGGAGTGTTGGAACTAGATGATCTCTAAGGTCCCTTTCAAATGAAACCATTTTATGATGCTATGATTACTGTTAACTCCCTAAAATAGAACTCGTTCTCTTTTTCCTAGTGGAAATAGGTAAGCTTGCTCTTTACCTAGAAGGGATAAAATTGCAGCAACTTTGTGCAGTAGGGAGACATCCAGCAGAGATCAACACTAGCTACAAATTCCTTAGTGAATCACTATTTGTACAATCAGAACTTATCCATAGAGCTAATCCAAGGCCACCAGAGACGTAAAACTTCCACCTCCTTCCGCAACCTGCATGTTCTGGCAGGCCACTGAAAATGCTTGAGCAGCTAAATGCTCATTTTTGGTAAGTCACTTGGAGAAGGTTCCTTTACGTACTATTGCTGCTGCCAACCTGTACAATAGCCACCTCTCCTTTGCCTTATTTCACAAGGCAACAAAATCTAGAGCTCTAAAAAACTTTTTATAAAATCAACATCAATGTATCAAGACCTTCAGCAAGTGGGGATATATCTACATGGGTAAATAAAAGGAAGCCAAGAAATGAATACAAGTAATGTGCTTGTCATCCACACTGCTCCACTGCCAGCTAGTTCCTGAAGTCTGTCCTGGACTAGTCCAATTAGTCAGCTCTGAGACAAAGAGACATATAAGGGAGAGGACACTCGGCCTAGGAATCTATCCCTGGACACCTTTCATTTGGCACTGCTGGTGTCACTTGAAGGCACAAATTCTTGACTAGAGATATGCCACTGTTTTTAAGACAAAGGACACCACGTGCATGTACAGCAAATCTGTTAAGGAACATTGAGCTTCCTCACAGAGGTGACAAGCTTTCAAGACCAATGGATGACGATTTATGAATTGGATAACATGCTAAAATTCAAAAGGGGAAAACAAAGGACAGAAGGAATTTGCAACCTAGGTCACCTTACCATAGACGATGATGTGATTTCAATTAGCTAATGTTGCAGATTCTATTTCATACCTGTATTTGTTTATCTTTCTCCACAAATATTCTAAATTATCTATCATCTACATTTTATTTCAGTATGTTGCATAACCGAAGGGCAATTCAGTAGTCTACATTAGCCAAAGTGCTTTAAAATGGAGGAAATTTCTAATGCTCTGACTTTGGAGTAACCTATCTTTGGGAACAAGACTGATGCAGCAGACATCAATCATTAGCAGATACACCTTATTTCAAAACTGGTGAGTCTCTGAGAAATGAGTCCAATTCTCAGGAGTTTTGAAAAGTCATCTGCTTAAATGCCTAAACAATGTGCGTTACGAAACAGAGTTTTCGGAATCTTGTCTGAATTCAGGACAGCAATTTCTTGTATTCAAACTTTCAGTGGTGAAACCAGTATGTCTAGAAACAGACTATGAAATTGACTTAAAGTTCTTCAAACTGTTGCTTAAGGTTTTTCCACATCCTTCTAGAGGCAAAATGTAACTGCATTCTTTACCAAACACCCTTGTGTGAGAAAGCCTGCTCGTGTTTGATAACCAAAATTCAAAGAAATTACAAAATAAGTTACTTGAAACTCTTAATAGAAAGTGTGGCCTAAATAGCAGTTTCAGGACGTCCAAATTGTTATTTACTCCACTCTCTACTTTTTTTCTCCTAAGTATTTTGAAGTGCTAATATCACAGGCATTGATACGTCTTCAAGTAAAATAAATTACTCTTATAACCATCACAATTAGATTTGAAGTAGTTTGGGCAAGGAGGCTTAACGTTGGGGGATTGGGAAATCTATACCACCTACAAAAGTAGTTCCAAAAAACCTGTCTAACCAACAAACTTCCATTGGACAAGGGCTGGTTTCCCATTTTTATTTCTCCCTTCCCTCCTCCCCCCCGCCCTTAATTTCTCTCTTTGCATTTTGTTGCTGTATCAAAATCCTGTTACTGAACACATGGCACTTGTGGGGCATTTGGGAAGCAGGAGGTGGAAGAGGACGAGAGGGAAAAGAGCCACGCCCTGTGCCGCCCCTGCCGCTGACAGAATTGCAGCAAGCCGGGCCCGGCGCTCTCTGCCGACACCTCCCCGCTCCGCCTTCCGCTCCCTCTCACCAGATTTGCCGGTCGGACACGAGTCGAGCCGGGAATNCTGCGCTGCCGGGGGTGGCGGCGGGGACGGGGCTGGGGCCGGTCCGGCCGCAGCTGAGCCGTGACTGGGCCGGCACAGGGAGGCGTTCCCTGTAACGAGAAGTTTACTGAAGCACAAGGACATCGGTTTTGGGATCACAGTAACAAGTGTGCCTGTGCTCACATCCCCTCCTATTGGGGCACGCTGTTTAAAATACCTCGTGCAACTCTCTCTTCCCTAAAATTTCTAATTCGATGCTCCATCTTTCCTCATTACCTCTAGATGATGCCTCTTCCACTGCTGGTAATAGTGGACGTCACTTTCTCACACCTGCCCTTAGTGTGCGATACTCCTGCTTCAGGGTGAACTGGCTCTGCTGGCTATAGATGCTGGGTGGCCAATGTATCGTACCACGTACAAAACCAAAAGGAGCGGTATGGGCTGGTCATCAGGTGTGGAGAGAACATTGATATTCTCTCATGTAAAACACATTCATGTGAAAGCCTTTGCTTTGTCGGATAATCTATAACCCTATGGATACATAAAAAAACAAGACAAAGGAATGTGTTTGTTGTGGTGGTTGGTTGGGTTGGTTTTTTTTGTTGTGGGTTTTTTTTTTTGAGGGGATTGTTTTGTTGTTTTCACATTAATTTTTTCCTGACATACTACTTGCAATGAATTTTTCTACACTTACCTCTGCAACCTGCAGTGTTCAAAGGCCTCCAGTTTTAGTCCAATACCAAAATAGAACTGCACGTGTTAGGATGGACCTACATCCAAACTCTGGTAAAGCAGACTTTTATTAGATTGTTTGAAATACTATTAAGCGGTCATCAGTTAAATGGGAAACTACAAAGAACAAACTTCAGCCCAAACTGAGTAGTAAAGATTTTCACTTACAAAATGGTACTGAAATAAACCCATACAGAAAATTCTAAAATAAGCCTGACATGAAATAGCATGCTAATTTGCTCTCTGCTTTATATATTAGGAAGTTTTGCCTAATTTAAACATGTAGCACTGGCTTCAAGGCATATATTTCTATAACACTATAGAAGTAAGTTTGTCTGTAACTCTGTATGCATGATTGGAGTAGGTATACAATACTGTGTGTCATTCCTGGATGCAGTAGTACATTTTTTGGTCAGCCAATTTCACCAAAACTAATTACCAAATGAGTTATGGCTTATGCATTTCCTTCTAGATGAGAAAAACACGTCTGACAAAGATCAACAGTTGCCATCAAATGCAGGAATGTTTTTAACTGATCTGAACTCACCTTTTTTAAAACAAACAGACAAGCAAACAAAACCAAGAGCCTTCACCAAATACCATTTTTTTATTTTAACAGCTTATGCATTGCGATTTAGAAGGACCTATGCCCTCACTATGACTTCTTTTTTTTATTGCAAGTATATGTAGAAAATATCTGCTATGGATTTTCCTTCGTATTTCTAGCTTCCTGTTATCAATTTACAGAGCAATTTATTTATTGATCGCTATGTATAGTTCCCTCAACATTTTTGTCTCTTATGTCTAATAGTTGTTTTCACTTCCTTATTAACCGACAACTAGTTTTTTTCACCAAAACTGTCCTTTTTCTTGATGACAGAATGCAGCTCTCTGATCTTACAATAAATGCATCCTGAGGACGTAATTTCCAGTCATATTTTTTGCATAAAAATGATTCCTCACAATTGATTTCCATCTTTTTTTTTTCCTCCTGATTTTTGAAGATTAGCCCTTTGGAAGCAACACATGCATGAAGACAGTACTAACTGGGAATGTGCTCTGTTCGCCCATTGTATGTAGCCTGGAGATGATCATTGATCATTGAGGATCTACAAGTTTCCAATAAAGAGTTTAATTAATCCATCATAAAGGCTGAATAGAATGTTTAAATAGCAAGAGTCATTAAGGTCACTCTGTGGCAGAAACAAAAGCCAAGCTCATGGCTTTCTGTGGCATTAGTCTGTGTATATAGCCTTGTTAGCAAAGCTTTGCCAAAGCGGGAGACAGTAAGATGTGCCTTGGGATAGTCACACAGTGCATAGCAAGCTAGGTATGACAGAACTGGAAGTTGATGACTGAATGTGATGTGCAACATTTTTGTATAGTAGCTGTCAGTTGTTGTCATAATTATAAAAGACATGATTGTTACTTGAGATCAGTGGCTTAATGACAAATAACCATAAATAAATGGACTGAAGGGGTTGAGAGGTTCCCTTCAAATTTAAGAAACTCTATTTGTCAAACAATTTTGTTGATATGAATAACCCACTGCTTTGTCAAATAAGTCAAACAGGCAGGGTATTATTTTTTCTCTTCAAGAAGAACTGCCTTTACTGCATATTTGCAACTGGTAGAGATGTGGCTCACATTTAGAGCTCTTAAGATGGTTTGCAATACAGGTAGGATATATGAGGAATACAGTCACAAAATGTGCTTAAGACGCAACATAGCAAGGTTATGTAATCCATGCTCCTGCCCTGGAACAATGTTTTCTTGTTTGCCAAGCTATCTGAGAGCTGACGCTAATAGTCAAATATCAATTACTTGATGATTTTGGTGAATTTAGAGAATGGATTATTATAGAGAGGAGGTTTAGAGATTAGGAAGAAATTCTTTATTGTGAGGGTGGTGAGAGACTGGAACAGGTTGCCCAGAGAAGTTGTGGATGCCCCATCCCTGAAATTATTGATGATCAGGTTGGATGGGGCCCTGAGCAACCTGATCTGGTGGGAGGTGTCCCTGCCCATTGCACGAGGGTTTGAACTACATGATCCTGAAGATTGTAACCCAGAACATTCTATGTGATTCTATGATAGAACCATAAAGGTTGGAAGGGATCCCTGGATGAGTGTTCAACATCCTTCCCAAAGCACATTCAGCTGGAGGAGGTTTCTCAGGGCCATCTCATGGTGGGTTCTGAATCTCAGTAAGGATGGAGATTCCACAGCCTCTTTGAGGAGTGTGCTCTGGTGTTTGACCACTCTCATGGGAATTTTTTTTTTTAAACTTTTTTCAGCTTGTAACCATTGCCTTTTGTCTTTCCACCAAGCACCATCTTCTCTATACCCTACCATTATGTAGTTGTATTGTGATGATGATTTCTTATTTTGCACTGAAATAGACCTTAAAGAAGCAATATTGCAGTCCCACCTCTTCTATAGGGTAGACTGCTTATTGTGGAGCATACATAGCAATGTGTGCACACAGTGCCCTAGTCTCTGAATAACTTGTTGATCTGAAAAGACGTGCAGCATCAGAAACTCTAATGCAGTTGCTTACTAAATGTGAACACTTATTTATTGACTATAAGTAACTTTATGTAATTCACCACATGCTTACAGTTAGTTACAAAAATTCCACTTATTCTATGGCTCTTTGAGATCATTAGTTATAAAAAGCTGCTAGGTCAGGCAGCCCAAAATTCAAGATTACAACTTTCAACAGTTTATCTGTGTGTAAAAAAAATAAAAAAAATCCAAATGCAAAACCCAAACTACACACATAAAAAAAAAAAGGTTATTTTTGACTACCATCTGATATTCTGTTTTGCACATGAATGGTTCTCTTTAATAATAAAAATGGCCATATTTCTCCTGAGAATTAGGCCACGATCATTGTGAACTGTTTAGATTTTTCGTCTGTGGCAATCTTCCACTCATGAAAACAAAAAAAATTAAAACGAGTGCTTTACACTAACCCCCAGCAATTATACTCCAGTTGTAGCAGAAGCAAGCATGAAAATACAGTTTCGGTGGTTTAAGTGGGAAGAGGCTATTGATTCAAATCACAAAATACGCTTCAGCACTCAAAGGACTAACTCCAGCTCTGAAGTAGGTTCATAAAAGCATTGCCATGGGACTTGGAATTTGTACCTAAATAACTTATTAGCAGAAGAATCATTGGGAAAGAAAACTGTCCCTGCTTGATGGCTTGCTGCACATCCCCCAACACTGTCAGGGCTGTGACTAATAGCACCCATAGGTGCTTAGTGCCACCTCAATAGCTAAGGAGAAGCATTTTAGGAAGCGAATGTGAGAGCAGACAACAATTGTTAAAAAGTGGAGGGAAGCAACCTCTCAACTACAGCAGAGTGCAGTGGGAAAGACACAGCCCTGGCAGAGTCATAACCATGTAAGCCTCTGCACCTTCCAGTCCTATGTGGTCGACCACTTCCAAGATAGTACAGCCATACAGTTTTGTACTTCCCCCATGAGGGCCAACGTTTCTAAACAAATCCAGGTCATCAAATTGAGAAGACTCCTGAGCCATCAGAACAGGTCACACAAGAAGCTTGAGCAGAAACACAGGTGCCATGGTCATTTGGTGGGACTAGCCATGCAGCCAGAAGGACCAGTTGCCTCTCAGTTCCATGCTGTTTTTGCCCTCCCAATCCACTAATGCTCACTATTTCCCTCTAGCTTTGGTCTGCATGTGCTGCCTGCTTCTTCCTCCAGTCTATTTGCAGCACAGCTTCTCTTCTAGGTGTCTTTAAATTTGGCTAATCCTTGTCCACCAGTGGTGAATCCTGAGACAGATCTCCATTCCTTAAAAAAATAGCAACTATCCAGAGATGGGAAAGAAAGCCTTGACAGCACAGCTGGCACATTCTGCCCCATTTCCACACCCCTCTTCAGGCCTTTGTTTTTAAACTGTAAACTCTGGAACAGAACACTTTTTTTTCTGTGGTTACTGACTGGATTTGTTCAGTGTTCCTTGCAATCAGCCTCTGTTTCGAGGCAAACACCAGTCCCCACCTTAGGTAGCAGGCAGTGAGCTTCTAATGAGTTTAGGCCATAAGCACTGATGCTCGATGGAGGTATTTAATTCCTGCAAGTGTTATTATTAAACTTTATGTTCAAAGGTTTTAACAGTTATTAAAATATGGTTTATTGCAACAGCATGACAAAGCTTTGTGCTTCTAACCAGAATCCAGAAGTTCAAAGGAAGACTTGATCACATAAGCCTCTGCTTTTGAAAGGCAGACTGTGTTGCAAATATGACATGCACAAGTTTGACAAACAGTAGCGAGACCATCTTTCATTAAGTCATTCTGACTAAAGCAGATTTCAGTGGAAAGACATTTGCATGCATCCCTTGTTACCCTGAGTCAGGCCGGGGGCACTGGATGGAGTTGTGAGAAAAACTGAAGGAGTGAACAAAACACAAACCCCAAAGTTATTTTAACAAGAGGGACCAAACCCAGTGGTGACCAAACCCAATGTGTTTGAAGAACTTCATACCCCATATAGAGACCAGAATACGGTTTGGGATTCAGGTTTTATCACTTGTCCTTACCCATATCACCTGCCCAGACAGGGCGGTTTTATCATGAGTCATCTGTAACAAATCAGTGCTGTGCACAGAATTTAACATGAATGGTAAATACAAGGCTGGGTTCAAAATTATAGTCTTTATATCATAGCACATCCACCATGACTAGGTTTGCAAATGCATGCAGCATACTAATCCTTTTGCTTTTAATGTAATGTGTCTACAAAATACAAACACTTTGTATCTCTGGCAGGGCTACAAGCGTCAGGAAGATATTTTACACTGAATTATTAATGTGGATTGGAGAGTCATTATCTTGCTGGTTGAGGCTTAGCAATACTGACTTTAAATGGTAAAACAGTTTTTACAGTTACAAAATCCAAAACATTTCATATATCCACATGCGGAAGTGCAGAGAGGATTTTTCTACTGCACAATAGATGCAATGCAGACACGTATGTGTTGCTTATAACCATGAAGCTTAAAATTTATACCTGTTATCTCAAGCTACCAAAAAATATTCCCAGCAGTTTAGCTTTAACACACTGGCAACTTTGTCAAGAATTTAATTTTCTATCTTTGAAATAACTTTGCAGACTTAAAAATGTACCTAATTATGCAATAATGTTTCTCATTCAACTTCCCATTTTTAAAAGCTTGCCATTATCATTTGATTGTTCAGCTTGAAACATTCAGCATCTTTTGTGCAGACTAAAAACCAGTATGAAACAACTACATGAGCTACTGTTACCAGTTGAACTTCATTACTTTCAATATATTACTTTACTTTTCGGGTACTCACTGTGTCTCTTAGGTAATACATTTGACATCTCTCTTCAGATACAACACTGAAGTATATTTGATGGTGTTGACCAACTATCACAGTTTAACCCCAGCCGGCAACTAAACAAATGGCCCCTTGCTCACTCCCTCCAATGGGATGGGGGAGATAATCACCAGAAAGAAAACAAGAAAACTTGTGAGTTGAGATTAGGACTGTTTAAAGCAAAAGCCACACATGCAAGAAATTCACTACTTCCCATGGGCAGGCAGCTATCTCCAGGAGAGCAGAGCTTCCATCATGTGTCACAGTGACTCAGGAAAACTAACTCCATCACTCCAAATGTCCCTCACTTCTTCTTTCTTCACCTTATATGCTAAGCATGACATCAGCACAAGTCCATGGGGCCAAATGGGATGCACCCAAGGGTACTGTGGGAGCTGGCAGAAGAGTTCAACAAGCCACTTTCTATTATTTACCAGCAGACTTGGATAGCCAGGAAAATCCTAGGTGATGGGAAGTTAGTAATACTCATCTACAAGAAGCACTGGAAGGAGGATCCAGGGAATTACAGCCCTGTCAGCCTGACTGGGTGCTGGGGAAGGTCCTGGAGTGGGTCATCTTGAATGCTATCACATGACACATAGAGGACAACGAGGGGATTAGGCCCAGCCAGCATGGGTTTGTAAAACACAGATTGGTTGGATCTCTTCTGACAGGTTGACACGCCTAGTCGGTGAAGGAAAGGCTGAGGATGTTTTCTACCCAGATTTTATTAAAGACTTTTTCATCATTCCCACAGCATTCTCCTGGAGAAACTACCTACTCATGGCTTAGACAGGTACATCCTTCACTTGATAAAAAAACTATCTGGATGGCCAGGCCCAGAGACTGGTGGTGAATGAAGTTACATCCACCTGTTTTGCTGGTCACCAGTGGTGTTCCCCAGTGTTCAGTGCTGGGGCCAGTTCTGTTTAATATCTTTATCTGTGATCTGTGCAAGGAGATCATCAGTTTGCAGATGACACCAGGTTGGGCAGGAGCATTGATCTGATGGAGGGTAGGAAGGCTCTATAGAGGGATCTAAAGAGGCTGGATCACTGAGCCAAGACCAACAGAATGAGGTTTAACAAAGCCATGCTGAGTCCTGTGCTTGTGTCACAACAGCCCTGCACATTGCTACAGGCTTGAGACAGAGTGGCCTGAGAGCTATCCAGGGGAAAAGGACCTGGGGTGCTGGTCAATAGCTGGCTAAACAAGAGCCAGCAGTGTGCCCAGATGGACAAGGTGGCAAATGGCATCATGGCTTGTACTAGAAGTAGTGTAGCCAGCAAGACCAGGGCAGTGACCATCCTGCCATGCTTGGCTCTGGTGAGGCTGCACCTCAAATTCTTTGTTCACTTCAAGAAGGGCATTGAGGTGCTGGAGCATATCCAGAGAAAGGCAACAAAGCTGGTGAAAGAGCTGGAGCACAAGTCTTATTAGTAGCAGCTGAGGCAGCTGAGTTTGTTTAGTCTGTGAAAAAGGAAGCTCAGGAAGAACCTGTAGCTGAAAGGAGGTGTAAACAGGTGTGGATTTGTCTCTTCTCCAAGGTAACAAGTGACAGAACAAGAAGAAATTGCCTCAAGTTGCACCAGGGTAGGTTCAGTTTGGATATTAGGAAAATTTGTTTTTCAGCAAAGAGGTTATCCAGCACTGGAACATGCCGCCCAGGGAAATGGTTGAGTCGCATCCCTGGAAGTATTAAAAAGATGTGTAGATGTAGCACATCTGGGTTTACAGTTCAGTTAACAATCTTAAAGGTCTTTTCCTAACAAAGAGACTGTGTAAGCGCTGCTCAGCAGTAACAAAAACATGTTATCCATACTGTTTCCAGGACAAATTCAAAACATAGCTCCATACTAGATACTATGAAGAAAATTGATGTTATCCCAGCCACAAAGCAATTCTGACACTTATGGTAGCACACTGAGGTATTGTGAATAGTGATTTTCATGACAAATTTTTGCTATACAAAATCTTCCACATAAAAATATTCATTTCCAAACAGAAGAGTTTTCATTCAAAGACACCTTTGCTCTTAGTTTCTGAAGTGCAAATGGGTAGTAGGGAAGATAAAGATCACCTTTGTTAATTTAAAATAATCCTGTTCTTAATGAGTTTTAACAGTCTTTTCTGTGCTTGCATATGGTTTCCAAGCTATAGCAGACAGTTCACTAAGTAAAAATGAACTTGTTCTAGACAAAGAATTTGACATAGCATTTTTTTCTTGAAAATGTTAGAAACACATTGTAAGAAGAGAGTACCTCCAGTTTGGTACTAGAAGCTTTAATTAAGTAATTATTGTTGGTATTTTTTTTTAAATTGGCCCCTTTCCAAAGTGATTTCTACTAGCCTGCAATTAAAAAATTAGTAATAATGAAAAAATCCATGTAGTATTTGATGGAGTCTCAACTACCTAAAATTCTTCTATACAAAATTCTGAAAAGCACTGCAGACATCATTCATAGCTTCAGAAATGTTGTTTAGGAGTCTTATTTTATGTATGACAGTAATGTATGCCATCAGCAGTGATCAATAAGTTAGATGTAATACACTGACCAGCAGCCAGGATTTCACCTATAAGCAATCTGTTAGCTAAAACTTAACTCAGAGAAGGAAAACCTAGAATATTAGTATGCATCTGTAATTCTGCAGTATGGTGAAATACATCACACTAGAGAAGGGAGAGGCACCTGCGGGTGACAAAGTAATTATAAGACCAGAAAAACGAAGGTCCTAGGTTCCTGTTGTGGCTTAACCCAGCAGGCAGCTAAGAACTACCCAAATGTTTGTTCAGTCCCTGTCATGTGGGATGGGAGATTCAGGAAAAAAATTAAAATTTGTGGGTTGAGATAAAGACAGTTTAATAGGACAGAAAAGGATGAGAAAGTAATAATAATTATAAAAGAATATACAAAACAAGTGATGCACAAGCCAACTGCATACCACTCACTGACCAATGCACAGCCAGTCCCCGAGCAGTGGGCCGCCACCCCCCAGCAAATCTGCCCCATTTTTATTGCTGGTCATGACACCAGATGCTATGGAATATCCATTTGGTCAGTTGAGGTCAGCTGCTCCAGCTGTGTCCCCTCCCAAAGCCTTGTTCTCCCCAGCCTATTCATCAGCAGGGCAGTATGAGAAGCTGAAAAGTCCTTGACTCTGTGTAAGCACTGCTCAGATCACACTGAAACATCAGTGTGGCATCAAAATTATTCTCATCCTAAATCCAAAACATGACACTATACCAGCTACTAGAAAGAAAATTAACTATCCCATCTGAAACCAGGACAATTCCAAATATTTGAACATCCATATTTCTCATGGATTTCATATTTAACTCTTGAGCATCTTTGAAAATGCAGACCTCTATGACTCATGTTTTGTAAATGTGTTTGGCAAAGCACATGAGAGTTTCAAGTTTCTAAATACACATGGTAAGTTTTTTGTGTATTTTCACTCAATTAGAGAAGTATTTCAGAGTAGGCTTTGTTAGAAAATCCTCTTGGTTACCCTGCTGTATTGTGCAAAGGAAGTGTTTGAAAGCTGGTGAAGAGCACTTGTTAGTTTTTAAAAGCAAACAATTAACATGCATATGTTACAGCTTATTTCACCAGGCATCCCAAAGTGAGAGGAGAGAGACAAGGAGAGCCTCCTCTTCGGTTAGGATGGAAAGCTTCTCTCCCAACATCTTTCACTTTTTAACTCCTTTATATACTGTTGTTCTCCAGAAGGAGAGATGAAATTCTTTTGTGAGTGCTATGGTCAGCATTTCTAAATTTGGGGGGTAGTGAGATAAGGGTTTCATTGTTCATTGCCGGACGTTATCTCCAGTTAACATTCCCATGCAAATTTTGCCTAGAAGATTGATCAGTGGTATCTCCATATAGCTGCATTCTTCTAGTTGCAGGTGTTTATCTATGTTTAGGGAAACCTTCATGACCTTTATGCTATCTGGGAAACAGCAACTGTAGTCTCCTTTATTTCCCCACTCTGGGAAAAAGATAGCAGATGCCTTCTCAGCAGTTCTTAACTTTTGTTGTTCGACCACTGTCTCTCATATCAGGATAGAAAAGGACTGTACCATTTCATTGAATCACAGAATTGTTTGGGTTGGAAGGGATCTTTAAAGCTCATCTAGTCTTCATCTTCAACTAGACATCGATCAACTAAATCAGGTGGCTCAGAGCTCTATCCAGCCTTGCTTTGAATGTTTCTACAGATGGGATATCTACCACCTGTCTAGGCAACGTGTTCCAGTGTTTTACCACTTTCCTTTCTAACAAAAGAGCTGAGTCCCAATACCAGTGGTATCAGTGAAGGACACTAGAAGCACTTTCTTAGACTGCAATGACTTTGGAGTTTGATTCAAGTCTGTTGTTTGCAATAGTCTAGAGCTACATTGCCTAGCCAAAGAGAGAAATAATAACCTTATATTGAGTCTAAGAAAAAGATAATGGAATTGAAATTAAGTGACTGCGCATAATTGTGAAACTTGTGCCAATTTACAGATTAGAGTTTGGAGTCGGATATGCTGCAATCTTAAATTTCAGGCTATACCCTTTAAAAGTTTTCACTTAATTTTTTTATGTTTTGCTTCATAAAAAGTTAAAAGAGAGTTTTCCTGCAATTAAGAAACACTCCATGTATTGTTAGAGGGGACTACTTTTCTTCAATATGTTAGGGAGTAGCATTCTGTAATTGGAGTTGACACTTGGCAAAGTGAACATGCACACTTGACCCTGCCACAATGTCCCTCATATTGCATGTGGAGACATCCTGTTACAGAATCTGACTGGCAGGCAGCAGGCCTTAGTTCATCTTGCTGAAGTATCTAGGTAGAGCACTAGAAACAGTCAGAATTTATAGTGCATGACAAGGAATTGGGATTTGTGAAAAGGAAGTAATTTCTGGCTTCCTTTGAATTTATAAAAAGTATTAATAGCATCAGGAAATAAGAAAAATTTTTATAAGGGTGAAAGGAGAGGGAGAAGCACAAAGCAAGTACCCTTTCAAACAACAGAGACACCTACCTGCCAACTGTCATATAAGGAAAAGGAGTTAATATTACACCTTGACAGGCAGGTCTGAGAAATTTGTTACACTGAGAGTGCTCAAGTTTTTTTGGGTTTTTTGTTTGTTTTTTTTTCTGGTCTTTAGAAGGCCTCTTAGACAGTAGCAAATGAAGAAGTAGAAGGAAAGGGAAGCTTTGTAAATAAGACAAAGAGAGGAAATCAAGTCTCTCTCATAAAGGTTATGTCATTAATATAATGAATATAAACCTAAACCTATTACCCACAGCAACAAGAAGCTTCTTCTGGGATTTCTCTTTGAATGACACACCTGAGACTATCTCAGCTCTTCCATATCTAGCCAAGACTGTGGATAGATAAATCTCTCTTGTGTTGGCAATCTTACTGTGTTTGCCATGTGGGTCTCACAGCAGTGCTCACAGCCTTGTGCTGACAACACTAAAAGCTCACTATTTCTAAGAATCAGAGATTCTTGAATTTATAATGAGAAGTTACTGTCACTTCAGAAAAATGTTGCTGTACAGCTTCACATGTTTCAGCAGTCAAGTCATCCAAAGTCACATGAGTTCATCATGTGAGTTTCTTAGTCAGAATTCTGTGGTTAGGTACTGACTGAAAAGATAATCTACTTTGCTTAATGAGATGCAACCAAGACTTTTTGTGTTAATTTGTACTCTAAGAACTTCTTGATAGCATCAACTGTACAGTAGTTCATGTTAATAAAAGCATTGATACACCCCTCTGCACCTAGTCAGAACTAACACCATGCAAATCCTATAAATTATAACAAGTTACATTTTTGTTCATTAAAACTCCATGTAAATAAAGAAAATGTCACTTGTCCACATTCCAATTTTTAGTGTAGTTAATAATAAGAAATATTAGGTAGCAGCAAAAGAGAGAACACCATGCCAATGTTTGCAAAACTGTTATTGGCAAAGTAAATCGTTTATCTGCAATAACACATGCTTGATATTTTGTCTCTGGATACATAAAGAATGTGCAGAGTAATTTAATTTATTTATGAAATAAGTATGATTAGAATCTTGATTTTGATTTGGTCACACAATTACAATAAGTCTCTTTGGATCAGGACCTCGCCTTTGATAGTAATGAATAAACTTTCAAGCATAAAGCGCAACAAAAAAAATGCCAAATCCCCACAAGCAACAACAAAAATCCCCCACAAAAGCAACTAATGACTTTTTTTAACTAGTTCTTGCTAAGAAAGACAGTGACTTCCAAACCATTGTGAACTACATTGGCGTAAACCATTTATTTATGTATAGATCATAACGACAAAACTAACAACATCACTGACCTCGTATGCAGGAATTAAATGAAGGATCCAGCCTCAGAAGATCCAGACCTCCAACCGTCCACCCCAGCTCCTCATTTCTCTGCTATACACTTACTATATGTTGGACCATTTTTCCTAAAACCATTTTTCCTAAATCTATTCTCAAGAATTTAAAATAGGGATTGTGGAAGGCAAAAATAATTTCTAGTCACTCTTCGCCAATGGTAAGCAAAGCAAACGGGAGAGTTAAAAGAGCTATTTCCTCTTTCATAAGAATGTAAAAATTTCTAGGATGTGGGGACGGTGAGGAATCAAGATCAGGACAACAGCACTTCCACCGTATCAGTGGTAAAGTTGACATTCAAGGGGAGAACAGACTATTTATGACAGGGAGGGTATGCATAATTTTGTGACTTAATAAAATATCGAAGGCTTAGAATATACATGCAGCTTTGTTCTACTATTGTAAACTTCCATTCATCTTATGAGCAGTTTAAAACAATATTAAACAAAGAGAGAACTAAAATTCTATGAAATGCAGACCGAGACTTATCTGAGATTTTGAAATTCCCATGTGAGTTTACTTATTGGTAAGTTCAAGTAGAGAAACACAAAACAATGCAAGCTTAGGATCCTTACTGTTACACAAGACAGCAAGAAAATGTAAAAAAAAAAAATGTTTCAAGGGTCAGAGGCCGATTCATGGTAGTAATAGATGAAGCCAGCCTCTCTCTTCATTTCACATACTTTCTCCTTTTCAGGGGAGAGAGATAGTTGCTCAGGAACACAGAGGGAAAGCTCTTTCTTGCTGCAAAACCTTGAAAAGTGAAAACCTTGAAATATGCATTTCTAAAAACAACACTTGGAAAAAATATAAAAACCTCCAAGCCTGTTATTCCAGATTCCATAAACCCTTCTAGACCTATGGCTGACAAATGCCCACCCTCCCCCCAGTATTTATATTTCTTGACATGTATGAGAACTGTATAATAAAACAATTAATAATAATACTTTGACTTACATAGTGCTTCTCAACTAAAGTTATCAAAACACTTCACAAAGCTTAACATTCACAAGGGATTTAAAGCCTCTGTACTCTACAGTATAAGCCAGCCTTACTATGAGGCAAAGAGAAAACAGCAGTAGGAAATTCTAAATTATTTCAAAATCTCTTTAATTTAGTGTTCTTGTGCCTTTCTAGAGAACATATATATATATATTACTGATCTTTTTCAAGGGCCAAGCAGTGTTGTGGTCAATAAGATAATGGTTTTTGTTCCTGCTCTGTTTTTTAGACAGGAAAGCCATGAGGTATGGCTGAGGTATCATCGTATATAACCAAACTGCCTTTGAGTTGATCAGGTAGAATGATTTGCACACCACCACAACCATAGACCTGCAGAATACATTTTCCTTTTCTCTATCCTATACTTAGACCAGTAGATCAGACTTGTGCTCCCTGAAGTCCAATGCCATTCAGCAGTTTCACAGCTGTGTGTAAAATATTTTAACCAGAGCTATTTGTAGCATAGAAAGAACTGAAGTATTTCTACATATATACCTCAAAGATGTGTATATAATTCTCTTTTATGAAAATCTTTCATAGTCTTTCATAGTGTTGCTTCTTTGTGTTTTCTATTGAAAGAGGTTCCATTCTTAAAGTAGAAAATGAATATAAAGATAAAAAGTTGGGGTGTATTTCAAATGGAACATTTTGAAATTAGAAAAATACTCATTTTTTAAATTACTGATGTTCACTGCTACATTGCAAGAAAGTGAAAGATTAAGGATATTTGATATCTTCTATGAAGTACTAAATCTGTTAAAATAACAGGAGACTTGGTCATCACAGTATTTGTCCAAAGTATCATGCCACATCCTAACAGAATAATGAAAAACAATCATCTTCGGCTTGCACACATAAAATAGTCATCTCTGAAAGCTTTCCAAATCCCACTGCAGGTGATGTCAATAGGAAGGATCAGAAAGCGACGAGTGGTGCGAGAGGATACAGAGGAGCTATACTGGCAGACACAGTCAGAGAATTTTGAACCGAGATTTATCCCAACAATGTACAGCTCTGTCCTAGGTTTCCAAGCTACATACTGCGGCAAGGATAAAGCCACTGATTTAGGAAATGTTGCAGAAAATTTGAACATTGTGAACAAGCTCCTTTCATAAATCCACTGGCCCTAGAACCACAACCAGGACTTCAAATCTTGTGTGAGACATTCATGAGCTAACATTCATACACTTGTGCTATTACGTATGTAATAAATATCATAATTTTAATTTAGTAAAAGTGACTTTATTCCTCATTCTTAGTTTACAGTAAATGTCTGAGAAGCATATGTAGCAAAACTGTACACACTGATGACATAATACCTATTGCTGAGCAAGCTACTTAATTTAGGTTTTTATAGAAGCTGGGGGAGCAACTCTTTGGTATAATCTATTTTTGTCTTTTTAATGTTACTCCATTTCATTTTAAAGCACGACTCCAACCACTCTTAACTGATCTTACTCCTGACGCACAACTCCCCTTATCTGTAAGCCGTTGTCCTTCCTTCAGCAGGTGCTCAGTGCACACAAGGAATATTGTAACTGATTTGAAGTTCCTTTCCTTTAATGGGATGAGGGACAGACTAAGGACAAGGACACTAGCATGACTTCCGATGACATGTAGCGTAAGGCAGAAAGCTTATAACTTACTCAGGAAGGCCCCCATGGCCTGAAGCAGAAAGCAAAAGCAGGCCTGGAAGTGTAAGATTTAAAACTGAATATCCTCAATTAGAGACTAAATATTTATAAGATTGACAAAATCAGCCTTGCACAGCATACTCCCATGGACTGGGAAAATTAGTCAATAATATTAGTAGATAGAGAAATTCGCCAAGTGACAAGACTGTACCTGTAGTACTTCCTCCCTATCAGGCTGCTAGCAAAACTGCCAAAGCTGTCGTCCCGGAGAACATTGGCTAGTGTGTGCTTTACTCACATCCCCTCCCATCTAAAAAGCTGGATGACCTGGTGACAGAAACCAAATCCTGGACCTCTACAAGTGATGTGCTTTCCTGGAGGAAAGCTTTTATTTTTTGGTAGCCTGAGTTTCTCATGCACAGCCTGAAGATGTCATTATCAGTTTCTCTGAACTCATCTACACTGAATTGTAGAAAATGGTTTGACATTTTTTCATTTCTTTCTGACGTTAATTGGGGTTAATTGATGATAATGGTAAGGGTAATTAGTTTTAACAGTCACTAAGTCCCATAACCCAAGACTCTTATGACTGAAATAGATCAGCAGTCAAAATGTGGCATGAGAAATAACATGGCAATATTCAGTTATCTGCAAATGTAGGGAAGGCAGAGATTACGTATGTACTTGTATACACTTGCATATGTTTACATGCATCGAACTTCTTCAGAAAAGGTGAAGTCTTGTCCAGTGTGCAATTCATTGCATTTTTGTTATTGACATTGGTTTAAATGCAGCAAATTGAGGTTTGCCAACAAACAGTCCAGCATCAGGTTAGGAAGTTGCACCACTTTGTCCAGGAAGAAACAATTCCCTGAATTATTATTTAAAACTAGATTAAGAGGTCAGTGTTAAGTTTACCAAAAGTTAGCTAAATGTTGTATGTTTTTGGAGGGTTTTCCCTCCCACCTCCCAAGTTTTATGAAGCATCCGTTTTGACAATAGAAGAGAAAGCAAGATCAAAGTCACAGTTCTTCAAACCAGTGCAATGACTTGAAATGTCAGGCAGGAGCTGTCATACTGAAAACTGAGATGACAAGATGTAAAAATTAGAATACTCTCTGTCTCACTCCACACACTCCTCCCATCAAAATTTCCTCTTTGCAAGCCAAATACCCCTTGCATTGGCATCAGGTTTTCTAGGGTTTGTCTCCCTAACAGTGCAATTCAGATCACCCATAACAGCTGTACCAACCAGCCATCATCCATGTTGCCTGCTGATCAGCTGAGACTAGCCTACACATTTTGTGCTGGTACCCATTTCCATACGTTATTAAAATTATTGCAATATGAGGGTGGAAAAATCACCTAAAATCAGTGTTACCCCAGTTTTTACTACAAGTACAGTAAAGGATAAAAGATGGGTGAAACTATTAGTCTGTGAAATTCAGCAAAATGTGGGAAAACCACAAATCCTGTTTGGGCCTTAAGAGCAGCTTTAATTGTAGAGGCAGCACAGAATAATCATGTCACACTAAGGCTACTGAAATCCACATTTATAAAATCAACTTCTTCCGGAAAGTCTGAAAAATATTTGAGATTGAGACACAAATATTTGAGAAGACACAGGATTGTCTTCTCAAATATTTGAGATTGAGACACAAATATTTGAGAAGACACAGGATTGTCTTCTCAGATTGAAGAGAAGATGACCATTCCCAGGATTACAGCATAACAGTAACTTTTGAGTCTTTTTGTCTCGGCTGATGGAATGACTGGGAGTGTAATCACAGTGTGACAAGGGAAATTTATGGTTGGATGGCATAAAAGCCTGATCTTAAATTTTCCTAAAGTCTTTAAAACAGATATTAAAACAGTAATAATGCAGGCAGCAAGCACTTGTAATCCCACTGAGCTCAATTACTTCTGAATGTACTCAGCACTTTTGAACACTAAGCTATTTATTTACTTGTGTAAGTACAGGCACACATTTCCATACCTTGTTTTAGACAAGCAAACTTTACAACACGGGGCTTAATCTTTTCACTGTCTTACCCTGAAATGCTACAATAAATCCTTTAAAAGGACAGTCTTCCTTCACTTCTGTTTTCATGGGAATAATCTGCGTTTCAAACATCTATAGCAAGACAAACCAGAGATGACATTTTACAATTTCAGTATCACCTGCTTGAGCCTGGAGCATGAAAGCTGAATAGCCACTTCACTCACACTTGCAGTGCAGAGCCAACATGAAGAAAAGATGATTGTAAGTCTAGTTTAGCCTTGAGACTGAGAAATGAGGTGACTGTTAGCAAGGTGTCCTATCTCTCACACATTTTCTGTGC
The DNA here is from genome assembly GCA_013390005.1 of Calyptomena viridis. Taxonomy (NCBI): domain Eukaryota; kingdom Metazoa; phylum Chordata; class Aves; order Passeriformes; family Eurylaimidae; genus Calyptomena; species Calyptomena viridis. Next base: position 123,989 of record WEIV01025111.1, on the reverse strand, counting down.
ATTTTTTTCCAAACAGCTTTCAGTCTACTGAGAATTGCACATAACTAAGTTGCATTATTCACAATTATGTTATAGCCCTGCCGCTCTTACAGGAACACAGAATCCAATCCAAGGATTTTCAAATGTTCTGTGAATGACTTTATTACTATACAACACATTTTAAAGTCATCAGGGGAGGCCTGTGTGTACTGCCAGTTATATAGGTTCATCTACTACACTGTAAATTAATATGTCACAAGACCAAAAGTAACTGGCTACAATCCTGTAACCACACTGTGCAATGCAGGTCAGAGGAATCCCATCAAATTTATTTTCTCTCTAAATAATGTTTTTTTGGTGGGGAGGGAACACCACACAGTCTTGATATACTAACTTCCAGTTACGGGCAATCTACAGAAATCTTTGGCAAGTGGCTCCAATTCACAATGATTTTATGGATAGAAATTAAAGGATAGATCAGCTCTGTCATAATAAAATATAATCAAGTATTATCACTATTTCCCAAAATACTCACAGTAATGTTAAGATCCTAATTTAAAAGACAAAATTTCTATATTTGAAGAATCATCCTGATCTCTAAATCATTATTTTCTAATGAAAACATCATAAACACAAAGCTCTGTTAAATACTGTGAGATGCTATTCAGTTAAACTATCTACACAGCTTAGTGTCACTTATTCTAGAGGCAAGGCCTTTAGCATTACTGCCTATGGAAAACCATACACAAGCAATGAGAATCCTTAAAAAATATCATCTTGATATTTTGCCTCTGTTTTTATTCCATGTAGCACAGCATTCATCTTTCAATTCACTTTAAGGCTGCTTTATAAGAAATGTTTTACAGAATTTTTTTGGATTGAAGACTTTTTTTTGGAAGAATATAAAATAGTGACTCTATTAATACTTATGATTCCAGGAAACTCATGGCAGAAGAGGTTTCCAAATTAAGCCAAATGGTTCATTGAACCAGGCATCAGGAACATCAGCAGAAATGTTAATATGAACCCATGCCAGTGGCACAGTCATGAACCTCCAGGTCTGGTTCGAAGAGAATGAGCCCTTTTAACATATCTAGGAACACAAAGTGTTGTGGCAAGTTTTAAACCAAAAGTCCTTTCTTCTTGCTATAACAGTAAAGTCTTTTCTTTTGTTATTTCTTTCTGGTTTACAATCCGGGGAAGAACATCCCTGCAGCCTCCTATTTCAGTATTTTTCTGAGCCTTCAGGAACTGGAGGATTTACTTTTTATCACCGGCTCTAAACAGTGCCAGGACAGTGGCAGGATCACAGAATATGCCTAGTTTGAAGGGACCCACAGGGATCACTAAGTCCAATTCCTGGCCCTGCACAGGACTATCCCCAAGAGTCACACCATATGCCCAAGAGTATGGTCCAAATGCTTCTTGAACTCTGGCAGGCTTGGTGCTGTGACCGCTTTCCTGGGGGGCCTGTGTCAGTGCCCAACTACCCTCTGGGTGAAGAACCTCTTCTAATATCCATCCTAAACCTCCCCTGACACAACTTCAGGCCATTCCCTTGGATCCTGTCACTGGTCACTACAGAGATAAGATCAGTGCCTGACCCTTCTCTTCCCCTCACAAAGAAGTTGTGACTGGAATGAGGTCTCTCCTCAGTCGCCTCTTCTCCAAGCTGAACAGACCAAGTGACCTCAGCCACTCCTCACACGCTTCCCCTCAAGGCCCTTCACCATCTTGATTGCCCTCCTTTGGACACTCTCTAACAGCTTAATATCTTCCTTATGTTGCAGTGACCAAAACTGCACACAATATTCAAGGTGAGGCCACACCAGAGCAGAGCAGAGTGGGACAATCCCCTCCCTTGACCGACTGGTGATGCTTTGTCTGATGCCCCCCCAGAACATGGTTGGCCCTCCTGGCTGCCAGGGCACTGCTGACTCATATTCAACTTGCCATCAACCAGGACCCCCAGGTCTGTTTCTGTGGCATTTCTTTCAGGCATCTCATTCCCCAGTGTGTACAAACAGCCGGGGTTGCCCATCCCCGCTGCAGAATCCAGCACTTTCCCTTGTTGAACTTCATATGGTTGGTGA
>WEIV01025111.1:43328-121618 GCA_013390005.1 Calyptomena viridis | reverse complement strand
GAAATCAGTTTTGATAAGTAGGACTTTCCTCTCATGAAGCCATGCTGGCTGTGACCATTGACTGCATTGTGCTTCAGGTTTTTTTCAATACCTCCCAGAATAATCTTCTCCATAACTTTACCAGGCCCTGAAGTGAAACTGACACACCTGTAATTTGTAGAGTCCTCCTTCTTGCCTTTCTTGAAAATTGGGACAACATTCACCAGCTTCCAGTCAGATGGGACCTTTCCGGATTCCCAAGACCACTCAAAAATTATCAAGAGAGGTTTTGCAATGACATCAGCTATCTCTGTGAGGATTCTGGGAAGAATCCAGTCAGGTCCTGCAGATTTGTAGGGATCCAGCTGAAGCAGCAGATCCCAGACAATTTCAGGATAGACTGGGAATTGGTCATTCTTTCAGTCTAGTCCTCTAGTTCAGGGCACTGAGACCTCCTTGTACATCATCTGTGTTGAAGACAGAGGCAAAGAAAGCATTAAACACCTCTGCCCCTGTTTGTGAAGTGACCATCCTCGTCCTGTAAGAGGCCAATGATATTTCTATACTGCTTGTTGCCATTCATATACTTGAAAAACTACTTTCATTGTCCCCTACATTTTTGGTCAGCTTCAACTCCAGTTGAGCTTTGGCCTGATGAATTTTCTCCCTATAGCATCAAGCCAAATCTTTGTATTCCTCCCATGTCACTTGACCTTGTTTCCACTGGGCATACAGCTTCCTTTTTTTCCCTTATTTCCAAGAGAAGATCCCTGCTTAGCCAAGCTGGCTTTCTGCCTCACCTGCTTGACTTCCGACATGTGGTAACTGCCTGCTCCTGTGCCCTTAGGAGATGATGTTTGAAAAGTGACCAGCACTGATGGACCACAGCACCTGGAAAAACACCCACAGTGACAAGTTCTCAAGCAGAACAAACCAACAATACTCAAATTGTTTTTTGTATCTTCATTTTTGAGGGTCAGCTTTATGTTAAAATAGTGTGTCACTTAAAACTAAATTGAGCAAGCTTACTTCCTTTGGGAGCAGTTCAGGTCTATGAGTGTCCTTAAAAGGAGTGTTAGGAGTTCTAGAATCCTCTTAGAAAGTTTTACTCTAGAAGCCTAATGTTTTTTCATCTCCTTTGACTCATTCGTGAGGGTAAGGCAGGCTGCTGAGGTGGGCTGGGTGGGGAAAGGCAAAGAGAGTGCTAGTACTGTCTTTGTACAAGAGTACAAATTCCCTGATTTTGATGAAAGAAGCACTCGTTATGAAGCAAAGGATGTAAAGAAACTGAAAACATTTATAGTGCATTGTTTCATGTGTGAATTGATTAAACAATTTCCAGAGAAGTAGTTTTTTACTGAAAGATGCCAAGTCTGAAATTTAAATGTGTGTCATGTAGTATTATTATAAAATGCTGACAAAAAGTTATCACAGCATCTTGATATGGTTAAAACCATTTGTTTTTAAACACACACAAAAGTCAAATGTGCATTTACTCACAAGATGACATTTTCAGTATAGATTGCATTGTTTAAATTTCTCATCCTAATTTAGGAAGAAATTAAATTTTGATAAATCCTGACATTTCCTAAAAAAATTATCATTCTGTTCTTTGACTAGCTTAGTTAATGTATCTCTATAAATTCGTCACAGACCTGTTTGGTTTGAAAATAATTTCTCCTTGCTCCTTTCCTTATTAAATTCTCCATAATCTTGATGGTTTTTTTTTTCTTTTATTTAAAGAATACTCATTAGTCAAATGATTTTTGCTGAATCTCATCGTAAAGTATCCTCCCTAGCCTCAAGGTTTCTGATTGTGCTTTCTGTGACAGTTATCCTCTCTTTTGCCTTTGATATGTTCCACGACTGGTTCTTATCAAACAATTCTGTTGATAAAGTACAATAAGAAGAAATCAAAGCATCTCTCAGCAGTGGTACCTCCACAGGGCAAACAGGAGTAAAGTACAGTGAAAATGTATTTGTGTCACTCAAATTAGCAGATGGGAGTCTGGAAGTGCTCTAAAAGAAACGTGATGACAAAAGCCACCACTTTAACATAGGTTCATTTCAGAAAGGCACTATGTTTAGGAGAAATAATTCTATCCCATCAGAACTGTTTTTTGAGATCTAAATTACTATCTTCCGCCTTGTGAAAGTTACTCTTACACTAATAGATTGCAATTTTTAAAGAAGATATAGAAGTACAGAAAAAAAGTGGAAACGTGGATAAACAATTTCTCTGAACAGTGTTTGCATTGATACTAAATACTGCAAAGACAAGTATTTCTGGAGTTCACAGTTGCCTTTTTGAAAAGCATTGTCAATCAGAGGAAAAATATAGAGCCATTAGCTTTGAGACTTCTGCGTATTAATGGTAAAAAATGATGTTAAATGTGTCATCAACATCCTATTTGGTATAATAAGTTGAGTTCTGTCTCAACAACATTAGATTAAAGAAGAAGAAATAGCCAAGTTCATCACCCTGGAAGAAGTGAAAAACATGGAAATCTGGGTATTTTAGCAAGCAACTCACCTCATCATGTCATTTAAAATCAGTAAGAAATGCTTCACCTCATTGCCAGCATCATGACAGCGGTCCTGGGACAGGTGTCTGATAACAAGTACACTGAGGAAGCTTAACTAGAGCAATTTTTATTAATGTTATTTCACATACAGTCTATCTTTAAATATCATTTAAAAACTGGGGAAATAAAAATTTTAAAAAACTAGGAAAATAATGAAATTGAATTATATTCATCTGCACTCTGAATCACTCTGGTTAGTCTTCAGATTTTAATATTGTGCAATTTAACATGTCTGATACCACTGACATATCACTGTTGTGCTACAGAAAAGACAACACATGGGGAATATTTTAACTGACTCTGATATCAACCCTAAATTGTAAATTGACTGCACCACTGTGAGTTCAACCAAGAGGAAAAAGCCCAAAATCAACAGTTTGATGCTAAGTTGATGGTTAACAAGCCAAGAATACCAAGGTAAGTAGTAGAGCCCATTTGTATCAGTGTCATCAGCAGATTTGATACCAAGAGCAGACCTCAGCAGATCTTTAAGGAGGTTCTTGAGAAACTTGGAAACTGAGCCAACATATGCCTCAAGAAGCTCAGCAAAATGGTCCAAGTATTGCACTGGGGATGAAGTGACCCAATTTGTTAGCATAGCTGGAAGAGAACTGGCTGAGGAGCAGCCCTGCTAAAATGGACCTGAGTATTACAGTCAGCCCTAGGTCAAACATGAGCCAACTCTGCGCTGTCACTTATCAATGCAGGAAACTGATGCTGGGCTACATGAACTGGAGCTTTTCTTTTGTTGCTGTTGAGACTGCAGCTGGAATACAGTGCCCTGGTTTTAGCCTCCCCATTAAAAAAAGGATGCTGAGGAATGGGAGAGGGTCCAGTAGGTTGCTGTCGTGATATCTGAGTCCAAGCGCTGATCCTCAAAATCTGTGTGCTAAGACAGCCGGACTTAGTCTGAGGAAGAGAAGACTAAGGGATAATTTGCTAATAGACACACAGTATAAAATAAGGGGAAAAGACTAAGACCTTCAGCTTGAGAAGTCCAAATGGGACAAAAGGAATATTCTTCACGAGAATAGCGCAGCATTGGGATAAGCTACTTGAGGAGATAACGATGAGTTTTGGAGGATTTTCTTACTTGGCTACAGAAAATCATTGCTAAAATATGTGGAGACACATGCTTTTAAGTGGTTAAATTAGATAACCTTCAGAGTTCCCTAACAATCAACATTTCTATGGCTGTGTTGTCAGTTGCTGATGATATGTCCTTAGCAAGGACACAGAGCAGGCTTAACTCAGTTCTCCTCCCTCTTTTCCAGCTGAAAGAACTGTCATAACAGACAACTCTTCTTTTGTCTCTCAAGACTGATCTAATTTTTCCAACACTAACACCAACTTAATTTGGAAGCATGTGAGACAACACTTATGGAGTGCCTCAAAGCAATCCTTGAAAAGCTCACAGTCACCAAAACAACTGCACATCTATTTCTACCACCTTCATTAATATGCTCTAGATTTAGTGAATTTCTGCTGATTTTAACAGGAGTATTCATCATAGATCTTAGGGTAATAACTAGGCCAGAATATAGATGGCCTCTATTTCCAACTCCAGCAAGAGATCATGAAGTTTTTCACATATATAGCATTTAAATGTCATAATAAAGGCTGCTTTAGAAACACTCATGTTAGACTAGAATTTGAAAGCATCTTCAGTTCTGTGCAACTTTTTCCATTTTTCTGGGGGAATCTGAACAGTCATAAAGATGTTTGAAAAAAATATTGTTTGTTTTAAAGTCTCAAATTTCTCAAATGTACTTTTTGGACACTTGTCTAGGAAACAAGTTTCCATAATAGGAAAGCAAAGGGGGATTAATACACAACAAAGAGAAATTTCCTATTCAAACTATAAAATAATATATATATTTGAAGTTTTGCTTTATTTCTCATAGGACTGACATCAAAATAAAAGATTAAATTTAACTTGCATATTTCAGTTGATCCATCCTGAAGTATTCTTTGTGGATGGAAATTTTAGACAATGTCTCTTGTTACCAACATTGATGTCATTCAATTTGAAAGTTATCCTCATACAAGAAAATCCAGCTTCATTCCACTTCAAAATTTCAAGCTCATGCTATATATGCCTTCATGAAGAAGGCAGAATTTATGCATAACAATATATAATTGCTAATTATTAGGAAATGTAAGGGCTTTAATATAAGATTTTTTTTCCTGTAGTAATTTCTATTTTCAATTCCATAGATTCTTTTCATGTATGTCTGATCAGGAATGGAAATATAGAGTGTAAGCAATGCCAATACTCCTTTTTCTTCCTATTTTGAGAGCTGACCTCACTCTTCTGGGGTTAGAGAAACTGACAGCTTTAAGTCCTGTCAGCCACACGTGTGGTGCGAAGCAACCTGCCACCTGTCTTCTGAAAGTTTTTACCACACAGCTCCCCAAAACAAAACAGGGAAAAAAAAATCCAATTAATTACTGTGCTTAAGCCGAGAAAGACATCTCTGTTGCAGTGTAACCCCAGTCAGACATCAAGCACCATGCAGCCATTCTTTCACTTCCCCACCCCACTTTCAGGGGGAGACAATTGGAAGGGTAAAAGGTAGAAAACTCATGAGTTGAGATAAAGACAGTTTAGTAGGGATAGCAAAAGCCACACACAGAAGCAAAACAACCTGGGGAATTAATTCACCGTTTCCCATGGGCAGTCAGGCAGGTGTTCAGGCATCTCCAGGAGACCAGGACCCCATCACGCATAATGGTTACTTGGGAAGACAAACACCATCACTCTGAATGTCCTGCCCTTCCTCCTTCCTCCCCCCACTGAGTGTGTCATACGGTCTAGAATATCCCTTTGGTTAGTTTGGGTCAGCTGTCCCAGCTGTGTCTCCCCCAACCTTCCATGAACCCCCAACTTCCTCACTACTGTGGCAATATGAAAAGCAGAAAAGGCCTTGGCTCTATGTAAAAACTGCTCAGCAATAGCAAAAACATCTCTATATTATCAATCTTGTGTTCGGCACAAATCTAAACCGTTAGATAACCTTAGTTTAATGATAAATTTAGGGGATTCTTCAGCAAAAATAAAGGTAATTTTTATGAAACAGACATCAGTCAGCTCATACAGGTCCTCAATTATTGCAGGTTTGAACACTTACTGTTTTTTCCTATTACTTTTGAAAAATTTGTATGATTGTAAAACCCTATGCTTTTTCACTAAGTATGTCCTGAAAAGTGAAAGCAGGACATCAAATTGTGCCAATACAGTATTTTGCCTTTTCTTTTTCAATCCCACCTGCTCACTTGAAAGTAGATTTTCCTGTTAAAAAGATGTCAAAATAATGGTTTGCTTCATTTTCAGAGGATAGGACAAAGTCAAAGAATTACAACCACAAAGTGTTCCTTTGCCCTCCATAACACCTCTCATTCTGTAACAGCACATTTCAAGTGGACCCACAGTGTCTGCTGCTGTTCAGCGTCTGTTCTGGGCAGGGGAATTCAGAGCCTGGAAGGTCTTGTTGCCGTGCAGAAGCAGAGGGAAACATATGATCCAGTGTTATTTCAGTTCTACATCTACCTTCTGCTAAGGTGTATGTGTATGATAAATGTATTTTAATTTGTTGTTTATTTCTTTGTTTCTTGTTTTACTTTTAGCTGTACAAGAGAAAACTTTGAAGTAATAAAGGCCAGCTGCTATAGGACTACTTTACTTGTGAGGAGAGTATCTCAAATGCCTGTTGTATTCCTTTATCTGTGATTACAATGCTTCGTGGAGTCTCAGTTGCTGCAGCACCAGCCTGTAATTATGATTGTTCAATCAATATTATAGATTTAAAAACAAGTAGCTTTTCTTCTGTTTCTTATCTTGTAATCAGAGTAATGTTCAATTTGTATATACAGACATGCTCTTGGCTTCTTCTGTGAGGCTTTTCTTCTTCTTTTCAATACTGCATGCCAGCTCATCACAGGATCATTCCAGCTTCATTAAATGCGGAAAAATGCCTACCTCATTAGGAAAAAACAAAAAAATCCCTCCCACCAAAAAAAACCCAAACTAATGAACTGAGTTAACAGAAAAAAGCAGTCTATACCAAATCCCAGATGGGAAAGTACAAAACACCTTTCAGCCACTGTGCTACTAGGGGCCCAGACGTCTTGAGGAGTGAAGACTTCAGGTAGCAAAGGGTAAAATGTGTACCTGCTCTTTGCTGTATTCATTTCGTCACTCTAAGAAAGCATGTCTTATTCCAGAACAGATTGGTATTTCCCCATGGGCAAAGCACAGTCCCAATCACACATCAGAAATTCCTGGTCCTCCTCGCCTGTCATCCTCAGGTCCCTCAGCTCACACTACTCCTATTTTAAGAGTCTTATACCAGGCACTGAAAGTGTTGTCTAGTTCCTGAGATTACTTCACCCAGTTTCTTTAACTGGAAGTTCTATTTGCTATGTATATAGAGCTGATATTGAGACCAGGCTGTTCTTAACCAAAAGGGCCATCACTGTGACCAGGAAGGGAAGGCAAAAGCTTCTACCTTCACTTGAGTAGGAAACAAAGTAATTAAGTATGCAATGAAGATAGACCAAGCCTCCTTCCCTTCTGCCCAGCTAGGTGAGAGATTCCTTTGTCTCCACAGTAAATTCATGCTGTAAACTATCCATTGTGAAATGTTACGTGAGATTCTAGTATAATATCTGTTATTCTGTTACTGATTCATAGTCAGCCCATCATAGTCAGGAAAATCAGGAGATTCAAGAAGGAAACAGCACAGGACAAGGATCAGGAGCTGTGCATCAAAGACTAGATTCACCTGAGAGTTTAGTCTAATCTGACTGAAGATCAAATGAAATCTGGCTTTATGAAAAGCATTGAAGCAACTTTTTTCAATCAATTATATAAATGCTCCTCTGTCATACAGGTGCTTGTTGGCACTTACTTCTTTATCCTTGTTGTCATCTGTATGTTCATAAAACCAGAATGGTGGTAACATAAAGGAATAATTTTAATACTGATGCAAACACAATTGGATGTCAAGATTATGTGGCAAAGTTCCCACTGATTACACTGTCTCATTGAACAGAATGTAGTTGCTTTTGAAATTCTGAAATAAATAGGCAGACCCTACTGTAGCTTGAAGTTTTGAAGTAATGGAGAAAATCTGCAATACTGTGCCTAACTAAAGGATAATATGGAACTCTTTACATAAATGGAACTTTCGTGTAGGCAACCAAATGGATAAAATATTTAGGGGTTGAAATAAAAAGAAACCTGAATAAGAGAGCCAAATTTATCTTAGAAACAGGGGTAAGCATGAAAAAATGGATATAAGCAGATGGAACAGAACTGAAAATCTCTCTAGAAAAAGGGTAATATTGTTAAGATAAATATTATAAACTACTCTATATTTTTAGCTCTTTCACAGTATATGCATCATATGGTTTCCAGTAACATGGTGCTGTTGCCTTACTCTTAAAGTTAAGTGCTTTTTAAGTAGTTTTCAAGATCATCTACTACAAAGGCGTGTTCCATCTCAGGAAATGCATAGGGATTGCTTCATTTGTATCAAAATGATTACTTACAATGTTTGCAACCCAGGGAGTAAAACACCATGACAGAATGAAAATTATAAGTAAAATAACTAGAAAACTAAATAAAGAAAACTAAGTGGATTTTTTTTCTATTCTCTTCACTGTGTGAGGCATCGAGCCATCAAAAACTAGTAAGTAGAAAAGGTATTCAATAGCAATGGTGTAAGGCAGTATTAAAACTTGCTGATGTTGTTTTGAGTAAATTTTAGTAATGCTGGTAAGAATGTCTCCATTCTCTGTTTTGCTACTCTAGGCATTGTCTGTAATACAGTGGAAAACCCTTTCAAAATGACAGAGTAAGATTCCTAACTCTTTAGGAGGTGATGGGAAGTGCAGTTCCTGACTGAAAGCTGGAAGACAACAGGTCTGCAGAAATGCCTGAAAGTTGATTCTTGCAAAAGTATAGTCTTTATTTTTCAAAGGTACCAAATTCTTCCCCCACTCCATCCCATTCAGTGTTTCACTGGAGCTTTTACCAAGTTCTCCATATGCTGCATCTGGCCCTGGTGGGAATAACTGATGCAGGCAGAGCCTCTGACATGACCTCCTGAGCATAGTTATTCTGCATAAGCAGATTTTCCTTCTTTTCCTGATTCTTTGTAGTGGAATAGGCAAAGGATTTATTCCTTTAACTCAAGCAGCCTAAAAAGTGTTTGCTGGAAACTTGACAACTGATACCCCTATCATTCCCAACATGTCCTTACTCAAACCAGAGTTTTTGGATTCTGCTCTGGAATTTCACAGATCTTTGGCTTTACCTAATGTGATTACATTGACCAGGACTTCTGTTCAAAGCCATTCCAAATACAGAGATATGTCTAAAGAAGCAGTAAGGAAATTCAAAAGCCTTCTTTGATGAAGTAAAAGCACACAGAAAACAGTGATTTTCCCCTGTAATCCAGAATCAAGCAGTTAGTGACCTGCTGAGCCACTTGGATCCTGTCAAGTCTATGGGACCAGATGGGATCTATCCTAGGGTGATGAGAGAGCTGGCAGAAGAGCTTGCCAAGCCGCTTTCCATTATTTATCACCAGTCCTGGCTCACTGGGGAGGTTCCAGATGACTGGAAGCTGGTCGGTGTGACACCCATCCACAAAAAGAGCCAGAAGAAAGATCGAGGAAACTACAGGCCTATCAGCCTGACCTCAGAGCCAGGCAAGGTTATGTAGAGGTTATCTTGAGTGCAATCACAAAGCACCTACAGGACAAATGGGGAATTAGACCCAGCCAGCACAGATCTGGGAGGGGCAGGTCCTGCCTGACCAACCTGATCTCTTTTTATGACCAGGTAACCTGCCTGTTGGATGAGGGGAAGGCTGTGGGTGTAGTCTACCTGGACGTCAGCAAAGCCTTTGACACAGTTTCCCATAACAAACTCCTGGAAAAGCTGTCAGCCCACAGCTTGGACAGGTGCACTCTGCGCTGGGTTAAGAACTGGCTGGATGGCCGGGCCCAGAGGGTGGTGGAGTATGGTGTCACAGCCAATTGGCAGCCAGTCACTAGTGGTGTCCCCCAGGGATTGGTGTTGGGCCCAGTCCTGTTTAATATCTTTATTGATGATCTGGATGAGGGTATTGAGTCCACCATTAGCAAGTTTGCAGATGACACCAAGTTGTGGTAGAATGTCAGTCTGCTGGACTGACAGGGTTGGAGGACTTTACAGAGGAATCTGGACAGGCTGGATAGATGGGCCAAATCCAATGGCATAAGGTTCAACAAGACCACGTGCCGAGTCCTGCATTTTGGCTACAGCCCCATGCAGTGCTACAGGCTGGGGACAGAGTGGCTTGAGAGTGGCCAGGCAGAAAGGGATCTGTAGGTGCTGATTGTATCTGGGGTTTCGGATTGACAGGAATCCAAAAGTGAGCCTGCAATGTGCCCAGGTGGCCAAGAAGACAAATTGCATCCTGGCCTGTATCAAGAATAGTGCAGCCAGCAGGACCAGGGAAGTGATTCTTCCCTTGTACTCAGCACTGGTGAGGTGGCACCTTGAGTACTGTGTCCAGTTCTGGGGCCTTCAATTTAGGAAGGATATTGAGGTGCTGGAGCCTGTCCAAAGAAGGGCAGTGAGGCTGGTGAAGGGACTGGGGCACAAGTCCTATGAAGAGTGGCTGAGGGAGGCAGAGTTGTTTAGCCTGGAGGAGGCTCGGGAGAGACCTTATCACTCTCTACAGCTGTCTGAAAGGAGGCTGTAGTGAGGTGGGTATCAGACTCTGCTCCCAGGCAACCAGCAGTAGGACAAGAGGGCACAGCTTAAGCTGTGCCTTAAGCTGTGAGGTTTAGGTTAGACATTAGAAAAAAGTTCTTTACAGAGAGAGTGACTGGGCATAGGAGTGGGCTGCCCAGGGAGGTAGTGGAGTCACTGTCCCTGGAGGCATTTAAGAAGAGACTGAGTGTGACACTCAGTGCCATGGGCTGCTTGACAAGGTGGTGTTAGGTCAAAGGTTGGACTCTATGATCTCAGAGGTCTTTTTCAACCTAGTTGTTTCTGTGATTTTGATCGCTAATACTAAAATCCATGTATTCATACAGCAATGTTTGTAAGGAATTATTCCTGATTTATACCTGTGCAGAATCTTAAAGCACATTCCAAAACAAATATAGAAACTGGACCCAGTTCACCCCTGTATTACACTGCTTTGACACCTGTATCTACCTACGCCAAGAGACTAAGGTAGGCACAATAAAAAAATACACTAATTAGCTCTTGGATGCTGACTTTGCCTTCCTACCCTTATTTGTGCTTTTCTTAGAGCAAAAAGACTGATGAGATCTTCTAGCTTCTTAAAGTCTGAAGGAGTTCAGAAGAGAAGATTCTTGTGTGGTCTGCCTATATTTTCCGTTTCAGTTTTGTTTTGCTCATAATATGTGAAAATAATTTTTTGAGCAGGGAAATAAAGATTTTTCCAATACTTCCAATATTGTCCATATCCTCCCCACCCTAATCACCTTTTTCAATCAAAGAAATAACCTACTGTAACTGATCTCCTTTTATTTTAAGAACAGGTTATAGTTTATTGTCTGGTTTATATAACACTACTTTTTACATCTTTGGTAATGCAATTCTTTCCACCTTTTCACTAACTCCAGAGCTGAGTGAACCAGACAGCAAATATAATTGTGATCACCCAAATATGTTACTGCCTGTCTGGAGAAATAGTTATCATAAGCATCTACTGAAAAATCACACTTCATTAAGCAGGTGTATAATGCACTAAAGAAGATTATATAAATATGCACATTTAGTAAGGGATTTCCAGATACTCAGAGGAAATGCCTACAGAGATAGCCAAAATCATCTTCTGCTTGCAATCAAATTGTGCGTAAAACTGGCAGCTATATGACAATCAAAAATCACCTGCTGCACAGAGTGAGAAGTGGATGAAGTCTGTATTACCCAAATTACCACAGGATAAAATGCAATTAATTGCCTATTCTGTTGTATTAGAGAAATAAACATATTTTTCTGACCCTCCAGAGTGGAACTTGTCCCATCAGTCAGAGCTTTACCAGAGCATTGTTCTCACACCTTAGACCTCAGCAACACAAGTTCAGAGTGAATCTGCTGACCACACGTTTATGCTTAAGGTAAAGAAAGGCAGACAAACTTCATGTCCACAAAGTCACTGTCTAAAAGGATTCGGATCTTTCTGATACTCTTAATTTCCTGCTGAAGAAAAGCAGTCATTTTATGGAAGGCTAAGGAAAACAAAAATTGTATTTTATCTCAGATATCACTGGGATAAAAATGATTAAGTTATTTACTCAGCTACCTGAATTCAGGACATAAATCATAAGATAGCTTGGTTGACTTGTGGTTAGTAATGTATTATATTCTTATTTATACATATTTGTGTCACTAAGAAATGTGCATACCTTTGGGATACAAATCATCCTTGAGTTTAGTTATTCTTATTTATACTAATACATGCAGATTTGAAGAGTTTATTGTGGAAATTATAGGTAAATTACATCAGATTCTCCAGATGCTGGAAATAACTTACTTTGCCTGTCCTGCAGCATTACTATTTGTTTATCATTTCAAAGTTCACAAGGTAGTTGCCTCATTAGCTGTTCATCTAATTTCACAGAGGAATGACAATTCCTAGCTGCTGAGGTCATGGCCCATCAAAAATTATACTGTCTCTAATTTTATATCCGATGTCTGGTAGACCTTAATTTGCTTATCTCAGTTCTCATATATCGACTAAATTGCTGAATTCTATTAAAATCTCTACCAGCTGTCCAAGATTTAAGACTGAACTACTGAATTGAGACTTATTGAATTATTAAGACATTATTGCCAATGTGAGCCAGTAAAATAATAATTAAAATATACAAGATTAATATGCCTTTCCTTTTCCTGTACATCATTTGAATTCAGTCTGAATGTGGCTCTATACACCACATATATGACATTACCCCAGTAAGCATGACAAAACCATGTCCCTAGATTTTTTCTTTTATACAGATACTGTCCTTAACTGCAAGAGCTTTGAGAAATAACAGGAATATTAAAATTATTTTGCGGATTTCCTTGGGTAGATAGTGCAGTAGTTTTCAAGTTGGACTTTTCTGTATAATGATTCAAATTGCACCCTCTGAAATGTTATTTTGCAGTACATACTGAAACAGAGGTTGGGGGGGGTTTGCTTAAGTTAGCCACATGAATTAAACATTTGCCATGATACAAAGAGCTAAGAAAATGTAAATTTCTGGAGCCACCTACTGATAAAGGACAATACCAAGGGGAGACCAAAAGATGCAAGAGATAGATAAAGAAGCCTCCTGTCTCCAGGCTGGTAGAATCAACAAAAATCACTCAAAATAAAGCCAGAGAACCAGAGCGCATGCACAAAGGAGAAAAGGTCAAAAGTTCAGCCTAAAGAAAACTGGCCTTTTGGCCTCAAACCACCGAAAAGAAGCCTTTCTAAGACCAAGGACGCCTGCTCAGAAGGGTGTGAACCTAATTAACATACAAGGCGAGGACAGGCGGGGCCAGGGGGTGAATATGCATGAAAAGGTTATGTAACCCAATACGTATGGAACACCTTTGTAAATAAACATGTGGTTCAGGCTGGGGTAAGTTACACAAGCCTTTGGAGAATTATCTCCCTTGTGTCAGCGCTGTTTACATACTCACTTCATGATAATCGAAAGTTACGGAGTTTTATTTATTCCGTATCGTTTCAATACTAATGATTGCTTCCTCTAAAGAGTTAAACTCAGTACCATATTTAGCTTCCTACTCCAATCTCCAAGTGTGTTCATGTTCCCTACACAAAGAGAATGGCAGATATTCTTGTGATTGGTCAGTCTTGGATTCATGATTTCCATTTTTGTCACTGCTGCCACATTTCTGTTTCTGCTTACGCAAGCTCCTTCCCTCCTCCAGCAAATGCAGTATTTAATAAAATGCTCTTGACTATTCATTGCTTGAGTCTGGCAAGTCACAGGGAAATTTGACATCTTCACATCATCCTCCTGCATCCTTGCTGAATGAGACTGTGGACCCCTTGGAGATACCACTTGAATATGTAACTCCCCAGAAGTGTTATCTTAGTCTGCAATCTTATGGCACTGCTAAGAGCTACACTTGTCTACTTTTCTTTTCACAAAACTCTTGTTTCTGACAGCAGTTGCATTTCCACCACCACTGGGATAGCCCTTTTAACTGATGGTATCAGCCTAAGTGAGAGGCAGTGATAATTGCTTCGTCTTCTCTACTCGTAGATCTCTAAATTTGCAAGTAGATCTCTAAATTTGCAAGTAGATCTCTAAATTTGCAAACAAATGTGTTATAGCTAGATTTGTGCCTGTTGACCGGCATCTCTGCTTCACCATTTCATCACAGAAAAACTAAGCTAAAGCACATCTGAAAGATAATTTCCTTTATGAAGGGCAGGTTCCCAAGGTGACATGCAGCCTTATCATTTTCTACTAGGGCACAAAGTAGCATCTAAATGAAAGGTGTAATAGAGAAAACAGATTTAAAAATATGCCCAGAAAGACTGATTCTTCACTGGAAGAATGATTTAACTTTTCATTACCATTTTTCTTACATGGCAGAAGTACACTCAAAGTCAAAGAATTTTGTAGCATTCATCACCGAAGGGGGAAAAAAAAAAAAAAAGACAAAAAAAGCCTACCAGCACCTCCCACGGTGCTGCTACCTGCATATGCATGGAACTCAGGAGATGATTAATCACAGGGCTGAAAGATCAGGTTATCATAAACTGTTTTAGATATCCTTGGTACTTCATCATCAGCTTGGTATGGTGCAGCAGAGAGGAAAGTTGGCATCAGAAACAATGCACCCTGAGGTCACTTGCCTCTCATTGCCAGAGGCAGAACTTTGATTGCTTTTGTTGTGTTAAGTCATTTGGCAGTGTGCTCAAAGTCTAGTACTGCATCGCTTTCTCTCTGTGACTTCAATTGTGTGTGTCAATATCCTGATAGCCTTAGGATAGCCTCAGAATAGCCTCAGAAGTACCCTGTTAGGCCAATGAGAAGCATCCTATTTCAGGAAAGTGAGGAGATCTTGGCAACCAATAGGGAAGGGAAGGACAAATGACAGAACAGTAAAATATACTGTATATATAATCCAGTGTACTGTATTTCTTATGTCCTGCTATGTTGTCCCTTCAACACACAGGGTGTTTGAAGTCCCCCATAAAGACCTGAGCTTGTGAACATGAAGCTGCTCCTGTTTGTCTGTGGAGGGCTTCCTGCGCTGTCTTCCTGGTCAGGCAGCCTGTAGCAGACCTCACCTGTCCCTGCCCTCCCTTTTATCTTGACCCAAAAGCTCTCAGTCAGCTCCTCATCCATCCCCATGTGGAGCTGCTCCATGCACTCCAGCTGGTCATTGACATAGAGGGTGAAACCCCCTCCTTATCTCCCTTGACTGTCTGTATAAGTTTGATACAAATTTCAATTTCACTATTCCCCACCGAATCAAAAGAAAAAGGGAAGAAAATTCCTCAAAGGGAAGTGAAGGAAAAAAAATTATTTATTGACAAATAAACTATACAAGAATTACTAAGCCAATGATAAAAGAAAAATGAAAATCTCTCCACTAGAAAGAAAAAACCTGAAGTACATCCAAGGATTGCGTTATAGAAGTCCCTCTGTCCCTCTCTCCTTCTTGTACTGGAGTCAGTGTGTGTGTGGGGAGCCCCCCAGGGGTCCAGGCTGGTGGAAGAATCCAGTAAAGCCTTTCCATCCTGGTGTTTGAGCAGAGTCCAGCAGAGAAGAAAAAAATATTAAAAAAAAAAACCAAAAAAACCCAAAGGATAAAGGGGGAAAAAAAAAAATCGAAAGAAATCCTNGGGGAAAAAAAAAAAATCGAAAGAAATCCTGGAAAAAAACCCAGAAAGTCCAATGCTCCATTTCTTTCCCAAGGGGAAAAAAAGTCCCCTAGGCCCTGGGAAAAAAAAAAAAACAAACTCAAAGGCCGAGGAAAATAAAAACTCAACGCTGGCAACTCAGAAGAAAAACAACAGGAGCCACGAAATCTCTGACCTTCAAAACACAGGACTGTTTTGAAAAAGTTTTTTTTGTTCTACCTGGGTTTTTCTCTTCCCTCTCTAGTTCAGTTTTAGAGGCATAAAATTCATTTTCTGGCATAAAATAAGGGTATGAGATACATTATAAAGTCACTCCAAGACACCATCCTTCCTAAAGAGTCTGCATCCATCCATTTCAACACTCCAGTCATAGGAGCTGTACCACCACATCTCTGTGATGCCAATAAGATCATAGCCCTGGAGGCATTTGTGTGTGTCTAACAACTCTTCTTTATTTCCCATACTGCATGTGTTTGCTTTCATGAACACCATCTTCCAGGGCAGCTAACAAGAGACTCATTCCATACAAATATTTAATTAAAACTGGATGAGTATGTTGACTGGAAATTAATTTATTTTTTGCTTCAAATTGATTATGAGCAAGTAATCATTTCTATTAACATATTCCTCAATGGAAAGTACTTGCCAGCTAATTTGGACATACCATTTCTCATGTCAATCTGTTCCATTTTGTCTGCTTGCTCTTTGTGGTTCATAGCTAGTCCTGAGTTACCAGACAGTATTTGTGCTTCCAGATTAAACGCATGAAACTTTTTAAACAAAAGATGACAAAACAATAAATAGCAAATACTAAATTAATTAATAACAAACATCACATTTCTGGTAAGAACTCTTTGAGGAAAAATCATCTAAGGAATCACAAATCATCCCGCACTCATGAACACTTTCAAAAGTATCTGGCAATTATTACAAACAACAAATAATACATCTAAAAACAGCTGCAGAATAAAGCAAGCCTATTTATTCAGATTGTACTGATGAATCTCCATTAATCTGGTACTTATTATCCCATAAGGATCTTCCTCCCCACTACTACAAAAAGTTTTGAAATATCTTCTTTGCTCTCACTCAGGCCCCAGAAAATTACAAACAAACATGATATTATGCCTAGCACAATACAATCATTCAGAATCTGCTTTTATACATGAATAATGTGCTACAGGTCTCCCCAGCAACATGCACTGTTTTTACTGAGGTATTGAGTCTGTCCAGCTGCTATCTCAGCAACCTGCTAGTTACTATTTGCTCTTCACATGAAGGGTCTTGGCTAGTAGTCTGATGAAAACACTTTTGATCGTACTGGGAACTTAAAAAAGCATGCATGCAACTCCAGAGCCCATTATCTCCTCCTTACTTCACCTTTACCTTCCATTTCACATCATCTGGTTGCCCTTTTGCTCTCACAGTTTGATAGATTGTGAGAAGAGACTATGTTCTTATAGGGACTTCATTTGCTTTCTCCAAAATTTTCCTTCTTTTGGCAACATAAGATTTTTCTGCCCTGAAATTTTGTTTTGGAAATCACTGGTCATAAGAATACATAAAAAGTCATAAGAAAACCCATACTGAGTTAAATAAAAGGTCTAAGTAGCCTGGAAATGGCCACTAGTCATAAACTAATAATTCATGCCAAAGGAAGAATTAGGGAGGCACAAAACAACAGTGGCTCAGCATCCTCTCCTAACCTCAGGTGCTAGCTGCTTTAAGGGCTTCCTGATGTGGAGATGGTGCCTTAAATATTTAATAACCTTAATTAGCTTTTCATCCAGTAACATGCCCAATTCTTTTTCAAACTTTGAGAACTTTACCGTCTATCACACTCTATGGCCAAGCATTCCACAGCTCAACCACAGTCTTTGCCATGGGGCAAATTTTGTATTAGCCTGGTCCATGCTAATTTTAAGTGACAGCCTGTAGTCCTTGTATGCACAAACCTTTTATTCCTGTAAAAACATACATATTTTATATATCTGTATATACATATAAAAACCAATATCAGATCAAAATGCATGTTGTCAATGAGATCATTGTCATCTGTGTATCATCCAAAAGCAAACAGACAGTGCAGGGCAGAGGTGATAGCAGGGCTCCAGCACAAGTCCTGCCTGGTGATGTAATGTGAGGACCATAACCATTGCTTGCCAGCATTAGTCATGCTTAGGGCCAAAGATAGTCTCCATAACATCACTGCTCCCATCAAAGCATTACAAATTCCAAACCTTATGAAAATAACCCCATTTATTTAACTGCCTACGTGGAGGCCAGGCTTTCTCAGTCCTCCCAGGATGACTCTGGATGCCTGGCAGAATGAAAAGCTCCACAGAAGCACTGTGTGCTCTTTGCAAAGGAGGCAGAGCAGAGCCACCTGAGCCCACTTACATATAGACACAGATCCATCTGTCAAATCCTCTGGGCAGCAAAGCTGATGAAGACCAGATTCCGCACTGTCATTACAGGTTCAAGGATCATCTATGAAGCAGTCCAGTTCCTGAAGAGACTTTCCTAGGACTGTTCAACTGAGTAAGTGTAAGCTATGCACAGGGCTCTCATTTATCAGGACCTGAATACATGCAAAATCTTCAGGTCTGGGTCAGCATATTCCTCTCCCATGTTTGAAGACTCCCAGACATATTCTTTTACCATATAAAGTATTAACTAAGATTATCCAGCTTCAGAGTTGGCTGAAAAATTTCTAAGGGTAAATTTCTCAAAATCTAAAAAGTTACATTTTTTGAAATTAAATACCTTACAGAAACAGAGCTGGCTGCAGCACATTCAAGATGCTGGCAATGGCCAAAGCAAAAGAGGTAGACCAAAAAAAACCATCACAGAAGAGCCAGTAACCTCATGCTTAGGCTACAGGAAAAGCCTAGGTATTTACCCCAATTCTGGATTGAAGAGGAGACATTAACAAGCAATTCTCCTTAGCAACCAGCATATTGCCTGGTCTGTGAACAAAAGCTGTATTGCTGACAATTGCTTTTCATGAGATCCTGAGATTTCATTCAAAAGACAGCAAGTGGGCCTAGACCAAATAAGAAAACCAGGTAATAACTTGCACATGCATGAAATCACTCAACCTTAAATAGTTTCTTTCTTCTCGGGCTAAAAAAACCAAACCTACCACTTTTCCATGTAGGTTTTAACTAGGTAGTTGCAAATCATCAAAAGAAGATGCTCCTAATAACATGAGTCATGTCAGACTTAATGTTGTGTATTAAATAAAGTAGTTCCCACTATGTGTACATTGTGTAATACTGCTGAAAAAGTGTCAAGGGATGGAGATCCTACCAAGCATCATTATATCCCCTTGATAAGGAGTCTCCTATTTAATTCCTCTAGGATCCTGCTGCTGAAAATGTTATTGCTCTGATTAGGCCTGTACATTTTAGCCATTTTCTGCAGATCCAAAGAGGAAAATGTTTTGAAAATTTGTGATTAAAGCTAATTGTTTTAACTTAGATGTTGATTCTACTTGTGATGTATCGCCTGCCATAACTCTAAGGTATTTCCTGCAGAGGTAAATTTGGAGGAAATGGGTATTTTATCCAGAGTTTGCCATGGGAAGTTACAAATGCATAAAAAACAGTCTTTGTAACTTAAACTGTATGAACAGTGTGGCATCCTAATTCTATGCAGTCATGTGGAATTTGTTTTTATGTAGATTACACTTCATCTTGTTAATTACCATCATATAAACAACATCATTAGTATTTTGAACAATGGTCTTAATAAAACAAGAATATCATATTGTGTTGTTTTATTTGTGCTCAGAAATCGTGGTAATTTTAATTTGGTATGGGAGTGCAAGTGTTGCAGCCATATTACTATATTTGAACCAAATTCTGCTGCTGCCTTGCCTTTGGAAACAGTCCCACTAGCCTGGCCAGAAATGGCAAAGAAAGGATTTTGCATTTTGACAAATATCACTTTGGTCAGAAGGAAAGAATAATTAATTTTTTTACTACCCTCTCTGAACCTAAAAGGCACTTTACTGCCCAGGCAAGTGATTCTGCTCTTTGAGGAAGGTGGAATCAGATAAATCAATTGCATAAATTCAGAAGCTCTTCTTCGGCAATTCATACAAGCTAAGCTCATCCCAGTAACTGGAAGCCAGAAAACCCTGCTCTAGGTCTGCACAGAACTAATTGGTTTGAACGAAGTTTCATGCATTTTTCATTTTGAACAAATCTCTGAAGTCTCATAAATCTAGGTTTATCATGTTTATAAAGCTACAGACCTCCCAATTTGTACTATAATTATGTTTTGTTATTGTTATTATCAGCTTATTCTTGTTATGAATGTTTTTGTAACTGTTGAAAGTGATGCTAATACTCCCTGACATACAGCCTGACATGCATTAAGAATGGAGAAAATGAAATGACAGAACTAATTAAAAAAACCATCTGTTTAGTTAATTTAGAGGTGTGCCAAACAGTTCAAATGAGACTTGGTCAGCAGCAAATCACATCCACCTGTACCATTTGCTTAGCAGATATTGTCCCAAGCAGTGTTATTTCCTTAGAAACACTTCTACTACTCAGTCCAGAGACTGCACACTGAGAGCATGAAGTCACAGCTATTACTCTTGAACAGAAATAGTACATGTAAAAATGTAGTATGAGCCTACTAAATGAAAAGTAGACATACAATAAAATACTGTATATCATGTTGATTCACTCCATTAATTGTAATGACGGTGCCTCCAAGACATGGAACAATCACATCAGTATTACCTATAGAGATATTGCAGCTCTCTATCCAGGAAAAATTTCTACCTTAATGTCAATGGTCTGTGCTTTTCTCTCCTGTAAGCCCATCAAAGTTAATAGAGTTGTACCAAGAATACATTTGGTCCCATCTGATTACAGCACACCGAACATCTTATCTTACAGTCTGGCTGCTGTGTTACTGCTTTACGTGCCAAAAATGTAATAATTCAAAATGCATCCAGCTGGGAAGCTAGATCTTTTTTCTTTTAAAAAGAAAGGAAAATACACATTTCAATCTGGTGAGCAGCAGTCCATCATGTGGCAGAACTATATTATCAAAGATAGGTATATTTCCTCTGTACCAAAGAAATTTTGCCAGAATAAGAAAAACATCTGTATGTAAAATCAGCTATTTGGCATTTTCTTCCTGATTGTTCTGCAGTCAGCTTCCCTCCAGCATGTACCCTTGGATTTACATTCCAGACTCCAGAGAAGGCAGTGTGTGTGTACTTTCACAAGCAAAGGGACTTCATTAGCTGGTCACTTAGATTTTTGAAAGCTTCAACCAGCAGTCCATTTAAAATTCTTCAACACAGACAGTGTCAATTGGAGGCAAAGCAGACACCAGACACCTGCCTTTAACGTGAAGTTAATAAAACAACCATTAAGGAATAAAAAACCAGCAGTTTCAATTACATGAACTGACTATTTCTCACCAGAGAAACTTTTGTCATTTCCTGTGCCCAGCATGGTTTCAGGTCAGTATTCTTTTTACTGTTCCCCAACTTCTAATTTTTGTTTACACAAAGTGTCATTATGGTACTTTCAGGAATTTAACCATCAATGAGCAAATGAATGAGCAAGTGTAAAAATACTGCAAGCTGCAGTACAAGCAGGAAGGGGAAGCTCACCAGAAGCAAGTTATCAGTGCACCAGCTTCTATGGACAGGCAATTTGAACATTACCTCCCTAAACATGGGCATTAGGAGGGTCCTTCATGGATGCACACCCTTCGTCATGCTTTTCTACATTGCTACGATCAGGAGAATGAGGGAATAGCTGGCTGAAGTCCACGGTATCAGTGTGGACAAAAAGAATCCAGAAGATGTGACAGGAGGGGTGAGAGCCTCACTTTACTGAGAGAGAGAGACCTAGGAACTTTAAAACTCATGACTTAGCAATGCCAGGGAATACATTGAGGGAAAAATGAAAAAGAGAGATGAGCAAAGGTTTGGACGAACTAAGACAGAAGGATGGAAAGAAGGACACTGTCAAGGTCCCTGAGTGAGTGAAAACCCACCTGCTGGCAATCTTTCAGCTGAACTGAGAGTGTTTCTCTCCTATTTATTCCAAAATCACTAAGAGGAGCATATATCTCTAGCTGCATTGAGCCTGCAAAAGTGCGATGTCCAATTCCATATAAGTTTGTATTAGGGAGAGGGGAGTTCATTTCAGAAACATTCGCTGAGCAGGAAAACAACATGACAGAAAACATATTTCACTAATTTACTGGAATATTGGTTATTGTTTGTTCAAGTGATGTCTGGGATAGCAGAAACCTGACTATGCACAGAGGTGCAAAAGAGAGTCTTAGTAAGAAATTCAGTATTGATCCCAGAATGTGGGATCTGATTAGCACTTTAGTTATCTTCTATTGTCAACAGAAATAATAATTTATCATCCTTTTCTGTGACTGCAACTCATTGTGAGAGAGAAACAAAAATAAAATTTGATTTATATCTTACTAGAACAAAATTGAACTACAGCAACCAGCTGGGGGGGCATCACTATTATTGACTAACAAAGGATAGGTTGCTAAAAATCTGGTTTCAAAAACTGTAATGATCTGTCAGTCATCAGAAAAATAGCATCTCGGCTTGCTCTCTGTGTGTAATGTGACTTTTTGGATTGAAAGGGAGAGATTTACTAGATGCTACTGCCTTTATGACCATTATCTTAGACAAGCCTATGGGAACAACATCTATAGTTACAGCTATACCCTTGGTGTTTTTGGTCCAAGCCATAGATCCTGCTATATAGTCAAGTATCCTTAGAATTTCCACAATAAAGGAGATAAGATTGGACCCTGAATAATCTTTATTGGGCTTTCTCTGCACAGTTTTAGGGCAGAGCTCATCCCAGCCTGTTCTTAAACACCCACACCAAGACCTAGCTGTGAGAGAATATGGCTGGACTGTAGGAGACTTCATTTTGGAGCAGTCTTTACCCTAAGTGCTGAAATTCAGAGATGAGTTCTTTAACCATGAAGAAACGGAGAGCAGAGTTTGCATTCTCAGTCCCCAGTGTGGAAGACTTCCATGTCCATACACCATATTAACAAGGTTGAGGGGAAAAAAGCTGACTGTTTTGGCTAGTTGAGTAGATCCAGGCTCCTAGCATCTGACAAGTGAATAAGTATTTTGCTCAAAATGGGAGAGCTTCCACTGGAGAGACCAAGCCACTGGGGTCTTGTTGGGGCACTCTAATCAGATGATCAAGGTGTAAATGGATGGTTGTCTTAGACTCACATCCCAAATGGAGATTAAAAAGCAGGGCAGCACAGGACCTTTGTCTTGTGGATGAACACTTCACCCGGGAGTCCTTGCTGGGCTTTATGTGAGGCTCATGGCAGCAACTGTGCTCTGACCTCACAGGTGACACCAGCATAGCGTGTCTGGTTTGGGGATCTCCATATGGATTTAACTTCTGAGGTGTTTGGTGCCAGTTTGGTGTTTGATTATGTCCAGCAACAAATGTGGAGAAATATAGGGACTTCAATAGCCCTATAATAGCTGACTCCAGGCTTTGGAGCTGAAACGGGTAGCTACAAGCCTATCTGACTCTAAAGCCTTGTTCAGGCATAGGTATGATGGGGGAAAATAATTTATATTTTCAGAAGCTAAAGTAATTAGTAGCGCAAAGTAATTTGTGAGCGCAAAGTGACAACTCCATTTACAGAAGAGAAGATGGAACAGCTAGGTCAAGATTTAGGTGAAGATCACTGAGCTTCATTACAAAGTGTTCAGTTATGTTTCTGTGGTAGAACCTTCAAAAAAATTCTCCCTCCCTAAAAAATACAATCATTAAGCAGTATATGTGCTACTTTCCCACAACAATAGCACTTTTGTCCTTTCTTAACAACTCCAGGAAAAAATTTGCACTATGACAAATCTATAGTGTCTATGTCCCCATGAGGAAATTAACATGCCATTACAATTTATGTTAATTTTTGTCTTAATTTCCAAACATTTGCTGTTTTTCTTCTTTGAAAACCTGGGATAAATTAATCAAGTCAATAGTATGGGTGCTGAATTATTCTGTAGCTTTCAGATGACTTCCACAGTAACTCTTGTAATCTAGAAATCCTCTGAGATACCTATTACAAAGTTGTGAAGCTGTAGGGCTGAACACCTAAGAGCCCCAGTTTCCTGACCCCCTGAGCTCACAGCATTGTGTAGCGAATTGATGTCTGATGAAATTTGAATGTTTCCCTCATACAAAACCAACATCCATATTCACTGGTAGGAGAAGACTCCATTCAGTAAACCTGTACTCCAGAAAAATGTTATCAAATATTTAGGTCTGTCTTAGAGCATCTTCTGAGCTTATTTCCTGCATCACAGTTAGGTCAAGGCTATCTACGCACCCATTGCCTCATCTGATCTCAAATGCCAGTAGCAAGGCTTTCTGGGTTTTCATGCCAAGACCATTGAATTCTGACATTGTTTGAATCCCACTTAGAGAAGCCCCAAGACTGAGGGAACTGGAACCATCATTATTTTAGTCCTAAGAATATTAATTGATTTAAAGTGGTTGTAAATCCATTAAACATTCTGAGAAGACAGATTCAAACCAGTTGAGTGAAGAATTGAGCTTGAGGTTCATTTAGCATATTATTCCCTTCAAATTGTTTCAAAATATTTTAAATATCAAAGCAAAGCTATGTCCGCTAAATCGCTGGAAAATACTTTGCATTTCTGAAGCACAGGTGTGCAGTATGCATATCTTTACCCTTTGTACATTGTTGACATTGCTTTACATTTCTACTGCTCACAATGGACTAAAATCCAAGTTCTTAATTTTGTCTCTCAATATGTTTATACCACACAGTCTAAAAAAATTGATGTTATTGTTACTAAATGTTAGATCTCATTTAACATTTACTCTCCAAAAATATTTATAGCGGCAAATAGGTTATTTCTCTTAATTTATGGAACATTTTGCCTAATGAGCTAAAGTTTACTCATTCATTTTATTTTACTGAATGGAGACACTCATGTGCAAGGAGACTCATGTTGTTGAATGGGTAAGCCTGGTAACCAGGATTCCCTGAGCCAAGAACTAAAGGCTATGTGCATAGCAGTGTAATTTAGCATTTGGTCAATGGATATAGGATCAAAGCAAATTACCTCTGTGAAGACAGCAAAGAGTCGTGAGGAAGGAAAAACAGTGTTGCATATTTTAACGTGTATTTTCTTATGTTTCTTTCCTAGCAGCTACATTCCTGACTGTAGCACATAGTGTATATTGAACTATAGCCAAAAAGTTTAATCTCCTGTTTTAGAAGTCTCTCTCCAATTCTAGTGTCCACTTGCTAAAAAGCATAATGAAAAATTTAGAAGGACAAAGAAGAAAAATGCCAAAAGACCAGAGAAAATGCCCTTCGGTGAAAGGCCTCCATCAGTTTATACTGTCAGAAAGGAAAATAAGACAGCTTCACAGCATAAGATTATGTCCTTTGCAGGAAAAGGAAAAGTGGTTTGTGATGGTTCTGCAATACCTGGAAGATGACAGTCAGCAGACTTGTATTTGAACTAAGATGTTCTTTCAAAATTGATCAACTATTGGAACAAATTCCAATGAGAAATGACCTCACCTTCTCTTGTTTTCACTGTCAAGCAGAATCTCATTGCTCAAAGAAAATGCCTGGAGGCCCTCTGCAGTGTCCACCACCTTCCAGAGAGCACACGGGCCACCTCCACATTATGTGCTGCTGCCCTAGAAGCACAACTCAGCTTCCTGCTTCTGTGAGGCAGACTCACCTACAACAATTTCAAAGCACAGGTAGAGCAAGCTCCAGCCTGCTGCTCAACAAAGCAACATATTTTTCATCAAACACAAGTTATTCAGCTTAGTACAGCAAAAGGAAACTGGGCAAAATATAACACTGATATTCAGAGATCAGGCAGCTGGGCTTCCCAGCAGCCATATGCTAGCTCCTTCACAGAAGTGTGCTCTCTGGTATGGGACAATATTATGTCACCCACCAATTCCATACAGGCTGCAAAAAAGTTGAGTAGTTTACCCAAAGTCATAGATGTCTGAACAAAGTATATACGAGACAGCATCCTAACCCCAATGTGGAGAAGTCAACCCTAAAAGTGCAGAGTCCTGATTATAATACAAAAACACTAAACACACAGAGGTTTGGCAAGCCAATTCCTTGGGACTCGTTTGCCGAGGCTTTCCCTTTGAGTAAGTTTCTGCCCAGTTCTTTCTGCTTTATAGACTATTTAAGTGGAAACTGGCATATTTCCAGGAGAACCCTCCGCAAGTGTAATTTTTTTTTTTTTTTAAAAGATGATGGGAGATTAAGAGCATGAGAACACTGTGCCAGGTCCATAATGGATGGAAGTTTGCTATAATTGCTGACTTGGAGAGCTAAAATGTAGACAAATTGAACTCTAAATTGGGCGCTTTTTCAATTCATTGCAACATGCAAAAGACAGTTCATCAACTGTGCTAAGGATACGTTCAACTGTTTCTTTGCATTTTGTTTCTTTGCATTTTGTTTCTTTGCATAACCCAGAATAAACCTCACCAACCACAGAGAGCTACTATTTTGCATTACCCCATAACATTTGGGTTCCAGGATTTGACATGATGGAAAGGGAAGACTAACAAATCTTAAACACAAAGCTGTTTCAGATGGAAGCAAGATTTAAGTTTGGGCAAGACCCTTAAAACAGGAAAATTGGTGCTTAGGAGCTAAGCTAGGCTCCTAGGCAGTTTCTTGTGCTTTCAAAAGTTAGACCTAAATCCAAATTTTTCTAAGTAGCACATTATAAAGCTTAAAGAGTTTGTGAGCTGAAGCCTCAGATGAAGTTTGCTTAAAGTGTTCTGGGACTCTTAGTAAATTTACACCAGGGAAGCATTTTGGTAATTTTTAACCTTGTATTCATTTTACACTGCTTAAGAATATATATCCCTGATGCTCTTATTGTTAAATATTCTGCCCAGCTGAATATTCCTTAGATAGATAATTGATCATTTTACAGTACTGTAAGAAAAATTAGCAGCATTGACTTGTAGCCCCAAGTGATTCATATATTTGGATTCCTGACCATATTCAAGCTTATTACAGGGACAGATTTATTTATCCTCCTGTTTCATGGCTGTAAAAATATGCATTTCATTTTTGTCTTACTGGGTGTTTTCACAAAGAAACAACTCTTACCGTGGATTCCCAAACATTAGACCAATAGACTCACTCATACTCTCAGAATATCCCATGGATGACCATGCAGCCTCATAATCCAAACTATAATTTAGAAAAATAATTTTTTCTGTTCTGTACAGTTCCATAAGCCATGCTAACACAGCCTGCTGTCTCTTCTAGGGTGATAGTCTTATGAGTAAGATCAATAACATTACTATTTTTGACAGCTTTCAGGTTTTTGTTCCAAAAAGAGGGAGTGTGACAGTTTTTCCAATACAGAGTGGTTTTCCTTGTTTTGATGCTTCATCGTCATGTCAGTCCTTGTGCTCCTTTCCTTGTTCCCCTCTCCCTTATTTTTTCTAACCAATAATAGTATGGAAAAAAAGCTACACAGCAATGATTCCCTACAAAGAAGGTTGGCCATGCAAAATCCTTGAGGTACTCTTCAGATACTTCCCCCTCTCCTTCTCTTGCCAATTATGGTGTACTTAAGATTAAAGTGTGATTTTTTTTTTCTTTGAAGAAGAGATGAATGTGTTTTCCCACTTTACTAATTACAACATGATATATGAGGCAGAAAACCTTGCAAGAGGTAGCACAGCATGAAAGATGAATAATAATTAGGCTTACATGTTTTAGAAATTAAGATTTTATTAGAAGGCTGTTATTTGAAAATTTTAGTACTGTGCGTAAGTGCAGTTAATATAAGTGGGCTTTTTTTTTAAATCAAATCAACCAAATCTTGCTTATAATGTAGGGACCTCTGCTCTCAGTAAATTCAAAGACTTCCATTGACTTCAAAGGGAATTGAATCAAGCCCTAGAAAAAGGATTTGTAAAAGTGATTAGTGTCAAGGCTTTGTTTTAGCCCTAAATTGTAACTAAACAGAAAAAACGTTTTTATAATAAAGATTTAATATGCATCTGGGAAATAGAATTTTTCTTCCAGTTATTGTAAGATACCCAGCACTGAAGGAAAAAGGAGAGTCCTCTTGCTTTGTTCCAAGATGTGATTATCATTGTTGATAAGTTTGTGGTGACATTCAGCAATACAACAGCATAACAGAACAGTATTTGTGTTACCTAACTGTACATCTCCAGGAACATGCTAGGAGAGAAGCTTTAGGAAGATGACTAACAAAATTATGCAAACTCATCTTTTCCAGCAGGGCATAGGACAACATGTATCTTTAGCTTCAGTCATCTAACAACAAAAAATATAAGCAAAAAACTCCTGCTGTCCCCAAGTGAAGTCTCTATAATAAATCACCTTTATTCTTACAGCTAAGTATTTCCATGAACTATGAAGCTATTCAGCATGGCAGATGTCAATTACACCAATCAGAAACACTAAATACTCTTGGTTTGGCTGTTCAAATCTGAATTGTCCTTCTGGCTTCAAGCTACCAATTCTGAGTGCATTATTTCATCTAATTGAAGTTAGATATTCCTCAGTTGAGCGGAATTCTCACTGTTTCTATTTCAGACCTTGCATCTCTTACCTCCTCATTCTCCTTCACTCTGGTATAGATCCAGCCAAAGCCTCAGTACTATTTTAATCCCCTTACTCTACGACCAGATCGATACCCACAGGGAAACATGCAGGTCACCATAAAGACTGAAGGGTTCACCAATACCAAGTAGATTTTAGAACTTAGGAACTTCAATAATTATTGCTTTAAGCCAAGTCTACCTTTTAGCATTACAGAAGTGGTTGCTTGGGAGTTTCTTAACCAACAGACCTCAAGAAAGATAGGAGATACTAAAAGTGCTTTAAAAATAAAAAATATATATCTGAGCAACCAAGATAGCATTTGCAATTATGGAAAGTTCACAAGTTATGGATTATGGGTGTAATTAGTGATGCCAGTATGCAAACTGAGCATGTCCAATCTATGTAGGGAACTCCTGCAAGCCTTTATACCAACCAATCCAACACTGAAGTAAGGAGGTGAGGCACCAATACTGGCGTAATAGTGGCAGCACAAAGTTCAGAGGGTTCACACAGTTCACCACAGTGAAGCCTGGGTTGAGACATGTGGCATTACAGGCATCCACCCTCGTTTAAAACAGCACCTTTCACAACTGCCCAGGTACGGCAGCTGTCAATATATGAAGAATTGCAACTCTTACAGTGCTTTATTTGTACTGTGAGCATTTCCAAGTATTTAGGGTTTTAAGCATAAAAACAGTCTGGAAATATACTAGAAAACCCAGCACAAGTGATAGATATATGCTTAAGTCACTATGTTGAAATCCAAGTTCAAATCTCAAATTGCTGGTGATGTGTCAGTTTGGGATATGTGTTCAGCTTAAATATCCAAAAGTGAGTGTGGGGAGCTGACCAGAGAGCTACAGTCACAGCATGAGAAGCACCATACACCACCATCAAGTAGCAGGCAGGGCAAAACACTTATGCTTGAACCTGAAACTGCCAGAGATGCCCACAGCTTTGTATACACTTTTGTTGTAAAACCAGATTAGCATAGTAGTTCTCAAATGCATTTCTTCCTAATATGATCTCCAGGAACAGCGTGACACTGACAAATATACAGACATACAAAAGCTTTCTATCCACCACCTTCCTTCAAAAGGAGATGTTTAACTGTTGGGAACCAAGTGGCTCTATCTGTTTGCAGTAGGTTATCTATTGATTTTAACTGATAGAGTTTAACAGAGCTTTAGTAAATTTCATATTGATCTATCAAACTTAATCATTATTGGGTTTATAGATTCTGTTAAAACATAGTGTTCGGGTGTCCCAGTCAATATCTATATGCTGTTTTCAATTAACTCTCTTCAAGGGAAAAAAATTCTACAGAATGTATCATTAGATATTTATTTTGCTAGCCCATGTCTTGACTGCTTATGCAACTGATCAAATCAATTTTTAAAACAATGTAACACAGGTGCAAACCATCATTGAAATTCAGGATGAGTCTTCTAGTATTAACTGCTTAAGGTTGCACTAAACATACAAAGCAATGCAAACACCAATAACCAGTTTTAGTTCATTCCCCATTTCATTTTCTCAAAAGATTAGGGGGTACACATATTTGTTTGCACTGCATTGTGGATCCTTCATAAAAAGACTTCTGAGCTTACCAAGAGGAATTAAAAGACTGTGTTATACACTGCAAGAGCTCTACCAATAACAGGAAAGTGAAGATTTGCTCAGTGTGTAAAATATCTGCATGGCATAAAGGAAAGAAATCTTAATTTAAAAAGATTCATTGTCAAAGTGTTTTTATTTTTTTTCACATATCACCCTTCTGTGCTGGTTTTCATAGAAAATACTCTCCTTTGTTACAAAGATGGGAAAAAACATCCTTTTCTCTCATTCAGGACCATACTAGTATTGTCAAAGATCTTTTTTGCAGTTTATTTCAACCAATCAAAGTGTGGCCTGCCAGTTTCACATCAAGCTTATCACAGCTGGTACAAATCATTCCTGTCCATCACAGCTGCAGTATACCTCAGTCATCCCCTGAAATCCAGAGAGAATGCTTTAATCATTTTACTGGCTTCTGCTGGTGTTCTGACACTGCAGAACTATTAAGAAAAGGAAAAGTTCTAAAACTAGGTCAGATGCATTGTTGGCATAATAAATCAGTTTGTTTAAAACCTGGTTTTATTCTGCTTTGCAGTTTTGAAAAGTGCTAATGGTACACTTCAAACTTCAGTATGTAAAAAGCAACTCCTTCCTATTTTTCTCATTTCTTTCCCCCAGATTATACATGTTTTGAGTTCCATGATGCAAATTGCCATAGGCTGCTTCGTAATTGGGCAACACTTTTATTCAGAAGAGTTACTTGGACAATTGTAGTGAAGAAAAATCTGACATAATCTCAACCTAGATTTTAAAATAGCTATTTTCCAGAAGAGTACTGTGTTCAAAAGTGAAGTGGGCAGTACATTTAATTCAATTATATCTTCTGTATTTGCAATTTATCTATTCAAGTTTTGGAACTGACATTTTTAACCACATGAGTAAAACAAATCCAATTTTGAATCTACAGTGCATTTTGCAAGGGAAAAAGATGTCAATTTGGTTTATAAGCCTGGAGGCAAACCTTACCCCCATTTAAACACAGCTAGAAAGTGTACTTGTCTAAGTTATATGAAAAAGTTTGTAAGGCAAGAACAAGAAATTAAACTATCATGGAATACCCATTTCTTCAGTAAGTCAAGGAAAAAAGCATAGAAGATCCACAAAGCTGATAGTTAATCCTCTAAAACAGTGATCTAGCAAAGATTTTCCCCACTCTATTTTTTAAGATTTTGATTGCAAATACCTCAGAAACATGTTCCAGTAAATCCATTTTACTTAATTTCTATAGTAAGAAAATAGACAAAACAGGAGTAGGATCCACTAGTTAAACATCTTCTTAATTCTCTAAAGCTATTATTAGGCATTAGATTTCTGGAGGTTTATTATTTTGCACACATTATAATATCTGTTCTGCAGCTGGAAGTTGTGTGATATTTTTATGTTTGTTTAGTCAGGAGGTAAGGTGAACAAAACTCTACAAGTTGCATCCCCACATGTTTTCTATGGGAAGAAGTTGACTACACTGCACAGATCAGAAAGCAAAAAAGTTAAACGAACTGCTTAAACAGTTAAACGAAAAGTTAAAAAGCCATCATCATTCCAAGTTCTATCAGATGTTTTAATTGACTTTCTTCCAGAACTAAAATCTCAGTTCTCTTAATACCTTCTAAGGAGTTCAAAATAAGTGTAGGTTTGCCTGTAACTTGAACACCACCCTAACAATGACCTCAAAATTGCTTGTCTGAGAAGGATTACAGCTTTCCATGACAGATCCAGGAGGCAATAACATTGCATTAACTCCTGTTAATGTAGGACATCAGTTATTAATGCAGTACAGCCTGCTCATTTCATGGAAATGTTTCTTTCAGTTTGATTTTGACAACTTTACAACTAAAATATTCATTTTGCTAAGTGTATGAAGAGACATTTTAAATTAGTAACCCTAAATCAACAAACAAGCAGGAGGGGAATAAAAGAGACCAGTAAATTCTTCAAGTTACCAGAAAAAAATAAAGCATGATAGAGCTGGCTAACATGGGTAAAAGGACTTTATTTTGTAGAGTTCTAGTCTGAAAGAAGCAGAGTATGTCTGAATTTAGAAAACCCCTATTGGAACTGAATGTGAAGGATGTGAACAGGCTGTTGTGTAAAGTCTTGAATGCTACAATCACAGCAAACTACTTATGCCTTTCTCAAAGACAAAGCTTCCAAATCTCATTATGCTTGTGGGTGGAGGTTTTTTGACGTTTTTTTTTTCTTTTAAAAGAAACCAAACAAACAGACCCTCATGATATACTATCAAGATCATAGAAGTTACTGCAGGAAATGTGGGACAGAGTAAAGATGTTTGAGGAAAGGTTCCAGAGAAATTTATATAATTGGGTCCTTTGGCAACAAAATCCAGTTCTAAACAAACCCTTTTAAGTAAAGACAATCACAGCGTCACAATAAACATATCAGATAGTGGACATGTAACTGATGACATGTAAAAACTTTAAACAAGGCTGAGACTAACTTCTCTTACAAAAGGAAACGATACCACAGGCACAAGAAAAATGCCTGTCAGTTGTGGAAAAGGGCATTTGAAGACTTGTTGACAAGCTGTTACAAATAAACTATTTAATTAACAGGCTCTCTCTTTTCACCTACTCCTATGGCTGCATGATTTGTAAATACAAATCAACAGATGTGCATTTCTTGATTTAAAAAAAAAAAAAAGACAATAATCATATACTCCCTTTTCCACCTGTTCTGATCACATCATAAAAATATATCATGTGCTCTTTTTAACAGTGCAACCATTTCCAGGAATCAAAACCCTTTGCTATGAACTGAGACAAGATCAGGTGTATTTTCTCTTGTAGTCTAAGTTTTAAAGGGTCTTAAAGGCAGTCAGATAAAAGGTCAGGCATAAAAATTAGATAATCTTTGGCCAATTTCAAAAAACATAGACTAAGTCAATCACAGAGCAATTCTCCAGATTGTCTATTGGGATGCTTATCTCCTAACAAAAACATCAGCAAGTTTCTAATTGTGTTAAGTTCAGTTAAAAAGAAGTTCCAGGTTGGCCTGAGTGAGAAGGCAGCTGAAGTCTGCTCTGCATTTAGCTATCATGAGCCATAGAAAAAGAATAATTCTTATGTCTGTCTCCCAAAGAGGAATAAAATGCCTTAGCCAGTATTAATGCAGATTACCTCCCTCTTCAAGGGAGCATTACTTACAGCAAATGCAGTTGATGTGCTTATTATCTAAGGTGGCTCCTGTCCTGGTTTGGAACAAATACATTCAGAGGGATAAATATTCTCTGACAAAAACAGGCCGCAATCACCCTCTCCCACCAGGTTCCAGGAAAGAAATATTTCCTCGNCAAAATTGACCTTGAAACAGTAGAATTGTTTTGAAAAGATTTCTCTAGCTAGTTTTTTCTCTCCGCTCTTGGGGCTCAGTTTTAAAAGCACAAGATTCATTTTTTTTTTTCCTGGCATAGGGAAGACAAATATGGGATATAAAGTCACCCCAAGACATTCCCCTCTGCTACAGGGCAGTGCCACCTCTCCCGAAGAAGGCATGTCACACTGCTTGTGTGTGACAGACCTCCGTTGTAATGCAGACCTCCATTTCAAGCTCTCTGGAACCTAGGCCAGCCTCTACCAGCACAGCAGGTCACACCAGCCTGGTAAGTCTGGTGCATGAGTTGGGAATGTGGCATAGGCGCTCTGCTGCTGTACACCCACCAGGGCTGCATCACCTACCTGGAAAGTTGGAACCCAAGGGAGCCTCAGTACATGGTACAATCCAGTACTGCAGCCTGGCATCACACCCAACACCCATTCCATGATGCCCATCACACACTCAGTGCTCAAAAGACACATGCTACGAGACTGTTGAAATACTGAGTTATGCATAAGATATGCACATTAAATAATCAACAACAAAGAAAAGAAATGCTTATCTCCAGAACACAGAAATCTCTCTCCATTATTATTGACAACTGCTTAAATCCCACCCCCTCTCCCCAAATAAACCAGGTGAAGATTCAGATTTTTTTTACCAGTATGAAAATCTACAAGAGAAAACAGACAAGCATAAATATTGCCTGCAAATCTCTGACATGCTGAGAGAAACTCTTGGGACTATGAGCAGCTCATACTGTGCTGCCCAAATAAACTGAGTCATCCTCACTCTAGACACTGTTATCCAATTCAGCCTCATAATTTGACCTTGGAGTTCATAAAAGTACATTGCAAAAGAAAGGATCTCAGCCTATAAAACCAGTAGAAAATTTCTGAGTTCTGAAGAAAAATTTCCTCTTTTTCTCTGTAGAAGAAATAGGAACAGGTTGTGGGAGTCTTGTGTTTGCACACAATTGCTATCACACTAATTTTCACTTTATTTATAGATGTACATCTACAAGCGTACAGCATGTTTTACCAATAAACAACAGTATGTCCTGAATACACTGATCCTGCCTGCAGCCTTGAATTCTGACACAGCAGCAGGTAAGAGATGGTTTAACACTGAAAGGTGGGCAGAGTGATGGAGGAGCAGCAAGGCTGTCCTTATCATGTACACCACCACAAGTAAGAGTCAAACCACTCATCTACAATCTATGAATGCTTCCTTCAGCACAAAATATTTACTCCTTAATTACATTTGCAAAATAGATAGTTCCTCGTATCCTCTTTAACAGCTTGTTCTTAAAAATCTCTGCAGCTGAAATACAAAGCCACTTGATTAGGCAAATCTATATTCATTCCTATTCACCAGACTTCAACACCACCTGTCTCACTCCTGCTATCTTCCTTCAAAAAGTCAATAGAATTCAGTTGGAAAGGGGGCATTTTGTGACTCTCTTCTACCCTTCCATCCTGCTGTAGCTAGTTGTTACTACGTAGACCTGAAACACCACGTGTTATGCGACTCAGAGTTTCAAGCCTAAGAAAAAAGCTAGACAGAAAGCTTGTTTTCTAGAAGGGCAAGAAAGGATGCCACAACAGTGTTATATACCATTCAGTATACATATATAGCCTTTTACTTTAACTTGACACAGGCCATTCTTCTGTTTTTTTTCAGAAAGACATATGCAGAGATAAACCTTAGGGCTAGAAAAACTTTGTACTAACTAGCTAACCATTCATAGTCAGTTTAAATGAAAGCATATCTCATCTGGTTTGGATTGTTTGGGGTTTTTTGTAAACAAGCTTCCAATGCACAGACATAACATAATAAACAACGTTTGGAGTCCTGTGAATAATTTGTGCAAAAGCTATTAAACAATTCCTCTGTTAGTGTGCTTCCTAAGTTGTTACATATATTTAAATGCTAGCATCATATTTGTATATATATATTTTTCTTCAACGAGAGAACATTTGTTCAATGAGAGAACTCTTTCGGAAGTTATATCTGAACCTCAAAAGCATGACAGCAATATACAGCATAGATCACATAGCTTAAGCAGAACCAGAATACTTCAAGTCACATATAAGGACACTATTACTCTTTTCCTGTAAGTCCATTCAAGTCAGGAAACAACAAAGGACAGAAACATTTGGGAGAATTATTACCTTTTGAAGGAGGACAAAATGCCAGCAGTAAACCAAACATTATCCGGATGGGCAGCTGGTGTAATAAGGAAACCAGAACAGCAATTTCATCCAAATAATACAACAATCAAACTTAATACCAGACCTAGAAAGCTAGGAAGTTAAAGGAGAACACCCTTAGCCTGAATGATGTTCTCTCAGGCATCTGCATTTTGTTGAAGCTCAGGGGATGGTCAGGTGTGATCTATCAACAAGTCTATCTGTAGTTAAACCCCATTAAGTGACCTGAGGAATTTCTATAGGGCATTTCCATCAACTGCTGAGTATTCTTTTTCAGTGTTTAGGTGTTTTGTATTTATCTGAATTTCACTGGTCCTTGCATACCCATAGAGTGAACATCTTAATGTCTTTAACTCTTTTAGATCCTAATATTTAATCTGATGCTAAGCAGAACTAGAAGCTTACATTAAGGCAAAAACTCAAGAGGGGTTACCTGTGAGGATTATTGATGAGAACTTTTGGAGAGGATGGGATTTGAGTCATCCTCCTAAAAAGCAAGTATGATTCAGTTCTCCTTAACTGACACGAAATAGATGAGGGCCTCTCATCTGACCTTGAGCTTCTGCAGTGATAGCAATTATGCAGTCTTTCCTGATAGTTTATTCTTTTGTCAATTTTGCTTTTTACTGGAAAGTTTTCCCTAATATCAAAGTTATATTTTCCCTTTCTGCTTGAAGCCTTTGGCTTCTTATCTTCCTCTCTAGTTTAATCAACCATGACTGTAACATGCTTAATGTAGAGATTATATCTCTCCTTGATCAACTTATTTCTTGACCAGACATGCACAACTCTTTTTTCCCTTGTACATTCTTAATTTACACTCCATTTACTACCGTTTTGCTATCTCTAAATTTTCTTCAATTTGTCTTTCAAAAAATGTGGCACCCATAATCAAGTGAGGAACTCTGTGAGAGCAATGTATTCTTACTTGTAAAAGTGACAGTGTGGCACAATATCACTCTTGTTTTTCGTATTATGCTGACAAAGAATTCATGTGTTGTTTTGATCCATTATCATCCTTACTGCTCAAACATCTTGTCACTGTATATCTTATGGCTGATTGAAACTCAAAAGGTATCAGCTGTGAACTCCGGCCAGAGCTGTCAGAGCAGCTGCTTGTTGGGATTTGATTCTAGAGAGAAAACACTATCTCTGTCTTATAAATGAACTGAAAGGATGATAGCAAAAAAATACAGCAGTTCATCAAGAACCATGAAGATGTGGGAC
The DNA here is from genome assembly GCA_013390005.1 of Calyptomena viridis. Taxonomy (NCBI): domain Eukaryota; kingdom Metazoa; phylum Chordata; class Aves; order Passeriformes; family Eurylaimidae; genus Calyptomena; species Calyptomena viridis. The sequence continues at coordinate 85,093 of WEIV01025111.1, read as the reverse complement.
AGCTGCAACCTATGAGATTGTTTAGGAAGGAAGTAATAAATAAAGATTAAGAAGAAATGGAAAAACCAAGCAGAAAATATAAAATTTAAATAAAACCAGGTAAAAATCAAATTTAATCCAGAATGGGAAATACAAATATTGTGGGCTTATTATGTTGATTAATTCCTCTTCCCCAGAACTTCCATACAAATATGCCAATATACCTCCTCAATTGTGTTGTATTTACATATATAAATAAGTAAGATTGTTCTTCTGGAGTTTAGAATACAGGTTCTTGTAAAATGCACCTCAAACATAGCATGGGAGACATTTGTGTTTATTTTCTATCAATTTCTATATTTTGGGTTCTCATATTATTGGAATTACATTCCAGTATTGTAAACTCAACCAGCTTCTCTGAGTTCTAACCAAGGAAATTAAGCTTGTGTTGAATAAATCGGGATGTCTGTTATATCCACTGAGCTTCCATTGTCTTCAAGCTATGTTCTCAATGAAACAGAGCCAAATTTACTTCTGCAACTAAATGAATAAGTCTTGTTGATGTGCAGTGTAGCCCAGTCCTAGCAGAATATCAGGAGAATAAAGCAATTTTTGTTTTTGTTAGTGAAGTTAGCTTAGAGACTGCAATGCAAAGGAAAGCGGGAATATTTTGGGCTCCTATTTTTCCCAATTAAAATACACTTAAAGATTTCATTTCGCTTTCATTTGTCTTACAATTTGAATTTCAATCCTTCTCCCAAAGCATGTTAAACTCCATCTTGATGTGTATTCTTTCTGCTTTCAGTCCTCATTTTGTGTTCTCAAACTTTGTATTTCAGCAAGATGTTGCTAAAATTGCAAGGCCATGGGTTTCTCTCTAAATGTTTTATCTTCCACTTTGGTGTTGTTTCAACAGACAGGTATATATGACTAATGCTGTTTCAAGACATTCAGTATCTTATTTTTGATGATGTTAAACAAAAATAGAGCTCATTTTCTCTCATATTTGCATTCTCTAGGCTGCACAGGGGATGTCAGAGCCTCTGGGCACTCCACTCACTGCTCAGGAGTCCCAACATGGAAAATCACACCTCAGATCTTTTGGCTATTAACTGCATTTGTTTGGATGATGAAGTTTCCTGCAAGTAAAGTCACAGGAACAGATAGTTGGTACATGAAGATCCACCACCTTGTACAGTGTGGAGTTATCTCTGTCAGCAAGAAGAGAATTAGTAAAAGCAGCTCTCTTTTGAAGTTTATTGAAAATATACTCTGGTTAAAATTCTTGCAAGCCCGAATACACAAGGGAGAGATTGAGACCTGTGCTTTTATATCTGTTTCTTGTTATGAATCATTTTTACTGACCAGCTAATGCACTAAAGGAAACTGTTGTATTATATGGTGCTTTACTGTGGCTAAAGACTTTACTCCGACTAACATATCCCTGTTGAGCTTCTCTGCTAGCTTTTGGACATAATGTCAATTTTTTACTGATATTTACTAGACTTGCTCAGAGAAGAGACAGATTTTAAAGGACTGCACTCAGCATCCCATTTTACCTTATCATTAGTCATTCAAACATCACAGCTTCTGCCATTATAATTGAGACAACTCCTTGTGTTTGCTTGTATTTTGTTTTAAGGTCTCCCTTTCCCCAGGTAGCTCTGTCTGAGCAGCACTTTGCTAGGGCAGTAATGCCTACTTTGGGCTGCACTCTTGGTCTGAGGTCAGGACGGTGGTGAGGCACTGAAGGCACTTTTCAGAAATGACTGAGACCATGATAGAGTTGGAAATCACAATGTTTTGTAAGAAAGTTTACACAGATAGAGAACATTCAGCCCTGTAATTGCTGTCAGTGCAGGTTGCCTCAGTTCATAAATTTTCAGTGGCTTTTTAGAAGAGACGTGGATTTCCATGACTTTTTTAGAAATCCTGGAAGCAGGCTCATGGCACGGTATTGCATGTTCCTATGGTTTTCGTGGTCTTGAGAGAAGAATTGAAGAGTTAAAAAAGGGTAAAGTTATTCTGCCTACCCACTCCCACACCACCCTCCCACCTTTGAATTTTTTTGGGAAACAGCTTGGCCTCTGGTTTGCAAGGTTAGGAGTCCTCAGTGAAAACCTCTTTACTGCCTCCAGTGAGCTAAAAACTGTACCATAAATAAAAACAATAGTATTAGAACATTGGTGATGTGGACACATTGATAGACATTAATGGAGCTTTGATGAAAACTTACTGTAAATCTTTATAACTATCCTTCGCATTCTCCTTTTTTAGTTGTACCATTATGCACAAAGAAAATATTCTTTGGAGATTGTTCCAATAATCACAGCAATTTAGATGAAAACACAGTGTGAAGATGGTAAGCAGTTAGTAGTGAGGATAATTTGATACACATTCACCTTCCCACATGGATATAGAGATAAATGTTCTGCATTGGAGTATTTGGCGTATACAATTCTGGTATTAACTCAAAGCCACTCTGTCTTGCAGTTGCAACACTTAAGCCATTGTTGTCTTGATGATTCCTTCAGTACATTTGTTTTTCTGTAAAAATTGTGTGTTTTCAGGCTTGCGGTAGTAGGCACTCTTTTTCTCCTTAAAATACGCTGGTCAGGATTTTTAAGATACCTTTAGGGATCAGGCCCCCAGTAAGAGAAATGAGGAGAACTGCATACCTCACTTTCTTAAACACAGTTGAAAATCCCACTTTTTCGTGACACAAGCTCAGGACTAAAAGGGTAAAAAACATATACTTTCAGGCCATAATCTTGCAAGCATTTCTGTACATGAGATGAATTAGGCATGCGCAGAAGCATTCACAGTATGTGGATTTAAATGCGGATTTGATTAGAAAAGGACCTTTATATATGCAAAGAAATGACATTTTGAAGGAACATTTCAATACACTAGTGAGTCTGGGTTTCCTAGATGTTTAGCAATGGAAAAAGCCAAACATTTTTAGCTCTGGTACAGCTTTGGATTAGCAAGCAGGTCCTGCACACACATTGTGTTTTATATACCATGAACAGTTTCCTCTTTATTAATCCAGCATGCAAGACTTTCATTCTTACTGAGGCCCATTTTTTATTTCTTGCAGATTTGAAAATCTGTTGTGTTGGCACTTCACTTCTTGGAGACCACTGGTGTCATTTTCTCCAAATTGTTAGCATAAACAGTCTGTAACTCAAGTAAGCCAAATGTGGGTGTATTAATCTTCCTAGTGCCAGCTAAGCACGCCTGGCAAGGCAGTTTAATTCTGATATCAGAAAAGTAGTAAATAATAATCATTTTTTCCCCTTTTAGTGCTGAAAGACCCTGATCCTTGTAAGTATGCTTGACTCTTGTAAGTTAAAAGATTAATAGAAGATGAGGGAAATTCTTTTTATAATCATATATAGGAGCAAGGACGAGCAAGTTGGGAGAGGAAAAGAACATCATGGAATATTTTAAATAGTGGTCATAAATGAGACTAGCATATACAGACAGTTGGCATCACCTGTGTGAGTTAAAAGCTGACTCCACTTCATCAAATAAAGCAACACATGACTTAATGAGTGTTCTGCAAGATTAATAAGCTAAAAACTGGCTACTGTTAGACATTTAAATATCTGCCACTCTCCTTTCTCACAAGCCAGCCTATCGCTGCATCATAAGATATCCTCCTGTACTGTGACCATGGGGTAGTCCAGGTCAGGTTCCTGCAGGACACTAACACCTAACTTTCAGGACTGAGGGTGTCATTCAAGCCTCAAAGTTTGCTCTGTGTTAGCAGAAGGTGTTGTGACAGATTTCCCACTCCTTGAGTTGAATGTCAGGAGCTGTTACTTCCACAGCAATGTTCTCCCTTGCCCTGCAGCCCACAGATAGAGCTCACTAGGTTTCTGGATCAGGATAGATGGCACAGAGATACAGGAGAGCAGGAGGCAGGGTGAAGCCAAGAGAAAGATCCAAACTGTCCTGGCAACAGCATGCTTCAAACAAGAAAATATAGAGAGCCTCAGTCAGTAATGCCATATTTGCAAGGACGTTGCTGGTGCTTCAGGAATGCACATGAGCAACTCACTACCCCAAAAACATTTGAAGCATCCAGGGAGATTATCAGCATTCTGGACCCGATTTCATGCTTTCTCCTAGAAGGGTAAATGTCTGTCCTTGCATTTGTAACCAGGAAGCAGAGAGATCCCATCACGTGCTCATTCCAGCAAAGCTCACATGTAACCTGAATCTACATAGAATTATTAAGGCAAGCACTGTGTTTATGGATTTTATATTTATATTCCACACTGTATTTAAATTCCTTCCTGGGAGGGGGCCAGAGTTCCCTGCCATCTGAGCATGGGTTACCAGGGAAAGAAAGCCTAACATAACACTAGCTTTAGCCTCATAAAAACGTCATGGATCACTTCACCTACAGGCTTCAGTATCACTTCAAATAAATCACCCAAAGCTTTTGAGATCCAAGCAGTGTTAATTACTGTTGATGTGAATGGCGTGAAATAGGTTGCTTAGTGTCCTACCATCCCCAAAGTTTGAGTGTTTGCATCTATTGAAGAGGTTTTGAAGCACAGAGAATCCTGGATTTCTGTAATATGTTTTCCTTTACAGGAGATAATAAAATTCCTCAGGAAAGTAGGGTTGAGTAATCTGTCCTAGAAGCTTTACACACAATAATTTACTACTGTGCTTACAGGATTGTCAGACACACACAGTATTCCATCCCATGGAAGAGTACTGATACACTCTGTCAGAACTCTGGTGTCATATGAGGTCAACAACATATCTCAGAAAGGCTCTGAAATCTTTGCTCTGCTATCATGGCTCTGCTTTGTTTGTGTTTTGGTGAGAAGGAGAAACCTCCCTGATCTAGAGCAGCTGTTCTCTTCCTAGCAGAACAAAATCCAGCTCCTTCCTTCCAGATATAGATAGCCAATTAAAACCTACTGCTCTCTGCTCCACACTAGTATCAAAGAATACCATAGCTGCTGCTTTTCTATGGGTAACAGAAGAGCAGAGAGAAGAGTGGTAGGGCTGCTACTGAATCCTAACAAAAGCATTGTGGCTTTGTGCAGATTGGTAACACACACTTTAAAATTTTACTTCAAAATTTAACTGTAGCTACAGAAATGTTTGTGGTTAAAAGAAAGCATTGCCTTTTCCTCCTTGAAATCAATCATTAACATTGCATGTTCTCTGACATTCCTGAAATTAATGCAAATAATCATAAATGCACAAGCAAGAATGATCTGTCAGTCATAGACCTTCACTACTTTTTCTAGAAGTGGACAAGGCCAAAATATGGGACAAGAGCCAGTAAGCAAAATAATACTCCAGGAAGCTCTAATGCTTACTCTAACCACAGCCTGAAGCATCAGCATTTTGGATATCAATAATTTACAGGAATAGATAACGACAATGGTTTCATTCAACTTTTCATATGCCCCACAGGGAAAAATATCAACTCAGCTACCAGGAGATACAAAGCAGCAACTTCTGAAATGCCATATTCAGTAAATTTGAGTCTAGTACTGTTTCTAAAGCTACTAACAGATGTAAGAGGTGGGCTCAAGTCTGTTGATGTAAGGGAAATCCTTGCCATTTATTTCAAGAGGCTTTTCAATGAATCCCTTCATGGCATTTCTCCAGAGGCTTAAAGTAATAAACCAAATCACAAGCTCAGTCTTCAAAGAGAAAATGCTGCATTTTGTCTATTCACAAAATTTAGACACCTCTGGGATGTCAGGCAGCAAACATTAAACCCAGGCAAGACATTATTGTCCCACTGAAATAAATGGGAATTTCATCATTGGTTGTGAGACTAATTTCCTATGGTGGCAACATGCAAGCACAGAAACAATAGGAGAGGATCCACAGGTGATTTAAGGAAATTCTATACCCACTTTTCTTAAGTGGAGAGTAAAACCCACATTAAAACTGAGAAATTTTGACACTGAGACAGAAGTACATCAGCAATAGGCTAATGTAATTGCATTTTTCTACAATGGCAATGTATTTTTAAATATCTTCAATTCATTCTCCTTCAAATAAAATACAGTGAAATAATAGAACAGGAACCAAATGCTATCAAATTATAATGAAATCAGCTACTTTAATCTGCAGGTGACAGAACCAATACCACCCTCATACTTTATTGAACTGTGTTATAGATGGGCTCAATTTCCTTATTCCCTCTGCTTCAGGACAGTTCACTATTTAAGACTAAGAAGTAAGAGCACAGTACATGTTGGATTGGTACTGTGCAAAGGAAAGTCATTAGACCAAGATAGAAGCTGAATAATAAACAATCTATATCATGGCATTGTTTTCCATGTCTGACATATGCAGCACCTTTTGCTAATCTAATATCTCTGTTCTCATCTTTCTGAACCAAACTTATTTCTAACTCCAGGTCTCTTTTCTGTTGATTTATGTGGCATCTTGTTCAGGACCCAAGTAAATGCCAACTCTATACATTCAAATGCCAAGGGGTTCAAATTAGTCATGAGATTGTTTATGAAATCATAACAGTCTAAATCAAATCAGGCCGTGGATTGTTAAAAAATATATTTACCCTCAGTTTTTGTAACATCTTAATGTTGATTTTCAAAATATATCTGCAGCTGTGACAGCTAGAAATTATTTCAGAAGCAAAGTGGACATTATGCATTTGAGTGACTACTGATGCTTTATGAAACACAAGCAATATCATGAACACAAATAACATCATGAAGCACAAAATACATCTCAGGTTAATAAGGCAAGGCCTATTGTGAGAGAATGTCTATCTAAATAAACCCTCTCTGCCTGTTTGGGGGCTTTGAGCTAGACCTTAAAATTTTTCTGTCCAAAACTAATAGGTCTTATGGGTCATATTTAAGATATGTTCATATGTTTTTCAACAAACAGGTATTTACTCGCAAAAAGTCAGAGCAGACCTCAAGGGGATAAGACAGACTTTCTAACATTTCAAAATTTCACTAACTTTTATTACTGAACTAAAATCATTGCCACTGTGCCACTGCTGCAGGGACATAGCCAATGGAAGTGGAGGAGGGGATAAGGTATCCCTGACAGTCTAAACAAAATCTTTCCCAACCACTGCCCCAGAGTTATGAAGGGGACCAATATCATCCTGTAGTTGTGATAACATCCATAGGTTGCTGTGGATCTAAGCTGAGCTGGACAAAGAAACAGAAGCAGCGGGCCCAACTACACACAAATCTTTCTAGTGGACTACCTATGCAGCCCAGCCTTCCCAGAGGTTGCTATTATAGCAACAGTTTCCTGGCAAATGAGGGTCACACTGGGAGGGAATGAGTCTCCCAGACCCACTTCAGGCTTTTTGCTTCCTGTTTCTCTGCCCCATGGCTAAAGCAGATGCCCAAAGCTGCCAGTGTGCTCTTCTTCCTTAGATTTGACTGTCCATCAAACTCAAAGTAGCTGAAGAACAGCCACATGCACCAGCAACACACCTGACCCATTTGGTATGACTTGAATTGTAGGCAGTACATGCTCCCATTACACAGAGGAGACAGACTATCTGAAAATCTAGGAAAAATCAGCAGTCTACAGAGCTCAACAGAAAAATGTACCTCCTTGGGGCTGGTCAACACTCTCCTAACACAATGTTTGTTCCCATCTCCACATGTCATCTGTTACCGCAGTTGAAAGCAATGAGATCAAAGCACCTGTGAAGGAGCAACTCTCTCTTAGGTGTTCAGATAAGCTCTGAAACACTTTGAAAATCTGTCTCTAGCAAAGAGTGTAAGTTCTTTGAAAAATCTAATGTAAAGGAAATAAGGATCTCTGTCACAAAGTTCTTCCATGGAAAATGTCAAGAAAAAATGTTATAGGAAACAGGTTTCACTCACTCAGCCATTTGTTATCAATCACAAAGGCATCTTTTAATAAATCAAGTTAATTCAAACACACTACATTTACATTTCACTTAATTTCCTTTCAAATTGTTAAAGGTAATAAAGCAACATGGTCATTGTTTTAACTCCACAGGGATGTTGTCAAGGCAGTATATCACAATACATGAAGCTAAAAACTCCATGTCGCCAAACTTACATTATCATGCAATTTAGTTCCCGGTGCTATAAATTTCCAGTGGCAAGTTTAGCATTTTGAGCAATTCATCTGGGAAAGTAACAGTATATTTACTTCTACTTTATTTCTCCTCTGAGTTCACATAATAGAAGTAACTGGAAAGCCATAGAAGACTTGTAATGTAGTAAATATAGCTCTGCATAAGATATTTGGAAATCTTTGACAAGGCAAACTCATAAATGTAGTCCTCAATAAATCTCAGCAACTTCTTAGCACCTGTTGACCAATGTCAGTTCCTCTGCTTAGGTATTGTGCAAATGAGTTCTGCGGCAGATTTACTGGGGAAGGGAGAGAATTGAAAAAGAGTTTTTAGTTCCAGCCATTAATCTCAGTGGTGCAATGCCCTCTGTCTTTTTCAGATGACTCAGGATAAGTCCAAAGCTACTTTACCAGTTATACTGAGGCTCGNNCTTTACCAGTTATACTGAGGCTCTGCCTGCCTCTAGCATGTAATGTGCATCATAGATGTATAGATTGTGAGCACATTATTCAGCAGCAGCTCATATTTGTGAAAAATGCAAGTGGTACACACATATATTCAGTTCTTTTTGCTGGATGGTATAAACTGACCCTCAGTAATTTGTTATTAGGAAGTTCCAGCATCACAGAACTGACATTATGACACTCATAATACTTTCATAAACTGCAAAGGCTAATAAGTGTTATTATGGAGTAAGCACTTCTGTCTTTTCATGAAATGCTTGATAGGATTGGACCTTCTCTAGAGGTAGGATATGATTAATATAACCTCACCTCCAGATCTAAGAATACTTTGATTATTTGCCCAGATAATTAAAGCTGTTTACTTGTGCAATGAAAGGCCAATTTAAACAGATTGTGAACCTTAGCCTAGGGAGCATTCAAGCGTTCTGCAGCTTGTTACTGGCAAAGACTGAATTTTAATACTAACATAATTATTTCATCATTATGAAGATACTGAGATTGGTACAGATGCTTCCTAAAAATGGGATTATGATATAAGTGTGCTGCAAATATACTGAAAGCTGTCAGCTATTTCATGAGCCTGCCTCATGGCTAGAAATAAATTATTCTATAAAGAAATGTGGACCACTAAGTATAACCTTTAAACAGTTATGGGAATTATGTTAACAAATATGCATAGGCACATGTATGCAGTGTAGCAGAGTGACCAACTTACTATCATTTGGGGCATCTAAACACCTGTTAAGATCTAAACATCTAAACACCTGTTAAGATAAATGATTTCTTTCCCTGCAGGTTCTGGTATCACGAGATTTTTTCTTAGTACTGAATTCATCCATATTCTCTTAGACCTCGTGGGAGAACAAATTATTAGAGGCAGGGATAATAGCCAAAAGGCACAGGCTGTAAAATCATTGTACAGGGCTGGCAGGAAAAGAAGAGGATGTGTTATAGGGCCATGTCTATGTCGGGAAATCATGCCTTTATCAGGTACAATGGAAATTTAGCTTGTGCTATGTCTGTTCCTTTAAATCTCTCACCAGACATTCATATCCAGACCGAAAGGAAAATTTTGGCTCATGATTAACCAGAATAGCTGCTAGTGGTTGAGGAGGAGTGATATCAGCAGCCACTGTTTCTGTAAAGGATGCTATGAGTTGCAAGGATGACTTGCATTGACAGACTGAGTGGATGCTTTTAATTCTCTTCAATGCAATTGCCAAGGTTAGAGGAATTGGCCAGTAAGGAACATCTCCTGCCTTCATGCGGATCACAAATTCAACGTTTTCTGTATGTGTGCAGAACTAGTGATTGCCTTAAAATAACTAAGTAAGTTAGTATGTAAATAAGTCAGTAAGTAAGTAAATAAATAAATATTGATGGGTGACTGTGGAGAGGTCCGAAATTTCTGTCTGCATTCAAATCTCTGCATACTTCTCATGCCCTCTGAGAACTTTTATTTTTCACTCTAACTGTAGGTATAACCTGCAAAATGGGATGTCACTGTTGCTCACTGGCAGGGAAAGGTCTGTGGAACAGTATACTCCCATAGAGCAAAATCACGTGGTTACATTAAAAAGAAGACGGAAACAGTACTCAGTTAATGAGATATAAAACAGTAGAAAGGTAGCAAAAATATATCTCAAAGAGAATATGTGAATCCATATGGGGCCTATTTGATCTAGTTTACACATCCACTGATATTTTAACAGGATGCACTTCTGGTCAATTCTTATAACACAAAATTCCACCCAAGTATCATGTAGATTTACTATTTTTCACATAAAAATACATTGCAGGGAATAGTTTTAAAATGTTCCTTAATTCAAGGCATTAAATTTGTTCTTTGAAAATGTTACAAACAAACTTGCTAAGGTAGTATTTTGACCCTCTTACTACACCTTACTCTATTGTCTTCAGTTGGGTACACAGTGGGCTAAATTTTTTCTATTCTCAACAGTTGGAAACAAAACAGCAGGGAGGAAAAAAAACCAAAACAAACAAAACACAACCAAAATACAAAACAAGACAAACCCAAAACTTGAGCTGTTAAGAAAATCAAGAAATCTCTGCTAAATTAGTCAGCAAGGTCTAGATCTTTGCTCTTCACACAGTTATGGGCAGCTTCGCACAGAAGTTATGTGCAGAAGTGACTCTGTAACAAGAAATCCCTTTAAAGAATTACATTTTTAGGTAGAAGCATGAAAATCAAATATAGGATTTTAAAGCCACTTGATCTCTTCCCAAAAATACTCTAATGCTTTGCTAGAAAGTACTGACATGCCTAAATGCCATCCCCTTTGATTTTAAAGTAAACAGAAAACAAGAAAAATAACAGAAAACATCCCTAAACTCTAATTGCAAAATCCACTTTTCCTTTTGTACAGTTATTTAACAAAAAAAAATAAAAATCAGAGTGAACTTCTGATACATTAAATGTTTTAATTATAGTAGGCTAAGGCAGTATCTGTCCTCAGAAGACCATATGGCTTAGAAGTAAGTAATTCCACATCACTGGTTTGCTGGCAATAATGGAGTGAAGCGGAAGAATGAATTAATTTTAAATCACATCCATAAGGGAATGGATTGTTCAGAATGTTCTTTGTGCTACACAATGACTGTAATTTTAAACTGCTAATACCTTACAATAAGACCCATAAATGGGTTATTTCTTGCCTTTCGTGGGGCCAGATTCTGCTCTTTTGATGTTCTTGTATAGCTGTTATTAAGATCAGTGGAAGTCAAGCCAACTTTTACAAGTGTGGGATTTGTTTGAAGCCTGTTTGGACATAGATAAAGCCAGGCTGCCCAGCTCAGCTGTTCCTCCTCAAGTACCACAAAGCACCTGCAGCACTGTTCATGTGCAAATATGGAGTTCTTGCCTAACTACCCTCTCTTCCCACCCATAAGCAGTCTTTTGGGTCAGGGGTTTGCCTTCAATTTCATTTTTGCAATCCTTGTTAGCTCAATGAGTCTTTCTTTCTCTATCAGAAGTCGCGGAGGAAAAAGCTGATGAGAAACCTGATGAGAAACTTGCCTAGAAAACATAAATTGTATCTTTGAAGCACAGGATGCATCAGACAAATCTGAAAATACAGTTATTGATTTAAATAGTTCAAAGTATTGCACATGCATTACCTGGAGAAGAAAGCTCTTGTTGTTGTGGTTGTTGTATGTTATCCATTGTCCAGTCAAGCTGGAGGCCTTGATCTGCGGATCAATAGGAGGTTAAAATCCCCACCATGCTGGAGTTGTGTTATTCACCAGCAGCATCTACATGTTAGCTGATATTGGTTTATTTATATATATATGGGAGTGTGGATACACGTACTTCATTAAATATAACTGAATTACAATGATCCTTTGAAGGACTGAAACGTAAGTGATAGCACAGCATGGCTTCAGAATTTGCTTCCTAGTTTCAAGCCTACCTGAACAGAGAGGCACCATATTGCAGCCCCAAGAGCAGCTGGGCAGAGGGTATGAGCCATGATACACACAGGGACAAACTGTGCTGATGACTGCCCACAATCTCAGCAAGGCATAGCCCACCCCTGGAGCTACAGCCTAAATGTGTAAACATGTCCTAAATCTCACTGGTGTCACAAATGAGCAAGCCTCTCAAGGTCTAGATGCTGTTTAATCTACAAAAGAGTGTGACGAGCACCTACAGCCATAACTGAAATTCCACATATCCTGCCAACTTACCCTGAAGACACCTGAAGCCCAGAGGTGCTCAGCTTCTCCTTGGCAAAGGTCCCACAAACCCACTAACAATGCCCTGAGCAGCCGTAGTCTGCAAACCAGGAGCTGCCTTGCTGATGCTTGTCTGATTGGTTGGGCTCTGTACAAAATAAGAAGAAATGTGAGGCAGCTTTCCATTTTAGAAAAACAGCACTACAGCTACAAAATTTGATATAGGAGACCTCAGTTAAATTCTGAAGGGATCTGAGTCCATCTCTAGGAACTCGCAAGCCATGATATCCATATAGTAGCCAACCATGGATCATTAGTCATCTTCTCTGGCAGGACTGCTGCCTGTCATGTGGCATACCTAAAATACTTAGAACACAGTGAAGGCTGTTTTAACTCTGAAAGCTGCACTGTTTCACTCAGCATTAAACTAAATAAAGCCTTTACTGGTATGTGTAATGGCAGTTTCCCCAATTTGTATTACTTAACATTATTTAACAATAGGACCAGGCCTGAATCCTTTTCCAAGCTGAATATTTAAATTTTTTGTGCCAGGCATAGGAGCTCAAATGAGAGAACTCTGGGGAAATTACCTAAACTTGGAGGACAGAGCCATTCCTTTTGTACCACTTCAGGAAACATTTTCAGGGAGAGGTACCTTGGCTAAACCCTGCTAATGAATTAGCTGTGCCTCTGTGCAGGTATGGCCTTGAGATCTCTACTCTCTTCTACAAAAGATAAATGTGAGATCAGGATTATTAACTGTATTAATGTAGGGAAGCGGACAGAGAGATATGGTATGACCTAAAAGGGGGTCCATAGGAATCTGAAAAGAATTATACTGATGCTTTCCTACATCATTAATATTTGTGTTCAGGTGTATTCTCCTCTCAAAGCATTCATCAGCAATCATACGCCATGCAAACGTACTTCTTTTTTTCTCATATGGAATCAGAAAACAGGCACCCGCACATTTCTTTTTCCTGTATTGTTTTCCATGAAGTACATTTGTAAAAGAGTAGAATTGAGTAAAAGAACTCTGCAATGCTGTTAGTTCAGAGATAAGCATCCTACTCAATTCCTTTCTGTAGCTAGACATGTCAAAATGATGGAAAGAGGCAGAAGAACAGTGGCAGAAATAGAAGTTTGATGGGGTAAAGGAACAGAACAAAAAAATTGGAAGAGGCTAAAAAACCCTTCAGTAATCTTTGCATATATATAGGCAGTTTAGAAAACATCGTCCTAGTTGGAGTATATCCACTGCAGTCTAATCAGCCTCTGAAATTCTATGTGGAACAGCCCAGGGCAACAGCTAGGTCATAAGAAAGAAGATAAGCTCAATTTTTTTGAGTCCTTACAGAGACTGAAATTTCAGCTCATGTTCAACAGACTGGAGAACCTAAACAACAATGGGGAGCTGCCCAAAAATGAGCAATACTTTTCTTTTTACAAGGAGTAAGCTCCATCAAGAATTTTAAGCAAGCAGCTCTTCAGAAAGGAATCACAAACATACCTACAGCATAGCCCAGTGACATGAAGAACGGGTGTCAAGGTGGATAAATGAGAGCCTGGTGTGTGGGGAGCAAGTATCCGAGCTCAGGGCAATTTCAGCTCACAGAACAGCACTTGCCTCCTGCGTAGATCTGACTGACCTCAATTCCACTGCTGCTGTGGGGTACCCTACTTTCTCTGCTTCCTGCCTCCGCAGCTCCCATGTAAGAGATGAAGCACGGAGGTCTGAAACAGCTACTGTTTGTGTCAGTAGGTGCAAATTGCCTACTGAGGGGGAAACTTTTTCATCTCTGCCTATCTCTGTGTCACACACTTTTTAGTTTTCCTTATAATTATAATGAAGATTCATCTTAGTGATCGGCTCTAGCCCAGTTCCGGCAACAGAGAACCCTTCAGTTGCCAGTTGTCTTTGCAAAGAAATTACTTCAGCCACACCAAAATATGTGGGCAAAGCAGTCTTATCCAGTTTTCCTTGTTCACAGTGAGATGACTACAGAGCCTTCTTTTCTTGGCAGGATGTCCAATCCTTTTTTTTCTGGAATCATCAAGGTACATGAAGGCTCTCCACAAAAAACTGAGAGTCATAAAGGGACTGTCAGGGACAGAGGGAATGGCCCTCATTCTCATTTGCCCTGAGGTTGATTTACGTTCTACTGCACCTATGATGGACCTCAGAGTGTACCTGAAAAAAATAAATCTGTTCATACCTCTCTAGCACTGCTAGGATGCTACAGTGGGTCATCACATGAGTTGAAACAGGCCGTCTGTCAGCTGGTACTTGCACTGTGTTTTGCTTCTATTGGGTACAGGCAGTGTCCTAAAGGAAGAAGATTTTAATACAACTGCACTGAGCAGCTCGCAGAGAAGCACAGACCCTTGCTGAAAATGGAACAAAATGTCTCAAGTCTTGCTCTCAGACACGCACCCTGTATTTTCTGCCAGAGCTTACTTGACAGAAAAACTGCCAGCCATAGCGGTCAACTGTGCAGTACTTTGTCTTGCAGAGGCTGTTGCTGCCACACTCTGCAAACACACTCTCCCCAGGCAGCAATTGCAGTATGTATTGTACCAATGTAGCAGCCAGCCCTAACTTCATTCTGTTCTCAGATACACTTATTCAGCTGGTTTTGTTTTTCTCTGCTGTTGTTTTACATAAGAAACTACAGAGAAGTTCAAATCCTCTAAAATTAGCAGTGGTAGGGTGCTGTGATGGTAGATAAAAGTGATGGCTGTTGGACAACCTTCATTTGGTCCCTGACCTTAACTTATTCTGGGACTGTATGCAAGTCATTTTATCACCTTTTCTGCAGCAAACACTGTCTTTGTTTTGACCGCTTGGATGTTCCTCTTTCCAAATGAATCTATTCATTTAGATTCTTGTTAAAACTACATGATGAATAAACAAACAGTAATGAATGGCATTTCTTGGAAAGTGTCTCAGCAACATAGGAGCAGATCAGATAAATCAAGGCTCTCCTGTGCACTTTTTCCCGGGGAGTAGTACATACAAGCTCAAACAGATGGTGAACCTGCCCCTGGTGAATTGGGATGGCTGCATCACCTGAGCAACTCTCTGACTGCACTGCAACACTAGCCAGCCCTGGAGATGATGAGGACACTATTTCATAGCACTGAGCTTCAGTTTGCTGAGAGATAAACACTTTTAAGGTAGAGTGCAGCTGCCACATGGTTCTCTCCTAGCTGATGAGAACTGAAGAGCTGGCCCTTACTGTTGCTCATTACTAACCTTTACGTGGTATCAGCAGTGCTGACACAAATCCAAAAGAGATTTTTAAAAGGCAACCAGAAAGATACATCAGAAAAAAAAGATGAAGACTGGGAGCAATAAGGCCTCCAGTTTCATTGTTTACTCTAGAAAAAATGGACTGTCATTGGAAAAGTTTTATGCTGTATCTCAGCAATTTGTACAAGGGAGAAGCCTGATACACACAAATTAGCCTTGCTTCTTACAATTTCAGAGTCATTATTGATAGTTTTAATGCACTACAAAGGTAGAATAAGAAGAAAAATTATGGCAACTGCATTTAGTATCATTTATTTTTATCAACTCACAGAAGCTTTTATTTGGGGGGAAATACAATGCTCAAATGTTTTGTCATATTTCAAGTTTACGTTTTCTCAAAGAGTAGACTCTAATTTTCCATTGTTACACATCTGAAAGGTTCTTATTTCATACTTTAAATATTCTATTCACTGATCTCTTGCAATTTTGTCTTTATGCATGTATACACCTAATTGGAGAATAAAGGTCATAAGTGTTAGTCATTCATGGAGAATGATTAACCATTATGCAATAGATTCACATATCTATTCTTAATATTCCTATAAATTTATTCATTTTATGTTAAATTTAAGAAGCATCTACATTGTGCTACTTTTTTTTTAAGATAAATGCTCTATAAGCAGCTGAGACTATAAAGCTAGCTGAAGTCTACACTGCTTGGTCTCAAAAATTCAATACACTGCAGTAAGCAGAAAAGATTAAATGACTTGAGTTCAGTAGTTTAAAAATATTTTTCAATTCTCCTCTGTGAGATGTTCGAGATTGTTCACATGACTTTCTCCCACTGAATTATGATCACAGAAAGAAAGCAATTACTCTTTCATACTCAGTCCAGAAGAGAAAACTTGCAGTGAAAGAAAACTGCTGAAGTTTTACAGTTCAGCACTCCAGCAATAAGAGATAGATACCCCATTTGCCACGCATTAGCATCGCTATATCAGTATCACCGTTTTACAGATGGGAAATCCTAACACAGAGAGATTAAGGTAAAAAATACCCACTAATTCTGGTTGCTCTCTTTGAAATACCTTGGACCTACTTTTTCAAAGGATTTACTGTATACAGCAACTGTATCAAAAGACAGTTTCCATGGATTTCAACAGTATTTGAAACTTATCACTTTCTGCAAATGAGACCCTGAGGTATCAAATCAGATATCCAGAAAATGAAGAAAACACGGTAAAAAGACCACCTGTGAAATATCTGCTTTATATGATTTTCAAAGGCTTTTTCTACATTTTCTTTCTGTGATGCCTTTTTTCATTAACTACACCTCTTCCAAATCCTGCATGTCTGCTAAATTCTGTGACTGGTATCCTACAGTAAAGGAAGCCTTATTCCTAGAAAAATTGCACACCACCAGCAAACCAAAAATTGAACCTAAAACTAGTTGATGCTTTCCTGTATGAAAATTTTTTTCTTGTAAATTTGTGATGTATTAAAAGGACATAATTTTGAGGAACGTGCTGGCTTGAGTGCTTTGAATTTTTTTTTATTAACTGCAAAATGTTAGATTATCATAGTTTCAGAATAATACAGTTATACCTGTAATTCAAAATCACTTATTGTCACAAAAAGAGGATGGTTTTGCCCAGCTCTTCAAAAGAGGAGATTCTCTCAGCCCTTAGTAATTTGTTTGACTGTTAGAGTCCCCAGGAAATCAAAACCCCTAACTGCCCAACCAATCTATCAGTGTACTGTATGTGAGGGACCTTCACCAGCCAGAGGGTGTGTTCGATTGCCCTTTTGGGGGGGCCTGAGCCAGCAGAGGAGGGAACCCCTTAGCAGGCCTTCCCAATGTGTTATACCAACATCGACAAAAACTGTTAGCATCTTTACAACAGAATCACTCTAACAGTTACAAAATAACACTTTTTATTAATACAAATTGTGAACAAGCGAGGGTTTGTGGTAGTCTTTGATAGGGCCTGTCTGCAAAGTCTGAAAAATGCTTGGATTTTTTTTAATTCTTTGTTTTCCTTTGCCTTTTCAAAACATGTAATCCAGTCCCAGTCATGTAATTTCAGAATTTCATAAGATTTGGAAACTCTAGATCTTGCAAATGTCACAAGGCAATTTAATACACATTTATGGTCTGTTTTACAAGTTGGGCAGTCTAGGCTCTTATTTCCTGCTTCTCTGCTCATCAGTTTCCATTTTTCTCACTGTATTTATTTTCCAGCCTCCTCCACCTTCTTCATCCACCTGTGTTGGTCCTTATTCCCACTTTTTGTTCACATCCCACTCATCGTGTCTTTTTCTCCTATTACTTGTCAACCGCCGCCCCTGTTTCACTTTTCTAAGGAGCTCCTTGACAAACTTCCCTTTTTTCCCCAGGCTTTGTTTCCTCTTCTCTTTCTCTCATATGGAGTAGATTTTTTTCAGAGATCTAGTACAACAGCATGGAGAGCTCTGAAACAACTTTGTTACTCATAGGCAGTTGGCCAAATGAAGACAAAGTACTGCTTACAGCTATACTTGCCAAATGTTGTACAGCATCACAGTGGATTGTGCTCACCAGAAATAGGAAGTTCGGAGAATTTTACCCATTAGCAATGACCATTCTGTAAGAGTCTTTTTTTAAACAGTTTGATCCTTGTACAAATACAAGATGTACCTCCCTGTCATAACACTCTCTCCTTACCAAACTTCTTGACCTTACTCCAGGTAATGAAGAATAGAAAATTAAAAGTACTGATGCTTAAAGAAAAAGACTGTCAGACACCATTTTGTTTTTCAATATGTGTGAAATAACCAGAGCTTTTCAGGCATTGTTCTTTAAAACAGCTGGAATGTATTGAAAATAAATACCTAAATAAACTCTACAAGAGCAGACACAGACACCTTATCAGCATGAAATTTTGTACATCAGTAGTTAAAACCTTGACAAAGTTATGAAAAACTGAGAGGAGTTTCAAGGGCAGCATTTACCCATTTTAATAGTAGGAAGTGCTATCTGCTCCACTGATAATAAAATATGAAGTGAAATAACCCATGAGTAAAGCAATACGTTAGCAATAGCATTAGCAGATATTAGTCTCCCTCCAGTCAAATCCTTCTGGCCCAACATTAAACCTACAGGGTAGTAGAAAAAAGCTGACAACATACTTCTAGCTTCTAAAGTTACCTTGCCCTTCTTTTGGTCAAATCACACAAGTGTATGCTCAAGTTTCCACTCTTAATATGAACCCTGCTTGAACCTGAGCTGCTCTGTACAGAGCCAGCTAAAATGCCTAGGTATTGATGTTACAATTTATAAAGAAAATCCAGATAAAACATCAGCCGTGGATAGAAAGAAAGTGGCAATACTGACACTGCCAGTAAGTAGGATAAGCTACAAAATAGTTTACAAATCATGAAAGATGCTTTAAAATGTGCCAACACTGTATCAGCAATTATTAAAAAAAAAAAAAAAAATTAAAAAAGCGGGAAAGGTTGTGGCTTAGGTATAGTTTGCATGAGGTTTGCGGAGAATATTCCCTTTCAGCAGAATAACAGTGACTGATAATGACAGAAATCTTATTTCTTTTGTAGCAGCATTCGGCTTTATTTGCATCAATCATGAGATTGATTTCATTCATTGCTTTTTATTAGGTTGGCATGTAACAAATACAAAATGGCTGTTAGTTAACTTGGTCTGCTCTGGAGGAACAAACTGTGTGGGCTGAGTCTCATCAAAGCCATTGTGCTCATCATGGTTATTTAGACAGTGGTTAATAGCTGTTCAGAAAAAAATAATTTTTTATTCCTTTTTAGGGTNATTTTCCAGTTTCCGAAGGTGAGGCACAGCTGACAAATTCACCTATTCTTAAAGGGGAGTGAATGTCTTCTGACTTGCCTAATCCTCTATTCACGTGTTAAAAAAAAAAGAATCCTTTTTTAAATTTGTCTGAAAGAGGGATATAGTGGGGTTCTCTGGATAAGATGAGCCTCTTGATATCCACTCCTCACATTGAGCTAATTACAGATCTTGGGCAGCTCTTAACACAGTATTTGACTATGGACTAGAGCAGTCATTAGTGCCTGTGCCCTTGAGACCACTGTGGTGTGCATTTTGGAATGTCAACGAATTTTGACAAAGTGGTCTACCCACTCTAAAGCTCGTTTGTGAGCCACACACAAATCCATGCACAAAGAAGCTGCAGCCCAAGCTCCAGCCCCAACTTCAGGTAATACTAGTTGCATAGACTGAAATTGACTGTTTACAAACTGTCAACAATATTTATTACCTAGCATGCTCAACAGAGGAGGAAAAGCATCATGAACCAAGATAAAAGGTGTCAAATTACAAAATGCAACATCATATTAATGCATCTAGAATTTTCTACAAATACGACAGACTCTTGGAAGTCATTCAGGGAAGAATTTATTTTCCTCTAAAAGGAGATGAAACTATGGAAGTGCATAGTGAGATAAAGGTCTATATCTATTTTAATATATTGAGGTCAAACATACTATATTTGCAGGATCCAGGGCACATATTTCACTTGCCAGCCAAAAACTTGGTGGAAGAGAACAAGCCATGATATAGTTATACAGAATACTCCAGCCCCAGAAAGAATGACTTGTTTGCAAGATAATTGGCTTCATGTGTGAAATCAAAAAGGAGAAATTTTTGAAGCATTTATAGCAGACTTCAGTTTGTCAAGTCTGACATACTGTTTGTAGGGTTTGTACAATCCCTAATGTAAGATCAGACTGTAATGGGCCTCAGAGATATGGAACAGAGATAAAAAATACTTCTGAAAATGGGTTTTAAAATATCAGAATAAGATACTGAAATTTGCCAGCCTGGAGAATCAGGCTCAGATCAGATTACGAGTTTTGATTTCTCTTTTTTTCAGCCCCTTCAGTGCCATAGAGGAGTAGGTTTAAAAGCAAAATAAAACAAAACCCAGGAATATTCAGAAGCAAAATAAAAGTGAACCTGCAAGAGGAAACTGTTTTCCAGATCAGAACAAAAGATGTCAAGAGGACAATGACAAGCACAGAACTGAGCACTAACCTGCATTTGGCAGAGTTGCTCTCTCTGCAAAGAAATAAAATCATCACTGCCCAGCCTTACTGATAACACCTAAAGAGAAAAAAAGGCACAAATATCTAAGGAAATATATTAGTTAGTTGTAGAAATTGCTCAAAACGAAGTCACAACTGTCTGGAATACTACCTAGAAGCTTTGGCACTCAGGAGATCTCACAAGTGAATATGATATCTGAAGTCAGAGTGAAAGGTTAGAAGAGAAAACGTAGGCATAAGGAAAGATGAAGAAATCATTCTGAGAGTGGGTGGATGTGAATGGGGCATACAGGTAAGTCACATTCTTGAAAATAAAAAGTTTGAAATTGTTTCAAAATTCTCAGGTTGAGTACATATAATATACTGAATACCAAGTATAGTTTATTTTATAGAAGAGCAGGCAGTGAAGAAGGTGGCAAACATGAATATTCAAATGAAAAAAAAATAAAAGCAAAGATTAGCCATGGTTTCAGCAAGCAGCCATATAAAGGAAGAAAGATTTCTTAACTTCTAGAAAGCATGGTAACAAAGAAAAATGCATGGAAATGTATTAAAAAGAAAAGATATAAAAAACATTGGTTGGTAGCAGATTGGTTTGGACTTGTTAGTGCTGGAATATTTGTGAACCACTTCTTAATTTATATTCCCATTAAACAGAAATGAGTCCTCATGTATTTCCCCTCTATACAATCAAGCAACACACTAGGCTATTTTAGTAGCAGAATTTTTCAGGACTCTTTTATTGACCATTACATCTCTTGTGAAGTTTCCGCTTTTAAATTCTCATATGCTTTGGCTGGCCTCTCACCTTCCTCTAGATTAAATGTGGGAAACTGCATTTGTGAGACAAGCTATCTTGGAAAAAGCCTGGTGTACTGAACAGTAAACTTTTCTGTTGTGCTGGCACCACCTATTTGTTATTTTTCACTTCAAATATTTGTGCCATCTTAAAATGTCGTCACTGACATTTATATTAATTGGTAGATCACAGATAAGAAGGATAATTTTGTCTCCAGACACAAAATGCCTGCTGGCCCTCCAAAGCATGACAATATTACATTATTTTATGAAAGAGAAGAGGGAAATAGAGAAGCCAAGAAAAAATACTTCTTATCTTTAATCAGCCAGTCAGATTCATTGATGAAGAAATGCAATTGCAGGGAATTTATACTTAACATCAAGAAAGAGCATAGTTTGCACAAAAAAAGCCTTTGGAAAAATCCTAGTAGTCACAGAGAATGCATCACTGGCCATTTTAAAATGATTACAACAGGTTTAATATAGGAGAATTTTCACAGAGATGACATAAGAAAAAAGATATAAGCAACAGATATTGAGGATCTCTTCATAATGGGGCAATTTTTTGATAGAGCAGGATCCAGTACAACTCAAAAGCATTATTGAGGAACTAGACATTGACCATAGCTTTGAGGTAGATATGTCCAGGCTTTCAACTGCAATGAACACTCCCTCCAAGACAGAAACCTTTAAAGTCAGACAAATCAGGTTTTACTGTAGTATTAACTAAATTATTAACTTGTCTGAAGAGGCAAAGTCTGAAGTGACTATGCCAGATGGAGTTTAAATATAAACAATTATATTAAAAGGTTCATAAATAACTCCTCCTTCCCACTATGTCCTTGCAGGTGAGTCATTTCCTCAAACCTACTCTCAGTGACAACTCAGAGACTGTGAATTGCATCAAAATCTGCCTAGCAACTCCAGGTCTCTGGGATGTTTTTCAGGATAACTTGTTGGCTGCCTGAGCAACCTGAAGGCTCCCAACTTGGTACATGTATCCTCTTTTCTGCCACACATAGTGAGCCTGAATATTTTGGCTCCAGAGATGGACTCAGTTCTCCACCACACTGTATCAAACTCCCCTCTCTTCTGTGAATTTCACCCAATTCAGACTTTTTATAAAAACATAACATTATTGAAAAAAATTTATCAATTGATAATTTATATATTAGTGTATATATATAGGTATATATACATGACAATTGATGTATCTGTTGTCATGAAACAAAGCTGATAACTTGATGCAAACAAACCAAAGGAGGTAGCTCTTCACACAGAATGCAGCAGAGCACTCAAATTCCTTCCAAAAAGACCAATCCATTACGGATGCCGAAAGTTTTACATAGGTACAAGGTGAAGCTAAACAGTATTTGGAATAAAACTCCACTGAAGGCTACCAAGCTCAAGAAATCTTCAGAGTTACAAGAAGTTGCATGCAGAGAATGTATGAGGGTAAGTATCATGTGCTAGTCCTGTTCTTTGCCATAGAAATCAACTTATGGCCACTGCTGGGGCAGAATACTGGTCTAGCAGGCTGGTCTAAATCACCACAGTTCTTTATAAACTTTTGCAAAACAAAGAAAAGTTTACAAAGTATTGATATTCCAAAGATATGGATGCTTAAAAGCTCAGCACACAGGGTGTCTTGTGCTTCTCAGTGCATATATGTATCTCAGTAGGACTTTATTGATACAGTACAGACCACTGACACATCACTACAGCAGATTCTCATCAAGAAATCTAACTAGATGTATCTATATGTACATGTGTATCTGCATGTATATATGTATGCATGTATGTATATATGTATGTATGTAAGTATGTATATAAGTATGTCTCTCTCTCTCCCTACCTACCTAGCAGTTTTTAGCCCATGCTGTTGTGTTCTAAGAAATCTATTCCTTCCTCTGTTTATCACAACCAGCATCAATCTCAGAGTGTAGAATGCTTTAAACATCAATTACAGCTCTTTATTCTGCAGGTGAGCTTACTTATTTAGTTTTGTTTTCTTTCCAGTAATGGCCCATTTGCTGCTTTTTGTCCTTGGAATACCTAGTTTGGATTATTTTTCCTTCAGTTATTGTTTGCTTCACATAAAAGCAGACTGAAAATATATCATTTTTAGATGACCCACCCGGATATTTTCATTGCTGTTATAATTTCCCATTTTTGTAATATTGCATTTCTTTCTTTACCAAATGTTTACAAAGTCTCTGTGGATCATCTTTCTTACCATTTGCTGAAAGACTGAACACCAAACTCTAGCTTAATTATTTCAGGGCTGGTCACTTCTTTTTGACTAGCACATTAAAAGATAGTCAACCCAGAAAAGATGGCTTCTTAATTTGAAAATTCCTCAATATGAGATCTTTCTCTCAATGAATTAGCAACTCCACATTAGGGTTGGGCCTCAAAGATGAGAGGAAATCTTGTACATACTGAAACTAGTGCTATTTTTGAAAATATTCTTTATATGTTTCATAGAGATCATAATGATGGACCAGATGGGGAAGTTTCACTGTAAAGAACAACAAAACATAGACTTCTACTATATATTACTTGTTCTTTTTATTTATTTTTATTTAAACCTACTTATCACCCACTAAACCATGAAGTGTGTAGCTCAGAGGGACATGCCAAGATCCTGACACCCTTGAAGAGACACCAGTCTGCATGAAAATAAGAAGTTGATGGAGTCAGCACTGAATACTAATATCAGGAGCAACATGAGACCAAAAAGCAAGATAAAGGAATGACCAGCACTCAAATACAGGGAGATAAAATCAGCATGACAGGATCGAGGACCAGGAGCAAATACCAGATTGGGGCAAATTTTCAGTCTGAAGGCACAACAAGCAACACCTAGGCAATGCCTATCTGGATGAAGTTTACCTACACTTAGTTATTAGGGAGAAGACAGTGAAGGCTTGCTGCCACCAGCCCAAAAGGGCCAGTGGATCTAGATAGGAACATAAACTATTGACTAAAATTCCTCTTGAGGTACCAACTGCAGAAACTTCTAAATTCCAAACAGACTAGTTAGTCCAAAAGTAGTACTGCTGTAATTACTGCTTGTTCACAGAATCATAGAATGGGTAAGGTTGGAAGGGACTACAGGAGGTCATTTACTCCAACCTCCCTGCTTAAACAGGGTTCCCTAGAGCATGTTACTTGCAGGTTTTTGAATACAGCTTAGTTCACATGGGCCTTGTAAGGTTGTATCATTATGTTGTGCAAATGCTACATATACTGAATTTCATCAAAATCTGTCTTTGGTTGAAATGAAGTAACTCATTATGATCAGCAGTTTGAAGCATGTAAGCAAGGGAGATATTTAGTGTCTCATAACTACCTAACTATGACAGAAGCCAGAGTCAGCCAAGGTTTCGCAATGGAACTGTCTAGACCTTTCCTTTATAATGAGATCCCCAAAGAGGACTGAAAGACTTTGAAACTCAGAAAGCAATTTTTTATTAAACCTTGAATCAAAAACAAAAAATTGAAAACAAAAAGCACAAAATGACCAATTCAATCAGATTAGAAATAATAAAGATTTCCCAAGTATGTCTTCCTCAGTTGCGGGTTTGCTTTTGGTCAACTCAGAGACATTCTAAATTTGTCACAAACTTGACTTATACCCTCTGATCTTAGGAAGTCTTTTCAACTAGACTGAAGTCTGTCTGTCTGCTTTTCTTGAGCTGCAGGATCCCAGCTCTATGCTGTAACTCTTCTATGTGGCACACTCAGCTGTCTTGCAAAATTTTTCCACTCACATATGCCCAGCTTCTGGATAGACAGGAACCATCTGCTTTACCCTCCAAGGAGCTGCACCTGATGTAGCTTTAATAAAGGGACATACTACAACTGTGAACAAAGGAGGAAAAAAATTTCCTGTCCAGTATGCAAATCTCCAACAATTTAATGATAACTTGTTTATGGATTTTAGTATAAAGGGAAATGCTAACCCTAATAGATGCAGCACTACCCTAAAATTAGTTTTTCTGAAATACAACACTGTTACTAGCTGTATCCACATATATTTGACAGTAAGGACGAATAAGTTAGCTATAGCCTTTCTAAAGATATGATAAAGGAATGACAGAGTCACAGTATCACAGAATATACTGAGTTGGAAGGGACCCACAAAGGTCATTGAAGTCTAGCTCTTAGCCTTGCACAGAATAATCCCCAAGAGTCACACCATGTGCCTGAGAGTATCATCCAAACGCTTCTTGAACTCCGTCAGGCTTGGTGCTGTGACCACTGCTCTGGGAGCCTGTTCCAGTACCCAGCCACATCCTGGGTGAAGAACCTTTTTCTAATACCCAACCTAAACCTTCCCTGACAAACTTCAGGCCATTCCCTTCTGTCCAGGCATGGAGAAGTGATTGAACTTTACACTTCTTTGTGAAGTTGATGCAACACAAAATAAGATATTGTTCTTTAAATTCTAAAACATAGTAAACACATAAATGTCAGCTGTTACCATTGTGGAAATGGAACAGAAAAGGATACCTGAATTAAATGACTTAAAATAGCACAAGACAATGATACACTGGGAGAAGAAAGCATTGTAAAGTTTCGAATATAGATATAAGATGGTTAGGAAAATCGGATTGATGGCTGAACATAGGCTAACCATGGCAGTTCATCTGGTTCAGCATGAAGTGTGAAGGATGAGAGCTGTACAAAGGCATAAAAGCATGGAGTCATGGTTTAACCCCAGCCTGCCACCAAGCCCCGTGCAGCCACTCGCTCACTCTCCCACCGGCAGAACTGGGGAGACAACTGAAAGGGTGAAAGCTAGAAAACTTGTGGGTTGAGACAAATACAGTTTAATAGGGAAAGTGAAAGCCATGCATGCAAAGCGAAACAAGGAATTCCCTGCTTCCTATGGGCAGGCAGGTGTTCAGCCACCCCCAGGACAGCAGGGGTCCATCACATGTAATGGTTACTCGGGAAGACAAATGCCATCGCTTCAAACATGTCCCACCTTCTTCCTTCTTCCCCCAAGCCTGATATACTGAGCATGATGTCATATGGTATGACATATCCCTTTGGTCATTTGGGGTTACCTGTCCCAGCTCAGTCTCCTCCCAGCTTCCCATGTACCCCCAACTTCCTTGCCAGCATGGCAGTATGAAAAGCAGAAAAGGCCTTGCTTCTGTGTAAGCACTGCTCAGCAATAACAAAAACATCTCTGTATTATCAATTCTATGTCCAGCACAAATGCAAAATATAGACCCATACTTGTCACTGTGAAGAAAATTCACCAAAACTCTAGTGAAAGCCAGCATACATTGGCATGGGAGATA
Organism: Calyptomena viridis; assembly: GCA_013390005.1. Taxonomy (NCBI): domain Eukaryota; kingdom Metazoa; phylum Chordata; class Aves; order Passeriformes; family Eurylaimidae; genus Calyptomena; species Calyptomena viridis. Next base: position 58,417 of record WEIV01025111.1, on the reverse strand, counting down.
AAGAAGAAGGACAAAAGGACCTGGATCTCATGTGGCATCAGACTCAAGCATCTTGCACATGTATAATTCATTAGGTAAAGGAGTTATTTGGCTTAAGTTTAAGGCCAGTGCTGAAAGTACATACCATAAACAAGTGTGTCAGACTCAGGCCAGGACTTTACAGATCTGATGCTAATAGGAAGGCTATGAGCCTTCCCACTCCATGATGACTTCTGTGAACAGGATGGCTCTGGTCTGAAAAAGCAGAGAGATGAACTATGACCTGGTATGGCTCTATATCTTGCATACACTCTCCCTTTAGCTGGCAGGAAACTAAGAGAAAAATACAACATTGCACAACAGCCAACATTATATGACCTACCAATATAACTGTCAAGACTGGGAAACCAGTGTGCTCAAATGGCAAAGATACAAAGGAATGGACAAAGGCTTTAAATTTGCCTACCTTTTATGATTCAAACAATTAAAATGATGTTTCAAATTACATAGTATCAAGCTAATTTATTTCAATTTCACTAAGTAAATTAAACAATCAGACATTTAAAATCATGCCACAATAGAAAAGAAATTTGCATATCCATAGGCCCAACTTTTAAATCAGCGAATCAGTATAACGTATTCAAATTCTCAACAACTGTTTCATTGAAACCTGACACAGGCAGCACCCTTTGGTGCAATACAATGTAAATGACAGAATCTTTACACAAGGCTGGAGTATACTAGTAATATTTGAAGATCTGAAGACAGGGCTCTTCATAACCAGTAAAGATTTGGCAACATTATTGAATTAAACATGCCTTACACTTGGCTCACTGAGAACATTTCATTTCAGCAGAATTGCTATGTTCACTAATGACTGAAATCTAATTATTTTTGTCAAAATTGTCTAGTGTTTGACTGTATTTGCTTCAGTCGTGGGAGCTCATTCTGTCTTTCTTTTTGATTAGTTTGGGATATAAGGGCTAGCAAAATCTCTGTCAGCTTTGGAGGAACAAACCACGTGGGCTGAATCTCATCAGATTCACCGATGTTATGCTGATCATGTTTAATATCTGTTCAGGGATGTAAAAACTTTTTTCCAGGAGTGAAATTGCACTGGCTCTACCCAGTACCTATGAAAAAAAAGCTAATTTAAGGGCAACTGAGGAATACTATTTGCTTGTTAAAAATTCCTATTTTAAACAGATTCTAAAGTTGTCTCTAAGCAAAGACACTTTTTTCTCAGATTAATAACTCTCTCCTTTCTTAGAATACTGAGCAGATTTACACAGAGTCCTAAAGTTAGTTCATAAAACATGTTTAAACTGGCGGAAGAGAATTTTATGATAGAAGAATGTTCACTCATTTTGAACCTATACAAAAAATGTACTCAATATTTCTATTATGTAAGGGACCCCAAATCTATGGATATGTTTATTATTTACTGCCTCCTTCCTGTTAAAATATATATTTTAAATGCAGCCCTCCCTTATATTCAAATTACTCAATTTCATATCAAAGTGCTGAAAGAGATGTCTATTTTTAAACCTCTCCTTTAAATAAAATAAATCAAGAGGCTAGAAGAGTGTCATATAGCAATTAATTCGCAACTCAGACTTTCCAAAATATGTAAACTCAAGATAAGACTGAGACTTGGATATGCAAGTCCCTGAAGAAATGAATCTTTAAACCTGCTTTCTCCTTTTCAGGTGATGGCAGAGCTCTTCTGCTGTTCCTCTGCCTGATCTTCTCACTCTGAGATGTCTAGCTGCCAGAGTTTCTCTTTTATTTCTTTGCCACTGTGGACATGTGTATCCCTGCCAACACTCTGCTGCCACACTTTTCTTACATCTGCCAAGGATCCTTCTTGTTTTTAAATCATCCCTTCAGCCATAGCAAAGCCCTCCTACTTACATCTGCATTTCCCACTCCAGCAGGTGTCTGTCAGTGGGAGACTGAGGGCTGCTGATGTGCAAGTCAGCCATGCTAACCAGCTATGAAATCTCTCAAGTCCTGCTGAGCCTCCCCTGTTCCCCAAGTGTCAATGAGAAAATGCCTCCTGGGTGTGGCAGGAAAAAGGCTGGGCCATCGGTAAGGCATCAGAGAGCAAATGATGTGATTTCCAAGATCCCAAGTGCTCCTTGTGAGGCACACGGTGCCCTTGCTGAGCACTGCCTTCTATGGAATGTCGACTGTGTTCAGTAACTTTTTGGGTCAGATATATGCAGCAGCTAAAAATTCTGACCTGTTTGGATAACTCATTTAACAGAAGTAGAATCCCAATGATTAGTTTTCTGAGGAAAATCTTCTACTGAAATATTCTGTGTCACATTCCTCCTATCCTTTAATCTATAGGAAGTGCCTTGAAAACTTATTTGGAGGTAATTTGAATTTAAAAGAGGAAATAAATCCACCCAAATCATCCCAACAAGAGCTGACTTCACTAATCAAGAAAGATTTTACATAGCCAGGGACCTTTCATCAAAGACATCAGAAAACCTTCAGCAGAGTCACTTAGGACTCTGCAGGATATTACGAAGCATCTTTCATCCAAGCTCTGTCTAAAACTCATTATTAAACTAACACTGTCAAGAAATGAGGATGAGGTTGGGCAAGTCTTGTGTGAATGTATGGGGCTGTGTATGGCACCCACAGTCCACTCAGACATCCCTTGTGGGCAACCCTAGAGGATGAAGCCTGCTGCCAAAAGCTATGTTCAGCTGTGCTCACTCGCTACATGGCACAGGTTCTCTTGAGAGTACTGTGAGGTGGCATGTGTGTTCTCACCGCCTGATTTTCATACCCATTACATTCAATTAATGAACTAAAGAGCTGCCTTAGTTGATGCATTCCGTTTGCTTTTAATTTTGGAAATTTTCTCTGTGACAGACTCTGACAGACTCAGTTCTCTAGGAACTGCCTCAGTTCCTAGAGAAAAATTCAGAAACATCTCATTGAGTGGGAGGATGTTTGATCTCCAATCAAAGTGAGGTTTGTTTCCTCATTCATTCTGGATATGTAGGTACAAGCTGGTCTCCTGATTTCTAATCCATTGCTGAATTTCCATTAAATTCGACAAAGATTCTGTGAATTTGATGAAAACAAGGTAACAAGCTAAAGGGCTGTTAGTTTCCATTGCGAAAAAGACAAATAAAATGACAAACTTATTTTTTCTTAGGCAATCAGAGACTCAAAGAGTTGAGAGAGCAAAAGAGTGTAAGAGAGATATGTTGAAAGCCAGATTTTTTGCTTCCTCTGCCCAAAGAACTGCCTACTCCATTGTTTCTTTCTATTCCTGAAGGCATGACCTCCATTACAATTCCAAGTTTTACAGGGAACACACTGCATTCTTGTTTCCAAAAATCTCTTTTTATTCATTTTTCTTTCTTTCCTTTTTTTTTTTTATGTCTAGCTAGAGAAGCAAGAGCTGAGAGAAAGAGAACCTGTTACTGCTTATGAAGTGAAATGATGGGATTTGTTGAAGTTGTCCTGCCAATATCTTATATGTCAGCAGTCACTACTGTGTGAATTATTGACAGTTGCTGCTCTGTACTATTTTGTTCCCATCCATTGGCTCTGTAAATAGTGTGGCAGGTGACAAACTACATGGTTCAATGCTCAGCTCTTACTAACCAAAGGGCTTCCAGGAAACACCGAGTTGCTCAGAGACCTTGCTGTGAGGCAAGTATGAATCATATTTGACAAAAAAAAAAGAAACAACAAACAAACAACAAAGTCTTGATTAATAGAACAAATGTGATCTTTTCTGCTTATCATTTAGGGTAATCTTTTGTGTCCTTGAATTAGGAAGGGCAATGTCATGCCAGCTGTATTGGCATGCTTTAAAATTCAGCCTTTAGCACAGAATAATGATGAAACTTGGCTTCATTGGAGAAAATCTGATTGAATTCCAAAGATGAAAATACACCCCCAAAATAGAAATAATGTTAGTAATTAGCTAAAAAATAGTGGGATTCAATGACTTAATAGTACCATTCACAGTTTTAAGCTCTTTATAATTAAGAAAAAGTTTAGAAGAACAGATTATGAACTCTCCTGTAATGAATGGAGGTACTTTGCTAGGGGTGTTTTGGCAGTAAAGTAATTCCCAAAATAGAGTACTGGATTCACTCCCAGCTAAAAGAAGCAAAACTTGCAGATGTTGCTAATGCAGACAAAAACCAGAACATATATATGTGATCTGATGTGACAATTCTAAGAATTGCATCTGGCACAGAACATGTGGCTGTTTTAGCATTACACTAAAAAGTGTTACTCAGCATATATGTACTATATCTTTCAGAAGGCAAACCTTTCAAATATGTGCTTAAATGTGTAAGGAGCCCCAGTGGAATTACTCAGATGCAGAGGGACATATTTGAGCAACTTCCTGAATCAAATAATAAACCCCTCAAAAACTTGATCTGACTATGAGTCAAGTGACTAATAATATTAACCATTTTTTCCTGGAGACAAAAGCTCTTTTATTTTTTCTATAGTTTATTTGCCTCACTCTATTTCCTTCAGATTTATTTCTTCTCTTGGGTTTTGGATTGCATGCTTCCTGTTGTTATTGTTCATCAAATATTTCATGTACAAGGGTTTTCCAAAACAAGGCAATCAATCCAGAGCAACATATTTCCAGTAATATATAATTAACTGAGTACTTTTTCTGTCATGCAATTGCTCTAGGATTTACAAAATTATATTCTGCATGCATCTATGCTGATAAGCTACAAAAGTAAATAAAATTTCATGCAAAACCCTAAAGAGAGCAATAGAATGATAGCTATTTGGCCTCCCATTATGCATAACTACATTTTTGATTTTTAATTATATTCACAACAGGATGAGGAGTGGTTGGGAAATTATCCACTTCACTACTTTCTTCTTCAGCTTCTTTCTTCAGCTCTGGACTGTCCCATCTGTCTTGCATTCATGAATTTTCTGTCTGAGGACTACCAGTGATGGTGCAATACAAAAGCTTGAGGGCATTGATTGATCATGGGAAATAGAAGATGCCAACGTTTCCTTAGATAAATAAAAAAGTAAACCAAGTAAGACAATTTCCTGCTTCTAACAAAGAAGGTAAGAGACCTGTTGGTCAGATATCATAATAATCCTTTCTCTCTTTTTTTTTTTTTTGTTCTTACTTTATTTCCCTCTTTCTCCATGATGTTTTTCAAGAATAAAACCACTCACCCTGGCCAGTGAAAAGGAAGTGATGTAAAACTGTAATTTTTTTCCCATTGCCACACAGAAGAATTGACTCTGAGACACGTTCAGAAGGGCCATTGTCTTTTTGCCTGCTCCTGACTCTGCCTTCCTCACTCCCTGGCCTCTCTCCTGACTGCCCAGATATCTCATTCTTCCTCATGCCAGCTCTGGCACTCTTCACTCTTTTACATGAGTCAATTTAACTTGCTAACACAGCAGTTAGCTAACCAGAACTGTCACTATTTTTGCTTTCTGCTGTTGGGGAGGTCCATGGCAGTCCACAGACAGGCCTGGCAATCACCAGACCCAGCCCAAGACAAGTGGTGGGAATGCATGGCCGTGAGCAGGGAGGTATGTCTGAGGAGAAAGTGGGAAGTCCATCACTGAACATCGTGCAATTCTCCAAGTGATCCACAAAACCACATGCTTAAGATGATGCAGGTTTCCCAAAGAACTTGAATAAGAACCACTGGCAATATCCACTTGTGATGGATAAAATTTCGTATGTGGTCAAGGGATCAAATAGTGCCATATCTCCTAAGGAAAAGCACCAGAGATCCCAGATGCCCATGTTCTGCAAAGAGTGCAGTGGAGAGCTGGGGACTGGAGAGAAAAAAAGACATCAAGGTGAGTAATTCTTTAAACTGTTGATAGGGAGTTATTTACCTAGCTTTAATGATTCACCCACAAGAACATTATGAGGATTAGCTGTTGTTTGTGTTGTGTTTTATGGATGAAAGTGCTAAGTGTCCAGGATGGGGGCTACTGACACCAATTGCTTTCTGGCATTCTGCAGTATATATGCAAGGAAAGCAATGAATTAAAACTAGTTTGGTAAAAGCCATTTGGTTAGAAAAGAAAACAATCCTGAAAATCTCAAAGACAAAGCTTCTTGCAGGGAACGAGGACAATCCATTTCATCACTCTGTTGCAAGGACACAGTAGCCCTTGCCATCTAAATAGCATGCTTAAAATCTTATAGGTGTGTGAGAAAACTCATTCACCAGACACAGGAATACAGTGAAATCCTTCCCCTGAGAACTAAAAAGCAGCAGATTGTAGTTAAGGATTTCCTGATGCCTCCTGAAAGACAAAGCTGAGCAGAGGGGTCACTAGGCCGTTTGCCATGGAAGCAGGTCACCCAATTAATCCTCATTTACAAGAGCAGAATAAATGGCCTCTGAAGTAAAAGGTGCTCATTTAGATAAAATCTAGATGTTGTAAACTTTAAGATTTACTTATTCCTAGTTATTAACCCTCATCAAATGTAATTAAGCCCTGTGGGTAAAGCACAAGCAGTGAGAGATTTTATACTCATGAGACATTTTCTAAAGGCAGTCTAAGTACAATGTCTTCTACACCTTTTGCTTTGCTAAGTGGGAATTCTGTCATCCAGTAGTTTTCTGCAAATAGTGGAGAACATCAGAGAGTACTCTATCTGGATTAACCTACCTTTCTGAAGTTCCCATGGAACATTAAGCATCAATGCTTACTTCAGGAACCCGAATTACTGCTGCCATATAAGTCTGTTTACTTTAAGTATTCCATGTAATTCCTCCACCAGCACTCCACATGGCCAAGTGTGAGAAGCTCCCTACTCTAGAGAGAGGAGCCATAACCCTGAATATTTTGTTCAGTGTCTTAGCAAACAGAGCTCATCTGCATATAAAGTTTATCTGGATATCCATTGTCAATGCACTGATGGATACTGAATCTACTGACATGGCAGAGCCATGCATGACCTAAACATCAATTCTGCAGCATTTTGCATATAGTTCAATTGTTTTATTGGAAAGATGTCTAAAACCAGACCTGACCCTTTAAGATTCGCAACTGAGTCACACATAGGTGAGATGAAGCTGATATGAGAGGTTCATATTCTAAAATTATCATCGGGAAGCTCTGTTCCAAGAAAAACCTGTAAGAGCTGTGGCTTGTTTGTCTATACAAAAATAGGAAAATATTTTTAAAGTGAGTATTGCCACAAAAAATGTAGGGACTGTAAAATGACTATGTAATTTTTTTATTGCAGAAGTTCCTGCCTAGATTTCTTCAATCCCTTGAGGTTTTACTGTGCTTCGATGATTCATTTACAAGTTCCATATTTTCAAGTGGCATGACTGCAGTATTAAAACTTACAATGGTGGTTTTCAAACTGTAGTCTTTTTTGTACCTATGGAGCCAAGTAGTTTCATGATGTTGCCGGTAAGAATGCCTTAAAGTGTGGAACTTGAACTGCCACTGCTGGGACTGCTGCATCAGACAGAACCATTATCAAGCCCAGAAGGCAGAACCATCATCAGAAATTCAAGAAGACAGGAGAATGGGAAGTACTGCTGCTGTAGAAATAGCCACTGCATTAGGACTTGCTATCCTCACCAAAAGAGTAGAAAAAAGATCAACCACTACTGTGGTATAAAGCTACTTCTAGTAAGATTTGCTACCCATTTCATGAGAAGGATAGTTTGAGAGGACTGTAGGAGACGGACAAGGTCGCTCTCTACAGTTCATCTGTCCCTCTCCTGAGATGCCTATCTGCCCCATCTCATCAGATATCCTATCGTTACCTCCTGCAAGGTGCAGCATGTGGCCTTTGAACAGCTGCTATGTACCATGATATGCCTCCCCAGAACTGCAAATGAGACAGTATGGTGGTGGGTACAGACCAAGAAAAGAAAATGGGTTTTGGACTTTTTGCCTATTAAATCCCCTTCGCAGACCCCAACAGATCAATGCAAAACAGAGGCAGTTGTCTTAGCAGGCCCACTAACCTTTTGTTGCAGAAGCAAGAGAGTCATTTTGCCACTTAAGCTTAGAAGGCAGAGTTGCTTCAAAACCTCTCTGAGATGGCAAGAAAAATATTTTAGCTGAAGATTTCAGCCTTCCAGAGCCTCCTTCCCCTGAGGTTCAGCATAACCTCATTTAGTGCATGACAAACAAAATAAGAGCTTTGTTCGCTGAGTGTGAATTAGAAATGTTTTCAGAAGCATTGTCATCACTATCATCTTCAGCCATAGATTCTGAGATAACTCAGTGGATAACTGAGGATGCCACTTTAGGACACCAAGCTGAGTATGCCACTCGTGGCAGAGACAAGGCTGATGCCAAGCCTAATAAATGGCCCTAGCAGTCATATACTATGTTGGAGTCCAGGATATCGAGATTACACCTCAAATTGCCCTGGAGGGTCTGGGACCCTCGCAGAGAACCCAGGGGGATACAGTCTTTGATCTGTGTCCCTGGGAAAAGCTTCCAACATTNGCTAAAGAGCAAGAGCTTGGGTCACCCACAAACATCATAACAAATATCATTACAATACTAGTTTTAGGTGTTGGGCTTATTTGACTTCTTTAATTGAAGGGAGAGGGGGGCTGTGTATTATAGTTCTGTGGGTAAAGTCATTACAAATCAGCTTAAACAGATCTGGCTGTGAATTAGTGATCAGAAACTGTGTGAGTGTGTAATTCAAATTATTTGAATGCTTTGTGGGACTGTATTTAAATGATCATACATTTAATTTTCAAAGACTGATTTGTAAAAATCTCTTCAGCATCTTCAGGCTTCAGTGAAGGACATAAAAAAGCTACACCTTTTTCTTTGAATGCAATACTATTTCCATTGCTCTTAAAGAGGTGAAAATTGGTTTCCTGTAGTTGATCTTATTTCTTTTATATTGGTAAAGATGCTTGCTATTTCTAATAATTGCTAATGATCACACTTAAAAATATCTAGAAATGAAGTCCATTTTTCAACAAAACCACATTTTTCATGATTGTATCTCAAATGCTAGTGCTGAGATAAAGAGAGGGAAAAGCAGCTTGAACTGCTCCAGTGGAGCAGCAGAAGAAATCTCCTGGGCAAGATTTGCTAATACCAGATTGGATGTTATGGTATGTTCTAAGTGTTTAAAAATAACACTATGACATTACTGTATCAATGGTGCAAAATCAAAGGACTGCTGTCCTGGTTCATAGGTCATGAGTCTGGCATACACTGCTATTTTAAGTGGTAGCAAAGTGTGTATGGTGACAGAATAGCCTGGAAAATGTTACTAAAAGATATGTTGGTCTACCACACCAGTAACAGAAAAATTTTAGTTGCAAGGCTGGCTGTGCATTGCAGGTTGAATCTGTCTTACTTCTCATGTATTTATTTTGGCAAAAAAAAATGCACATGTAAATGTTTATAAGCAATGTGGACATGATGAAGGGTGCACAAATAATTGAGTAAAATCCATTAGTCTGAGCAAGATAGCATGCCTGTGTCTAGTAATTACCACTTGACTCTGAGGCCAAAGTGTGATGATTGTGGAATTGTCTGCCATAGTAATTATTCTATATTTGTCACTGAATTTGCAACTTCCTTGTTAATACCAGTGAAATGAAAAAGCTTATAAAAGTAGGAGTCTGCTCTGTTAAGCATATCTGAATAAGAAGTCCAGGCAGGTTTATATTTTGTTCTTTTACAGATATATCAAATCACTCAGATTTTTCAAAAGTAAGGAAATCCATCATCCATCTTCAAAAGTCTTAACCTAACTTTTAAAAGTCTTCTTTTTTTTTGATTGCCAGTAAAACAGACAAATTTATTTCATTAACAGATTTCATGATCAGAATTCTGTGAACAGTGTGAATTTTCTGTCAGTGTTTTGCTGTTATTTAAATATAGAAATGGTAGAGTAACTCTCAGAGTAGATCATTTTAAATCTTCTAAGAGGATTAAAATATCTGATTCAGAGACATGGCCATTACATGGATGACTTTTAAGAGTGAAGCAAAGCTCAGCCCTGCTCTGATGTTTATCCTGAAATTTCTATACTTATTAAAGTTTACTTTGAAGTTTTGTTACCAGTCTGTCGATTCTGTATTTCAGCAATGCCGAATGTGATTGCTTATATTTAAAGTGACTTCATTCAGTAAAGATGTATGAAGCTATAAATAAGTAATGAGATTTTTTTTAGCTATGCTCCCTATTAGCTTAAGTTTACCAGGACTTCTGAAAGGCTTGTTGATGCTCTGCTTTGGGATCAGACTGGGAAAATAACTGGACTTTTTCACATACCAGACCTAAAATCCGAATGCCAAAAGGAAGAGTATTACTGCTGCTCTTCATATTGCATGGCTACCTGGAGCTTAGACCTGCCTCTCATGCCCAGCACAGTGCAAAGTGTCAGCATGACATATCTTTCACCTAACAGCTCATGTTGTCTAGATAAGAGATGATGTATCAAAGTAACATCTGTCATTACACATTTTCTCCAGTAGAGATGGCCATCACTTTGCCCAAACACTTTGTTGATGCTACATCAATTACAAACAAAAGGGTGTCAAGAACCTTGTATTACTCCTAACTGGTAGGAAGCTAAACTAGCTGTTGAACTTCTTGTGTTATTTCTACTTCAGCAATAAACTGCAGCACATTGTCCTCCTGAACTGTATGCTATGTCCTCTCGTAGAAAGATAGATAGTCAGAAAGATGTCTTCATGTGGTTAAAAACATCATTTCAGATTTTGTGCTGAGACACAATGAAGTTATGCCAGCATGTTTGTGCTATGTCTGCTGCTTTTTTCAATTTCTGCATAAATTAAAGCAAGCAAGTAAAACCTAAGTACATGAGACAAAATTAGACATCCTTAGTCACCTGTGACTCAGGACTAAATTAAACTCTGATCCGAAACCAAGCATTGCTCCATCAGTCTTAAAAAGCTCTTTGCTAAACTTCTATCAAAAAGAGGTAGGAGTTTGTAGGCTCAGGCCTAGAGTAGAACTTAAATTAAAATTGAGGCAAAGTTTATGTTTAAAAAATAAATGAGCAGACACTCCTTGTGAATCCATTGGGCATGAATGATTACCTTATTGAAAGTGACAGCTCAAAGAAAGTCTTCAGATTCTGCTCAGACCATAATACACTGTCCATGGAGATGTGGCAACACAGTTTATTAGAGAGTGAGTTGAACACTGTAACTGTACTGTGTGAATGCAGGACACTACTATTTACAGTGGACAGTTGAACCTGGGAAATACTTCATGATATTGCAACTACTCTAGTAACATTTGAATCAGTCTGGACCTGTATTTATTTTTCTTTATAGCAGGCCCTTTCATCATAGAGAATCATAGCCTTCTCAAGGTACAGGGGTCTTCAGCCAAAGACGTCTACTCTAGCATTGGCTTGTCGTGTCATTTTTCCAAAAGCATTCAACCTGAAAAGAAACAGAGTTGAAGTGTTGAGGTGAATTTACCAAGCTATGCTACCACTGCATTTATATTCATTCATTCATACAGACATAGAATCAGCTCTTCAAGTTACTAAGTTACTTGCATGAGCCTCGGTAATTTAGTTTATAAACATAGCATCAGACAAAGCTTACCAGCTACATAGAAAAAAAGGTGTAATCTTGTAGGGAGCCTCATATTTTAGAATATCTGCTGTCTAGTTTTTGCTTAGAACTGAAAAGCTATTTTCTAGCCTGAAACAGCAGAAATAAGTTTTGTGCATTCCTTTCTTATAGGGCATAGATGGAAATAAGATTTTTTTTTTTCCCTAAGTATGTCTCTTACTTGATGGAGTTGAATTCTATAAGATCTACGTGTCTGTGAGCTCATCTATCTCTCCTTGCCCTATTTCTTTTCAGAATTTCCTAAGAGGAGATTTGCTAAATGGTGAAGGAGGGAGGAGAGTCCCTCCATCTCTGTCACTAACTTCCTGAATTACTACTCTTTCTTTCAGTCAAATCCAGCCATGTGTGTTGGATGGACAATGAAATAGATCTTTGACTACTAAAAACCAGCCATTGATGGCATTTTACTGATGGCCACACTGAGACTCTGTCCCACTCCAAAGAGTTTCTGATGATGTGTGTTGCAGAGTGAATGCATGTGAATCTCTGTAATTTATTTATGAAACAAGTCAGTAGAGCTTATTTTCTATGTACTTTCTACAAGTATATTAATCCTACTGTGTCCAGCTTCTTATGGCATGCTCTAAACAGTTTGCTCATTGAAAGCAATTGAGTTACAGAAAGCTTTTGTATTTTTACACCACCTGTGTAAACACCTGTGTAAATTGGCTGTGTTAAACAGCCAGACACCTGTGATGCTTTGTTTTGTTTAACACATTCCCATAGAAAAGTCAAGTCATCTCTTCTGAATTTGTAGTCTAATCTCCAACATAATACAGGCCTCAACACTTCTAAGGTTATTAAAGTTGCACGGTTTTCTCTGATACAATATTAAGAATTTAGGTTCAAGTTAATTTACATAAAAATACAAATCAATATTAAAAGCAAGAAAAAGAGACTATTAAAAACAAATTGAAATAAAAATACACAGTCAATATCACCACTCTCAAATGCTCTCCATTGCACTGAAATTTATATTTTGGATCCAAGTGTGTGGTCCATGTTTACTGTGTTCTTGTAAAAATAGAATAATTTTGACAAAAAAAAGTGCAGAACTTCACAATGGTTAACTGCATTACTATACCACATATATAGTAAGTATAGTAAGTATAGAGAGTAGCCATGATAAGGGTATTCCCTTGACATGAATAACTAACCCATTCCATGCTTTTCAATAATCTTTCTTTAAATAGTGGGACACTCACAGGGTTTAATTTTCCCAAACCCATTCTATCTATGTGCGGAATAGAAGTAGTGATTAATTTTTCAAAAGGCTTTGTTAAAGCCTTCACTGTTGAAAAATTAGGCAGCAAGAATAATAATGCAAAATGTGATTGTTGCTGTTTTTATAATGCTTTCTCTTCTAAAGTATTAGATTTCACCAGCTGATGTGTNCAGCTGATGTGTCTAAATGCTACACAGAAATTGGCACCTGTTGAGCCATCAGACTTTTTTTTTGACTGAGAAGCAAATATTGTTGGAATTGAAGTTTTTGTCAACAATTACTATGTTAAAATACAAACCTTTATACTGACAAGTCATCATATACACAGCAATTTTTTAATGCTTTTCATTATTGTTTTCATAACGTTGAGAACTACAATTTTGTACAACAGAGCAATGGAACGTACCAAGGAAGAGGGCACACCACCTCTTTCAGAAAGCAGTGATCAGATGTCCTAGAACACACTTGGGAACAGTACTGGCATGGTGGTTTTTTGCCCTGAATTTTAATGCACAGCAAGAACAGGGAAAGTAGGAATCATAGCTGTAGCAAATCACTAAGCCACAGACAGTGAGCAGAAGACAATTCCCCGGATGCCCTTCCCATCCAATTTGCTGTGCCTTTGGCACTGTCTGTAACTACTTATGCTGAATCTCATGACCCAAATGCACAAGGGGTACCTTTTCTTTTTAATCATCTAGCTGTAGAAGGAGGATGTGGTTTAAAACAGCAAAACCCAGTGCCAAAAATAAGAAATTTTAGGTACTGATCTTGCTTCTTGGTGATGTCAATGACAAAACTAATGTCCTGGTCTTAAATCACTGAATATTATATCCATAAAAATACAAAATAAGAAGAGAGAGGAACCCAAGCAATACTGTATTACACAGCACTGCCAAGCTATATGGATTTAGTACACAGGCATAAATATGCAGAGCAGGGAAAGCTACTTGAAAAAAGGTTCCTCAATTTCTTATTCAGCTTTCAGGCTGAAAGTAACTAAACATATTCTGTCTGGTTAACACAGGACACATAAAGAAGATATGGGCTAGCTACCAAAGTGCAAGTCTAAGTTTTGCAAGAATTTTATATTTAGTTTGCCAATCCAGCAACCCTTTATGGTATATTGTTATTACTATTACCTGCAGCCCCTGAACCAGAGCTCACATGTGCATGTTTATTTGCCATGCAATTGCATGGCTATTTCCTACACTTATTCTTGACATGAAGCATGAAAGATAAATTCCAAAAGAAAAAGAGATCAGACATCTCTGTGATTTCTTAACCCTTTCTCCTTCCTCCTCTTTATATTTAAGACCTTATTAAATAAATTCATGGACATATCTGCAGGATTGTGCCTCAGATTATGTTTGTGCCACTCACAGGACATCACTTATGCTCATTGATATCTCACCTTTGGTAACAATCCTAAGGAATAAGCTTTACCCTGGGCACTCTGTGGTGTTCTGTTATCCTTTAGTACCACACTTACAAGCATACTTTATTCCTTTCTGTGCTAACCCTTATGACCAGGTCTGTTGAATCTCTCCCTTTAGTGTGCATAAAAGCAGTAACAGTTTTGATTTGCCCTTTGATCTTTTGAGTTTTACGTTGCATTAATCAAAGGCTGAAAAAAACATTCTAGCAAGACTGGATGAGAGTAAGTATCCAGGAGAAACACAAGTGTAGGGTGTGGTCTCTGTGTTAAGCAGTATCAAAATAGTTTCTCCAAAATGACGGTAAATTGGAGTCAAAAAAGAGCAACAGACCCTTTCTTATGTAAAATGCTGACATCCATAATGTTTCTCTAATCACAGAAAGGTAATGTGGGTACCCATAGGAACTAGATATTCCCATTCTGCTCCAGGTAATCATTTAGAAAAATTAAAACTGTCTCACATAAGTATGTGAAGAAGATTCCTAGAATGGAAGGCAACAGAGCAAAAATAGAAATAGAAGTAAAATAAAGTTATGTTAAAATACACCCTCTATGCAAGATGTCAAATCCTACCCAGATTATAAAAGGGATTAAATAACTTCAAAGGAAAATTAATATATAAACTTGATTCTTAGTATCAGAACCTGGTCCGCCTGAGTACAAATGTTAGAATTTCTTTAGATCTCAAAAACGTTAATTTCTTTCTGCTTGCTAACAGCACAAATTGCCTTGCTGGGTGAAGGGCAAATGCCCACCAAGTAATTTGCCAGTTTTTGCCTAGCTAAAACCTCTGTGTGTCTTTATAAGACAGAAAAATATACGGAAGGAA
>WEIV01025111.1:11587-25070 GCA_013390005.1 Calyptomena viridis | reverse complement strand
CTGGGTCTTCCAGTCTTGCAGTGAGAGACTTGATTATTTATTGTTATTTATATTATTTAGTGTTTAGTATTATTATTATTTTCCTTGTGTGTTTGTTAAATAAATAGTTTTTTCCCTTTCACTTTCCTTTAAGGAAATATTTCTCTTCTCGAACCTAGTGGCAGAGGGTGATTGTGGCCTGTTTTTATCAGAGAATATTTATCCCTCTGAATATATTTGTTCCAAACCAGGACACCCCCAAACCAGAAATAAAACAAAAATAAACAAAACCCCACAACAAAACAAAACAAACTTCCTCCTCCAAAAAAACCCCAAACCAACCAATGCAAACCAAAACCCAAACAAACAAACAAAGAAGAAATAAAAGCAGTTTGCTGCTGTACAAAAACCTTGTGGGTTATGATATGTTGCTCAGAACCAACTCAGCTATAAGCTAAGGGATCATCTCTTTTTATTACAGGAAGGCATATTGAGTTTCCCTCATACTATTAAAATCTAAATATTTGCAAAGTAATTTCCCCACACATCCAGAAAACAAAGTCACTTAGTGGAGTAATTCTCTTTCTCCAAGCCTTGAATTCCACTTCTTTACCTTCTACTACCTATGGCTTTTCTTTCAGTTGGGAAGTAACTGTTTCTGACAGCTCATTAATTGGTCTCCTGTATTGAAGTTAGAAATAAGAAATGTCCCATTGGCTTTCAGCTTGTGCTGCTCTTGTGGTATTTATTTGTGAACTCTCTCTTTGAGGTTTTCATGCCTTTCTAGCTAAATCCTCCATTCCTTTAATGTTTCCGATTTTCTGTCATGTCCAGACAGCAAACCATCCACAAATTAAAGGCTTGTATTACATTACTTCTTTTGCTTGGTAAATTCTATTTGCTTTAATCATGGCTTAATTCTGTGTCTCCACTTTTCAAGATCTGTTCTCTTATCCAAGATACAAGTACTCAAAATAGCAATTCTTATATCAGTCAGAAACTCCCCTATGTTTTTTTCCTTCAGGTAATCTTAGCTAAAATGTATCACTCTCTATATGTATTCATATTCCTCATATTCATACTCCTCAGATTTCTGAAATACAGTTTCATAGTCAGCCTCCTCTGTCTGGGATAGCTGGAAACTATGAAAAAAATTTTTTGCTTCAGAATCTGCTATTATCAGAAATAGACCTACCTCCACCTGCCTTCTACTAGTGATGGGTACTTTTTAAAATATCCTTTATCTCTGGCACGATGTGTACCATCAATCACTCTGAGCCAAGGATTTTAACAAAGACATGTTTCTTGGCACAACCAAATTCCAACAAACCAGCACATTATATTATGGATTCTGGTGTAAAACAACAACACATTGACCAATTTATACCAGAAACTTCTAAGGTTCCCTACAAACGCTGTAGTAGTAGAGCTCCTGTGGTTTTGTTGTTTTGGTTTTTTTTTCCCCCCTGAAACTATTCTGAATTGGCCCCCATGCTGTTTGAGGATGATGATGTTTTTAAAGTAGCAAAATAGCTTTACCTCAAATACTACTTTCTCCATTGATACCATTAATACATTTCCCATGGAAAAGGAAAGGCATGGAAACTTCACAGAAAAATGTGTCTTAAGAAAACCTTCAAATCAGTTTTTCACTATTGCTACTATTGCTTCCTCATGATTCTTTCCCCCTCCCTTCCTGTAATAGCTTTCATGTATATATTCTGACAATTCGCAAAGGGTTCTTCCAGACAAGAAATTGTCACACTGCAATTCAAGTCTGAGGTTGCACGTTTCTCAGAAGCTTTTGATGTTTTCTCACCACTGACTTTCCCAAAGAAAGGACATAGCTAACATCTCCTTTTTATTACCCCTCATAGACCAAGGGAAAAAAATACCCCTACTATTTGTTGAGCAAGGACTAAAGACAAGCTAGAGTGACAGTTCAATTTTCAAAGATTTGGCAAATTCAGTACATTAAATGCTGATTATGGTTTATTTTTACATGCAGTGATTTTGTAGCTGTGTTGAGCTTCCTTCTGCTTATCATCTCTGAATCTGGATGTAAAAATCTCACAGGGCAGATTCAGGAGCCATAGTACAATTTAAGGTAAGAGGAGTAGGAGCCATCCTATCCAGAAGTTTGCACAAGTGCACTGCCCAACCTGTATTAACTTGCTCTCTACTTTACTCTTTAGACCCCATTTTAGCAGAGAAGGAGAGATCTGCCTCTCGCTAACCCCCACTACAAGTCAATGCCTCCCTGTCAGATGTTGCTACAGCCAGTAATCTGCAGGTGTAAAAGTTCATAGGCTGTGTCTCATCAGAGGGAAAATGCACTTACTGTTTATACTAAATCAGCTGATCTTGCCTGAAGCAAATTAGGGAGAATTCACCACTGCTGCCAGTGGCTGCAGCTCCCAACCTGTCCCCTGGCACCCTGGGACTGGAGAGGCCCCAGGCTCAGGGCCACAGTGAAATAAGTCCTGGACATGGTTGGAAGGCTGTATTTGTGCAACTGAGACTCTTGAAAGCATTCCTAAATGATCCAGGACAGTCCCTGTCCCAAGGGACACTGGACTTTTGATTCCCCTGCCTGAGGCACGTTTGTACTGAGGACTAACTGATGAAAACAATTGATACTGAGTACCAGTAAAAAACCTTCTGAAGAGGCCCAGATTGGTGAAAAAAAGTTCTTGTGGAATGGGGATCAGGGTGGAAAGATTCTTGAAGTATTGATGGAATTTGGTATGTCAAGTGGAAAATACAAACGATTTTCATTGTTGGTTGAAGCAAAAATACAGAAGATTCAAATTTTTCACAGAAAGAATCTGCTTCTTCCTCGTTGACATATTCAAATAATACAAATGAATACATGCACTAATCCAATTCATTTGGCAAATTCCCTGCTCAACACTCCATATTTAACAATTTCAAATAATAAATATAATTTGTTATTATTAAAATCAAAGTAACTTGAGTATATGTCTCCCATTTCAATACTAAAGAAATATGTCCTCTCTGTTCTTGTTATCACATATCAGAAATAGTAACATGCCTTCTGCATTTCAGTTTAAAATAAAAAGGCATGATTTTTCCTGACCTCCATTACACGAGATTTGATTTGAATTATTTAGGTTCTGTAAATCTGATACTTCATACATTATTTTCTAAAAGGAGAAATTAATTGTGGTAACGTAGATTATCAAATCTGTCAGATCATGCATGAATCTAAGTATAGGAGTAAGAGCAAATTAGATTATGGGTCAGATTAAGAAGCATAAAGGTAAACTGCACTTAATATGGTTGAATCGATTCTGATTAATTCACAGATAGCTATCTTTTTCCAAATATAATCAGAAGAGACTCTCCATGATATAATACAATACATAATATAATACAATTCCATAATACAGTCATTAAGTAATATCTCTGTTCCATTGAAATATTTTTTATTCTGTTTTGTATTTTCACTTCACTTGTCCTGATAAGCAATATTTTCATTTATGCTGTGGTTCCATTCTTTTGAAAGCAGGATGTGTGCAAAAAAAATCAGCGCTAAGAATAATTTTTCTCCTGTAAAACACTTGATAAGTTTTCTAATTTTCCCCTGTATTCTGTTTACTAATTGAATTTAGACCATGAAACATGAAAAAGGTAAAACTATGTGAAATATTAAATTGGTGTTGGATATCTTAACAGACCAGGGTAATAAGAATTTACATTTATCTTAAAATATACTTCTGAATGTGGGAGTATAAAATGATATTGCAATTGATTCTCATTTTATGAAATTGCACATTGGTCCAAGGTTGACAAGGACAATGAGAATTGTGCCTAAATCTGTGATTAGGAAGCAGGAGGAAAATGAAATTGGGGAAATCTGAGTTGACAGAAAAATATCTGAAGAACTGATGATGGAAGGGCTGAAGATGCGTGAAATGGAAAGTGATATCATTAAGCTGAAAGAAGCATTTTAAACTCAGTACATGGGTTGAGAAATCACTAGACACAACTAACACTGATCTGATCTAAGCTATCCTGATGTAAAACTGCACTCACATTGCTGCAAATTCAAAGTCTAATCTGCTTTAAGTCAGTAACCCTTTCCTAATAAACAGTGAGCCAAACACATACCTAAGGAAAGAGAGCAAAATGCAGTTAGCTATGAACCTGATACTACTTTAGAACAGCTCAGGGTACAGGAGTTGGAAAACGGAAGGTAGAAACAAAGGGAAAAATAGCCATATTCATAAGAAATCCTACAGACACCCATGGAAAGTAGAGACACTTGCATCAGGGCAGAAGAAGATGTAAGAGAAAAAAATGAAGGCAACCTGAAGGAGAGAACAAAGAGATGGGATATAATGGTTTAACAAAATCTTGTTTTCTGTTCTTGGCACAGTCATAAGGGCAAAGCTCCAGCTGCCCAAAAAAAAAGCTAAAATAAACATATATATTCCATCTTTTCCCCTTATTTCCATAGAAGTCTTAGTGTCCTATAACTACATTGTTCTTATGGGAACCACATTTTTTCTCCTTACTCTTTTGTTCCATCCTTTCTTTTCTCCTTCCAGTTCTCACACTTCTCAAGTTGGTTTTGTTCGGGGTTTTTTTTTGCCTCAACCCACACCACTGCCCATGGACATAGAGACTTTTTTAAGATCTTAATCTCTTTTTTGGGCTATGCCTTAGGAGTGGTGGTCTTGAGCTCAGCCACAGCTATGCCTGACCATGTATGGTTCTGATCTGTAGATTGAATTTCCTGCTTAATCTCAGACCTTCTCTTTTATGATGGATGTGCACAGAAGTCACTGGACTTGATCTTCTTGTCCCTGTCTTGTCGATTGATTTCACACAAACTTGCCTAGATCTAGATTCCTACTTGAACCTAACTGTGAATTCCAGATTGCTTTGTTCACTTCATTTGGCTGTTGTGGGATGAGTGCTGCAATGGTGGAAGGGGTTATTTCCCTTAGTTCCTTGTTCCCTGTCCTTGAGGGAACTGCTGGACCTTGCTGCTCCTTGACATCTGGTCTACTGAGTTCTAGGATATTCTTACCCCCTACAAAGTCTAGCTTTATCCTAGAAGTTAAGAAATTGCTTCCATAAAACAAACAAACCAACCAACACCAACAAACTGGAGTTAAAAAAAAAAATCTTCTATTGTACCTGGATTCCTACTTGGAGGAATCCCTTGGATTAGGGCTCTGGAAGTTAGGGAGGTCCAAGAGAGTAGGCTAATACTCAAGCATCACTTCCTCCAAGCTCAAGATCAATGCACCCCTATGAGTAAGAAATCAAACAAAGGGGGCAAGAGACCCACAGGGATGAGTAATGAGCTTCTAGCAAAACTGAAAGAGAAGTAGGAAGTTTACAGAATGTGGAAAAAGGGACAGGCTGCTTGATACAAAACTGGGGGGAGTAGCTGGTACAACAGAAGGCTGTGCTGCTACTCAGCAGGACCTAGACAGGCTGGAGAGTTAGTTGGGGAGTAACAAAATGAAGCTCAACAAAGACAAGTGTCGGGTCCTGCACCTGGGGAAGAATAACCCCAGGCATCAGTACAGGCTGGGAGCCAGGCAACCTGCTGGAAAGCAGCTCTGCAGAGAAGGAGCTGGGGTTCCTGGTGGGCAACAAGTTGTCCGTGAGTCAACAATGTGCCCTTGTGGCCAAGAAGGCGGCAAATGGTATCCTGAGGTGCATTAGGAAGAGCATTGGCAGTAAATTGAGGGAGGTTATCAATCCTCCCCCTCTACTCAGCCCTGGTGAGGCCATATCTGGAGCGCTGTGTCCATTTCTGGACTTCTCAGTTCAAGAAAGACAAGGAGCTACTGGACAGAGTTCAGAGTAGGTCTCTAGCAAAGATTACTGGATTGGAGAATATCTTTTATAAGGAGGAAAGGCTGAGACATCTGGGCCTGTTTAGCCTGGAGAAGAAATGACTGAGGGGAGACCTTGTCAATAGACACAAATATCTTAAGGGCAGGTGTCAAGAGAATGGAGCCAGACTTTCTCTAGTGATGCTCAGTGACAGGGCAAGGGGAAATGGGCACAAATTGAAATACAGAAAGTTTCATCTGAATAAGTGAAAAAAGTACTGTGACAGTAACGGAGCACTGGAACAGGCTGCCCAGAGAAGTTGTGAAGTCTCATTCTCTGGAGATATTCAAAACCATTCTGGACATGATCCTGCGTAACCTGCTCTAGTTGAACCTGCTTTAGCAGGGAGGATGGACTAGATGGACTTCAGAGGTCTCTTCTAATCTAAATCATGCTGTGATTCTGACTGATTAATATCCTTGGGATGCAAAAATTTTAAAAGCTCACTAGAATTTAAAAGAATTCAATGCTTCCTTAAGAAAATCTGCTTGATATTTTTTTATATGCACAATGTCAGAAAAGGGGAAACTTCAAGTCTTTCTGTCACAAGCATCACAGACAAAGAAAACAAGGTCAAAAAGGCAAACCTTGTGTACCTATGAGTGGAGCAGGACTCTTCTATATGTTGCTGTTCTTTCATTGGTTGATTCTGCCAATGGTGTCCTATAGCACATGCTATGAGCTACTGTACATGTCAAGTCAAGCAATCCCATTCTTATTGTTCACAACACATTTGCTATAAGTACCTGAGATGAGTTGTAATCTCTGATGCACTGTGTATGATGGGAAAGACAGATTTGACAAATGAAGAGCAAGCTTCTACTTTTTTCTGTCAAATGAAGAACACAGACTGACAGCCAAATGAGAAATCCATTCTAGTCTCCTGTTAAAATGGATGAACCTGTCAGTAATCGTCTTGGTCCAATAAGAATTACAAATAAGTCTGAACAGATAGTCTACCAAAGTTTAATAAATAAACTAATAGTTTGAGAGAAGAGCTAGTGTCATCCTGATCCATTGGAAAGAGCTTGTAGAGGTCAGCCTTGTATATACAGTGCTAGGTGCCAAAGTAAGAAGCATGCTCATGGCACACAGAGCATGGTGCTCTGGCACAGCCAGGGCATGGC
Organism: Calyptomena viridis; assembly: GCA_013390005.1. NCBI lineage: Eukaryota > Metazoa > Chordata > Aves > Passeriformes > Eurylaimidae > Calyptomena > Calyptomena viridis. The sequence continues at coordinate 18,084 of WEIV01025111.1, read as the reverse complement.
ACAGCAGTTTATGCAGGCAGAGTGAGCAGGAAGGTCATTGAGGCACTGCAGCTCAAGCAGTTAGTTCAGCTGGTGGCCACTGCCTTTGTTGAGAGAACTCAGGTATGTTGTCTACTCAGAGGGGAGCCAAGTCACCTATGCTCACCAAAAACGATGTAGTGACTCATCCAGACATCCCAAAAGAACATGCCATTGTCCAGGTTTCAGATTGCTTAGGGAGCACCTAACCTTTTACTTTATTGCAGCAGAGATAGCTGTTGTGTCAAACATGATCAGGTGGACGATCTGCTCAGTGTGGTAGCAGTTACAGGACGAGGTAGTAAGATTAAGGTGCATTAGTGAATCAGAAAGGGAGACAGGCTGGTGGAACCAAACTCTGGCCTTCCTGAGACAGAAGCAAACACCAGAAATAATTCAAGATCAAGGACAACCCCTATCCATTCTGCAGCAATGAGAAGTAGCAGTTGTAAAGAAAGGAGTGCATGGAGGGTAATCCATGTTTGCTCTGGGTGGCAAGCAAAATCCTTCTTTGCCCACCTCACCCCCACAGGTGCCTCACCACAACAGGTATGAGGCTTTGTACATGGAGGGCCAGCCAAAGGATGAAGACGATGGAGGTCCAATTATACCAGAGGTGTCACCACAATCAAAAAGGTCAACCCTGCCCAATTACAACCACTTCCAAGAAGAAAAGATGGGTAACAGCTGTAGACAATTCCCCTCTAAGGGGAACAGAGGGCCCACTATGCTGAACAGGCCCAACCTCTCTGGGGCTTGGGTTAAAAAACATCACCAGGAATTTCCTAGCCTGGAGTGGTCCTCAGGCTACTGCCCATTACTGATCTTCCACATAAGGGATGATGAAGTGGCAACACATAGTCCAAGGACAATCAGAAAGAACTTCAGGGCCTTGGGATGGTTGGTAAGGGAATCCAGGGCACAAGTTATTTTCTCCTCTATACTTTCAGTTGAAGGCAACAACATTGGAAGAAACAGATGAGCTGTTTCTGTTAATACATGGCTCTGCAGCTGGTGTCACCACCAAAATTTATGGGTTTTTGGTAATGGAATGGCCTATTCAGCACTGGGCATGCTCACATCAGACGGGATTTGCCTTTCTCAGTGACAGAGGAGAGTTTTTGTTCAGCAACTAGTGTGGCTCATTGGCAGAACTTTAAACTAGATTATAGGAGAAGGTGAAAATATCAAGCTTGTTTCTTGCAAGCTGCAGGATGATATGCGAAGGTTAGAACAGGATGCTAGTGAGGCCAGGCTGGATGGGGCTCTGAGCTACCAGATCTAGTGAAAAGTGTCCCTGCCCATGGTGAGGGGTTGGAACTAGATGATCTTTAAGGTCCCTCCTAACCTAAGCCATTATATAATTCACTTTTTAAAATGCAATTGTAATTTCAGAAATCATTGAAGTGGAATGTCATTTTGAGAACTTGTTGATTGTTTTCTGGAAGAAGTATGTTTGATGGTGGAAGACAAGTCACTTTGCATAGCTTCTGGCAAGTATGTGACATAGCTGTTGAAATGTAAAAAGTGATTGGTAGTAATATAGCTTTCACAGAAGTCCAGTAATCCTGGTCTGTGTGACACACTTGGAAGGATGCAGGAAATAGACTGATGCTATTACTCAATAGGAAAAAGCAATTAATTGGCGGCAGGGTAGAGGGGATGAGGAGAAAATGCTCATCGCTGTCATCTAGAGATACATATTTACCAATTTATCCTAGAAAGGACTGTTCACCACTCACAACTTACATGACTGCAGTATAAATGAATGCAAAAAAGTTAGGTACAACAACCCTCCACAAAACTTCTTACAAGTCAAGGTATCACAAGTAATCCTTAATATTTTGAGCAGTTTTGACATGAAGCAGACACTTAAATACAGCTGTGACTCCAGACTACTGATCACAACAGGCACTTTCTCGAATAGAGAGTAGAAACTTTCACATTAATAAGCAACTTAAGATAACAGCTACTTCTCTGCTGAAGGAGAAGGGATTTCTCTCTGTAACACCATCATTTTTCTGCCCAATTTCCAGCTCAACTGCTCTGTCCCAGCCTGGAACAAAAGATTTGCTCCAAAGTGCACATTTTTAACCTGGTTTATGTTAATTTAAATTGGTATGTGAAATTATGTCCAGATCTACCACAATGCTAATAATTTTAGAAGAAAAATATGATACTGTATGTCATATTTCTATTAATATGTAGTTAGATATTTAAAATTGCTGTCAGTTGCATCAAACTGCAATCAAATAGCAAACACAACCCATTCAACATTACACAGTATTCGGGATGTCTAGCATTTTAAAGTCATGTAGGCTATAATAATTCTAACCTTTTAAAAGAAGCCTTTGAAGTGCACAAAAATATTAACAGAACAATTGATAACTATAAGATCGTAAGACTTATTCATGTTGGTCATGTAAACTGAAGTGCTTAATTTCAGTGTTGTTTTCTTTTTTTTTTCCAACATGAGGGCTGGGGAGGGGAGGAGAAGATATTTCACTTGGAAGGAACCTACAATGGTCTAATCCAGCTGCCTGACCAATACAGGGCTGACCAAAAGTTCAAGCACATTATTAAGGCCATTGTTCAAAAGCCCCTTAAACATGACAGGCTTAGGGCATCGATCACCTCTCCAGGATCGATCACCTGCTCCAGTGTTTGACCACTCTCCCAGTAAAGGAATGCTTCCATATATCTAGTCTGAACCTCTCCTGGTGCATTTTTGAACCATTCCCATACCGGGTCCCAGAGAGCAGAGCTGAGCACCTCCCTCTCCATGTCATCTCCTCAGGAAGCTCTAGAGAACAATGAGGTCACTCCTCAGCCTCCTTTTCTCCAAATTAGACAAACCTAAAGTCCTCAGCTGCTTCTCACAGGACATGTGTTGTTACCACATAGAAGGCACGATCCCCAAGTCGCAATGCATGCTGACACAGGCTCTTGATGCGTTGCAAGTCAGGAATGCATTTATTTTTTGGGTACACACTTTTATATGTTGCTAAAGTGTTCATGTGACAGACTAAGGATAATCATTGGATAAAGCCCCTTGTCCACGCACCCATTCTGATTGTATGATTGGTAGACAAAGCCAAATATAGACTACAATACCATGTAACATATCAGCTATAGAGTTGTCAAAGATACAATGCTAGAAACAATTCCAACATGCCTTAACATGCAAAATCAAGAGAGTAAAGTTGTTTCTAAAGAACAGGGCAAAACAAAACTCATCATTCCAAATCAAACATAACCTGATCAATACCTATAATGTGTTCCAGCTCTTTCACCAGCTTTGTTGCCTTCTTAAGAAGCATTCAAGGACCTTAACACCCTTCTTAAATGGTGGGACCCAGAATCACACTCAGTACTCAAGGTGAGACTGCATCAAAGGTCGATCATGTTGGCTACAGAATGGCTTTGAGGAAATGGTACTAATCAGCAGTGGACATCTGCAGACATCTACAACAGCTTGAATGGAAGCAAGGTGCTTTTTGGCTAAGTGTACCCTGCAATCAAACAAATTTCTGCTAACAGGCACTACCAACTGACAACGATTCATGGTGGCCTGGTTCATACCTCTCAGCAGTATAAGGACATTGAATGCATTACCCAAACTGAAGTTTTTGTCTCTCTACCTCAAAGATTACTTTGCTGCTCTGTCAGCGTACATGATTTGTGTGTTTCATAATGAACAAAACACAAAGTATGTCTTCTCTGGACAGCCTGAATGAAAACCAGAGGAGAACTGCCCAGCATTAACTGTTTGCAGCAACAGTGACACCCTGAAGCAATATAATGACCTGTGACAAATGATTTTGTTTGTGTCAGTTTAGATGTTCCTTCTTGTTCTCTCAATAACTTTTCTGACCACCTTTGAGTTATTTGAGCAATTTAGACAATTATCTGTAATGTAGACATATTGTCTTCCAGAAAAAAGGATTTCTACAGGAGCTCTAGAGATAAAAGTCTCTGATTTTAACCCTTGTCATGATTTCCATCCATTCAAATGTATGTTTAAGCTGTAAAACTGTCTTTCAGCATGCAAATGACTTGAGTGCCAAGTTATGCTTGTAAATCAGACATTAAATATGCAGAACCTGTGACATGGCAACTGAAACAAACATTTTAAAAAGATATGCTGGCATTTAAACATTTGGTGTTTAAGTGTTCCTGAATACCACCAATGTGTGTGCCTTTCATCATTCAGCTATAAAGCCATTCATCAAAGGGGTTTTTCTTGTTGCTGTTTGGTTGGTTGGTTTGGGGTTTTGTTTTTCTTTTGTGTTGTTGGGGTTTTTTGGGGGGGTTGTTTGTTTTTTGTGGGGCTTTGTTGTTTTTTTTTTCTGGATAACTGCAATGAAAAATAATTCATCTGTGCAAATTAGGGAAAGTCAATACGGACACAGAGTTATAATTGACAGTAAGTACTATCCTGATATTGCTGGGCATAGAGTGGCTCAGGGAACTGGTAATGGTCAGAGCCTCACATAGGATACTGAATGGACCTGTGGTTTACAGTAAATTGATGCTTTTGTAACAGTGCAAGATGATTCACAAATATTAAAAGCCAATGAGAGTTCATTTAAATACATGCTGAGATGCAGTTTCTTGAAAATGAACTGAAATAAAAAAAATATTTACTGGCATAATGTGTAAAACATTACCCCCACTTTAATGTATAAAATGTTTCCCCAACTCAGTTATTGCAGAAATCAAGACTATAAGTAGCACAGAGTTTATTTCAAATATCTTTACTCCCCTTCATGTGGCTGTGAATGATTTTGTATATACTTGATTTTTAAAAAACAAGAGACATGACCCAAACCCTGTAAACTCTTGGGTTCCTTTAGACTACTGAACAATTTGGTTCACAACTGAAACTGGAGAAGATACAGGCAGAAATTGAGCCTGCATCAAGAGGATCTTCTTCCTCTGATTCCTGTGAGAAGCTCACTAAAGGAACTATATCCTTCTATTTATATTTCATACAAGAGATTCTTGAAATTTCCTTATTCCTCCAGTTCCTTTCCTGTAAAGCCATAGGAAGCACCTTTTTATCTGGAGGAAGAAAAAGAGTTAAAATATAAGATAATGAAATTGTTGTTTGGTTCTGAGAATGTATTTTGTATTTAACTTAGCAAGGATATTCTGGTTCCAGCCAACATTTAGGTTCAAAATATTTTACCTCCTCCTCTATTTCAACTGACAATGACTGGTAAGACAGAGCACAGAGGTAACTAGGATATCCCTGAGAGTCCCCATAGGAGTGCTCCAAAAGTGCCTGCAAGGCCAGAGCCACTCCACATCCCTTGCCATATTACACTGATGGTATGGTGTCCAACAGTTTGGTCACCATGACCTGTTCAGCTAGGCTGCCTGCAGACACCACATAGGCAGCTAGTTTATATAACATTCTCTCCGTGGGTACTAAGGCCAGTATTTAAGAGCAAACTTACTCTGGTACCTACACAACACTCACTCCAGACAGCTTTATCTACGTCCAGGAATCAACAAATGATACTAGTTTAAGTGTCTTTCTTAACATCAGTATGCATCCTGGAACATATTTTTATTATTTACTATAGGTACTTATGGAGTAAGTATGTATACTGGAGCATATCCTTCTACTATTTACTATACATGCTTATCTCAGTGCAACAGTGGTGCCGAAGCACAGCTTGTATATCAGTTGCAAGTTGTCGATCCAACAGCTTGGCCTGCATTTGCTCTCATCATTTATGGGACAATGCCAACTCAAAATCACGAGTCATGAACAGACATATTTACTTACTGTTGTTAATAGCACTGTAGATAGAAACAAAGTAATTTTTAAAGCTCATTTATTTCTCTGCACTTAAATTCTCTTTTTTTTTTTATTCTTTCAATCTCGACAATGAAAACGTAAAAAGGTGTCCAAAGTTTTTATATTTATCTGCTTAAAAACAACTTTCACAGGATTTATTTTTAGTCACAGAGTATTCCTGGAAGTGACAAGTCAGATATAAGCTTCCTTTGGTAACATCTAAATGTTTGCTGGATTTTGTCAACTGTTTGAGATAAATGTGACCCACTGATAGTCCTCATCAACAGAATGCTGAGTGGCTTCCGCTTGGACCAGGAAGGAACACCTTCTGCTGGAGCCGCTCTCTGTGAGCCACGCTTCTGTATTAATGGCAAGGGTGGATGCAGTTTTACTACTTTTAATACAAACAAGTGCAGTTCTCAGCCTCCTGGCTTGTTACGCATATTTTCCCCAACGATACGGAGCGACGCCGATGTGCCGCTGATAAGCAGCATTCATTCAGCCGCCAGAACGCCGGCCGCCTTTCAGCACGCCCAAGTTTTGCTTCCCATCCCTGAGCTCCGTTTACCCCGCAGCTGCCGCGGCAGGGCCGGGCGCAGGAGCGCAGCCCGGAGGGCGAGCCCGGGTCCCGCACGGACACCCCGGGCAGGGTCACGGCTCCCCCAAAGCC